>JACEGR010000013.1:600000-773023 GCA_014170235.1 Listronotus bonariensis
CAAACAATTTCAGCTGGGCTCGTTTTCGCTTGAAGACGCCTCACGCTAAGGTCGACCGTGTGAAGTAGTTACCCCAGAAAACATATCTGCCGTCCAAAAAGCTATAGAAACAAACCGACAAATTACCTATCGACAGTTAGAAGAGACATTGAACATTAGTTTAGCAATATTACACACGATCATACATGGGCAGTTGGGTTTTAGAAAAATTTGTACTCTTTGGGTTCAACACAAGTTAACTCCCGAGCAGCAGACACAAAGAGTGAATTGGTGTAAAAAATGATGTCCAAATTCCAGGAAGGTAAATCTAAAGACATAGTGTCGATCGTCACGGGAGATGAAACTTATCTTTATTATTTCGACGTCCCAACTAAACAACAGAATAAAATATGGGTTCTCGAAGGTGAAGAAACTCCGACCGAAGTTCGCAAGATCTGTAAAAGAAATAATGATAGTTGTTTTCTTTGGTTCAAAAGGAATAATTGAACGTATTGTGCTCCGAGAACAGAAGACCGTAAATGCTCTCTGGTACACTACAGTATGCCTTTCAAAACTTATAGAAAAGTTAAGAGTGATTCGCCGAAATTCGCAACTCGCTAGCTGGTACCTTCATCATGACAATGCCCCACCTCATCGAGCTGAACTTACCAGTCAATTTTTGACAGATGCAGGCTTGAGACTTTTGGAACATCCGCCTTATAGCCCCAACTTGGCGCCGTGTGACTTTGGGTTGTTTCCTTTGTCAAGAGCCAACTGAAAGGACAAAAGTTTTAAACTGAAGACGCGCTACTGGAGGCCTGGGATAAAATATGCGCTGAAATTTTAAATGAAAAGTGGAAAACTATTTTCAGTGACTGGTTTGTTAGAATGGAAAAGTGTATTCAATGTGGTGGAAATTATTTTGAAAAAATCAAATAAATGTACGTATATCTCAAAACTTTTCGAACACCCTACATATTTAATTTAAAACATTAGTAGAAAACCGTTTAAATTGTGAAGGTCTCAGTTTTCTATTTTTTGGTTTTAAATTAAATGTTTTTCCAAAAATTATGGACACATACTGATTTTGGACAGTGTTTTGAGTATAAACACATTAGCGCTAATCCAAATGTTCAGTTTTTAATTAATTAATAAGTGAAAAAATTTAAGGAACTGATGGGTGAATAGGGGTGCTGGGCGGGGTGAAGTAGTTAAATCTTTTATGTTGCTGTAAAATTTAAACAAATTAAAAACTGATGGCCCACTTTATTTTCTTGTTATGAAGTCTATATCATGGCCCACTAGGTATGCAAAATTCAATTTTAAAATTAAAATATCAATTTGGGGCCATAAATAAAAAAAAAACTATTAAGTATTGTACATTTTTAAAAAAGCTCTTGTCCCGCTATAAGGGTGTTCAATTAAAAAATCATTTGTCTGGTTCATATCTCTAAAAATATAAAAATTTTGAAAAATCTAACTGCACCACTGGATTCTACGTTAAAATACTACTAAAACATTTTTTACTTTTGACCTTTAAAATTTACATTTCAATAATAATTTTGGTAACAGTTTCATACACGGTTTTCTACTATTTTTTCTAAAATCAAATGTTTTTTTTTAATTATGGATACATACTGATTTTGGACACGTTTTAAATATAAACGCAGTAAAGCTAATTGAAAATATTCTGTTTTAAATTTATTAATAAGTAAAAACTTGAGGAACCGAGGAGTAAATAGGGGTGCTGGGCGAGATAAAATAGCTACAACTAAGATTTTGCTCTAAATATAAATAAATGATGATCTTAGAGCTAACTTTATTCTTTGGTTATAGTCTATATCATGGCCCACTATGCAAATGCAAAATTTAAAATTAAAAACATCAATTTAGGGTCTAAAAATAAAATATAACTATAAGGTATTATATATTTTTTTAAAGCTGACATCCTTTATAGTTTATTGAATAAGAAATATACAGGGTGTTCAATAGGAAAAATCATATGTTTGGTTCATATCTCGAAAAATATAAAAAATAAAAAAATTTAATTACACATTCTTAGTAAAAATATTTACCAAAATCAGTCTTTACTTTTATTGTTAGTTACAAGACAACTAAAATACGAGAGGGGGTAAAAAAAGAATTTTGCCCTGTATGTTAAAAACTAAGAGGGCCATAATTTTTTTAGTATTATCTTTTGTTTCACCAAAAAGTAGCAACAATTCGCGAAAACCGCAAGTTTTTATCTCTAATAATACCCAAAATACCCTACAATTGCAACGAAATCCGGACACCCTGTACAGGTGCGTTGTTATGTGAAAGATCGAACCATCGCATTAATTCAAATTGGTCGCTTTCTTGTAAGCGCCTTAGGACCTTGATTAAAAGGCAACATTAACTCTTAAGTCCTTTAGAAAGAAATTCATAGTAATCAACACTTTGCACCTGAAACAGTTAGGATGCCTTAGATATAATAAAATTGTTTTTCTCGGTCGGGGCTCCTTTTTTCTAGTCCTTGTTTTGCGGATTTTGCTTAAGGTCGTACCCGTCAAACCATGATCTCCAGTGTTCAATCTATTTTCTGATGTTGACTGAAACAAATACGACTGGCGCAGTACGCATATGTATAGGTCGACTACAAATTTTAACAAGATATTTTAACAAACTAGTTTTTTTAGGTTACTCCAAGCAAATCCCATCTGGATTTAACTATTGTTTTAAATAACCCAAAAGCCATAGAAACAAATAATACAAAAGCTGAACAGCAAGATAATGTTAGATATGATAATAATGTTCTACGAAAGGTAATTGTTATTTTGCGCCGTGTCGTACCTGTATGAAGATCTAAAAATGTTTTTCTTTTAAATAAAATATTAATAATAATACAGGGTGTTTCGGGAGGAAACGGAAATATTTTGGGAACATGTTTAGAAGGCCAAAATAGGAGAATTTAACCCATATGTGTTAATCCGATTCCTAACCGTCTCTGAAATAATCGGTTCTAAAGTTATTTTTTATAAAGTTTTGAAGTAATTAGGAAGTGTTGTATTTCTTCAGTTTGTAGGTATTTTATTAGTTGTCAATGCCTAATTTAATTGACTGATAGTTTTGACAAGCTTGGTTGTTAGTTTGATTGATTCTGGGCGTTTTGAACCGAAAAGAGAAAAGGTTCCATAAGTAATGCCTCACACATTCAATCAGGGGAGTATGCTGCAGCTTGTATTAAAGTTGGTGGGAGTATTTTCAAAAACTAACCAGAATTAGTGGAATTTTCCTGTTTTAGTAGAATAGTTTATGTTGATTTTAAATTAAAAAATAATTACAAAAAAACTTTAGAAATAATTATTTCAGAGACGGTTAAGAATCGGAATAAAACATATAAGTTAATTTCTCATATTTTGACCTTCTGAACGTGTTCCCAAAATATTTCCCTTTCCTCCCGAAACACCCTGTATAAGTTATAAAAGGTTAAATTGCATCAAATCAATTTGATATTTTTACCTTTACTTTCTCTTATGAGGGAGGAGGATACTTTAGAGCAGGGTGGCCAACTTGTTTAGACCCAAGATCGACTTTTCACTGACGACACCAACGTGATCTATCAGTTAGGGGTCGTTCATAAATTACGTGAGGCGTTTTTTGACATTTTTGATTTTTGGACCTTATCCCTCTTTTCAGGTGAGATTTGATAAAATGTTCATCAACCTTCTCCCCCAAACGGTTGCTCAGGAGGGCAATTCTCAGAATGTAGTATATCTTTTTTGCGTAGAAAGTATAGGAGAGTTTATTGGTTTACTTAGATAGTCTTACAAGGTAGCACAAAAAGTTGTGACCTTTTGAAGGAATTGACGTAGTGCAGGTAGCACCCTTTAGTTAACACATAAAAAAATTAATATTGGATCTCAATACTTCCGAAAACCTCTAGATACGGAGTTTTATTACAATATTTTAAACGTAACAAAAATAAGGCAAATAAATTTAAAACAACTATTCTTTTTATTTAAGACCCTGTATTTTTCCTATTATCAACTTTAGAATATAGGTATGTTTAGTTAAATCCAAATATTTTGACCTAAGAATCTTGTGTACCCTTAATTAGCGGCCACTCTGTATAAACAGCAATATAACTAAAAAACTGTTTGGGTAAATGGTGAAATTGATTTTCCCTTAGTATGGAGGGTAGAGGGAAGGAGTACCATCTGAATGTATTAAAAAGTGTCCGTCGAAAGGAGCAACTTAAGGTGGCGCCACAGTAGCCAGAGGAGATTTTTTAACCAATGAGCATGAATTATTAGAGTGAGATACAAAATGAAAAAGAACAGATAAATACAAAATAAAAAAGGAAAGAAATACCAAAATCCCTCCACTGGCCACTGTGGCGCCATCCCAATTTGCTATATTCCGATGGCCACTTTTTCAACTTGTTCGCCATAAAAGATGGTTATCCTCTCCTCCACCATCCTATACCCCAGTTGGCAATGTCCAAGAATATTCGTAAACCCAGAAAGCATGTTCTGCAAGTGTTCATGAGTAAATATCAAGTTTTCCGGTTTGGTACGACATACAATAGTTTTTAAATTACTTTCTGTTTCTAACGCATATACCAAAATGCGGTTGTAAACTTACAAGTAATCACTTAATACCAGGTCGTTGTCTGGATTAGCTATTAGAAAACGCAAAAAATGAATTTATATATCTTCGGACAAACCACGAAGGCTAAAAGCGTAAATACTAACGTACCGTGGGTGTCTTAAGCGAAGTAAGAGTCAATATTCCCAAAACCAATAAATTTAGACATATGAAGAAGAAAACGATTTATAAAATTATATTTTTTGTATATTATATCTCTTGAGTTAATGCATATCTAAGTACTGAAATAAACGGGAATTTTAATAAGATGCATGACTAAAAAGCCTTTTAAAATACTGTACTGTGTACTCGGAGAAATCCATACATTTCTCGAACGAACGTTCAATTATTTAATGATCAACAGTTCCAAATTTTGCAAAATTATTTCAGTTTTTAATTACACGTGGAAGCGTTTAGCTTAGTTTTGCATTGTATGGAAGAAAAACAAAAAAGCGTAAAAGCTAGGAAAGAATAGTGAATCTTACTAAAAAATTAAAAGTACCCACATAGGAAAAATTTTGGTGGAACTTTTTCAAGAATTATATCGTTATTACCAGTATCACTTTTAAATAATAATTACACAGCTACGTTTTTGCGCCTTAAGAATATTACAATTTTGTTTTAAGTTTAATAAAATATATTAAAAAATTGGACTTTCATCGTTTTCCTCTATCAAAATAGATACCTAAGTTGTATATTTAACTATAGCTTTCATTGGTTAATTCCTATTACAAATATATGTTTTTAATAAAACGGTAACACAATAAATCAAATTCGCAGTTACCGCTAAATGTGCATGCCCTTAAACCAAATTTGGTCGCACACAACTCACGCTATTTCTTAAGCACCGAAGTATCTTATTATCCAAGGCAGCATCTACCCATTTGTCTTTAAAATTAAGTGCTTGGTAAAAACACCTTGGACATTAAAGAGGACGGATTTTTGACCTTCTTTTTCTGTTTTTTCTTTCCACCCCTTGCCTTCTGATTTTGGTTTAGGGTCATATCCGTCCAACCATGCTCCGGTGTTCACAGTGACGTAGATATTTTCATTTTCTGGGGGAGGCTAATGAATATCAAATTCTTTTGAGTGCACCCGCTCCCTACCTTGACGTCTAGGGTCTCTTTAAACATTTTTAGGCATTCCTGCCCCCTTATCTACGCCAGTGGTTGTTGAAACTATTTTCTTTACCAAAAACTTGATAATAATTCGTTTACTCGTTGCTTATTTATTTTATCAATTTCAATTTGGAACGAACAGTAAAAACAGACAATAGAAACAAATGGGTATGCCTCCAGGACGTATGGACCAGGTTTGTTTACGTTTGAGCTGTTGTCACAATACATCACAGTAAAAGCGCTAAAATGCGGTTTGTCAAATTTAATTTTTCCACTCTAAACTTACTAACCACAAGTAGTTGTTGGATAAGCCTCTATATTAAAGAATTTTTGTAATATACCTTTTTAAATGAACAATACATATATTTTTATCATTTTTAGGTATCATAATAAAAAAATATGTTCAAATATTATAAGTTATTATCTTTTTAAAAAAAGCAAAATTCTGAAAATACGTGATTATTTGTTAATCCCGGCAACGCCGCCCAGGGATTTTTACTCCATCGTAAATAAAACATGAATGAACTTTTCCTAAACGCTTGTGGGTGACGCCCCTTTGCTTTGTCATTTCTGTTGGTTTTTGTCATTTGACAATTTGAAAAGTCAAAAGTGATTGTTGTTGGTGATTAGAAAGTGTTTTTAAAGACAATATGGGTAGGCAGTGCTTTGTTTGTAGAAGGGTAGACTATTCATTTCCGCACCTCACTTTTCACAGGTAAATAGAGACCAACGTCGTTGGGTGCATACTATCGACCAAGGTCAAAAAGTAATTCGCCGTTTTCATTTCTCGCTTGCCTCACCCCCTTTGCCTATTAGGATTGTTGACTTAATGTTTATCATAAAATTATGAATGAATCGCTGGGTCCATACGTCGTTGGTATGCCTGGCGCCTTAGGGGGCATTCAGAATCGACACCCGGTAAAGACATGCGCAATAAGCAAGACCTGATCAAAACTAAACATAAGGAACAAATTCGTTTGCCAAGGTTACCGAATGGGTAAAGTTTACCCCAAATTTGTCGAATCTGAATGCGCCCTTACGCACAAGTCTACCCAGTAGCTAAACATATATGTAAGTTTTTTATTTAAAGGAAGTTATTTTTAGGTTTCACCAAAGAAATCTTCTCTTGATTTAAAAGTTGTAGTTAAGCAACAAGAGGAGATGGTACATGCCATTAAAACTGATAACATAAATGATAGGCTTGAAACACAGGAACAAGAATATTGTAGTACTGTGAAACAAGAACAAAACTCCCTATATGATTTTGAGACTCGTAAGCCAGTACAGTTGTTCCAGTGGCGAGAAGACTTAGTCCAAAAGGCAAAGGAGACTAAAATTTATAGAACAGTCAAAAAGGTAATTGCTCCATTTAATGTCTTTGTACTCAAGAAAATCAAATGACCAACACCTTAAGGCAAGACGCAAATTGAGACGCGTATATCGCGTGCAAGGTGACGCGGCGACTAGGGAAACACGACTTGAACGTGCCACACGTGCCGCGTGCGTCGAAAAGTTGATCGTTTGCAAAATACAAGGTGTAGTTTTTATTATATTTTCAATATTTTTACGCATTTTATTTATTATAAAACATTTTTCTTTTAAATTAAAAGGTTTTTCAAAGTGGGGAATCGAAATATGCTTATGTTTTTTCGTAAAATGTAGAGACAGCCACCTGCAGTCCTTTGCTTAGGTTCAAAGTGTCATAACTTTTTGCCCCTGTATATTATAATTTTAGTATAGAATTTTTATTCTCCCATATCTTTTGCACTAAAAGGTATACTTAAAAAGATCGCTATGAGCAACCATTTTTGAGATATTTTAGATAAAACATGTCATACATAATACATAGGTTTGCCATTGCATTCATTCACGCTTTATCTAAGCCACCTGGTAGTGTTCAAAAGGTCTGTACAAAATGGTACCACAAATTCTTTGGACGAAAATACAACATTCTAATGTATTTTATCTTTCGTCCAAATGTTGCTGGTTTGCAAGATACAAGGTGTCAAATGACACCCTTTATCTTGCAGACGATCAACTTTTAACTAAGGCAAATGGGGTTTAATCGTTGTATTTTGGCGTAAGAAAATTGTAGTTTCAATTTCATCAGACCTTTTAGAGAAACCTGGGTGGCCTAAATAAAGCGTAAAGGGATGCAAAGGATTTTTTATGTGAAATAAAACGTTTAATCTACAATATCTTAAAAACGCTGCTCGTAGCGATATTTGTCAGATATAACTTTATTTTTATAAAAATTTTAACACCCTGTAAATTGCGTTTGATTGTTGATTTTGGCCTAAGGATTCTATTGTAGCATTTTGTACAGACCTTTTAGAGACACTCTATACCGAGTGTTGAATCTATCTATTTTTTTGGCTGTAATAAAAATAAGTGTGTTATAATTTAGTTTCTGGCATTTGCCTTGCAGCAACGCCATAAACCAAGCAGTATAATTTAGTTTTCACAACTTGAGTTAGCCGCTGTTGCAACTGCTCTTGATGACGAAGTTTTGGAAATGTTTTTCTATTTACCAGTTGGATTTATTTCCTCAGATATTGTTTTCCATATTAAATTTTTATATTTAATATCCAGATACTTGGGATGGGTCATATCATAAAGAGCAGGGTTCTTAGGCAAAAATTTTAAAAAATTTTCGTCATCCATATTGTGCCCGTGCCGTGCCGAAGCCGGGAAACAATATCCTCCCCATTTAGCCGCCGTGCCCCAGTCGGAGCACGGCCTGGCCCCGGTCGACCTAATTGGTTTATATAAAAGTAGGCAATAGATGTTTGACCGTGCTCCATTTAATGTGAATCATCCTCTCAATCCATCTCAACTCTAAGGCTCTTCCCACAACAGCGACGCGGACGCGATTTTAATGCCTGTATGTGTATTCGCGTCTTGAAGCAAACATCTTCTTAGCACTTGGCTTTCTTACAACTGTGTTTAGCCTTATTATTGAAAAATTTTATTACATTAGGCTACAAAATATTACAATAAACTAACTAAGAAAAATAATGCTCCGATATCAACTACTAAAAATATTTTGCCGTAACAGCACCTTTTATTCTTATTTACGCGAGTCGTATATTAACATGCCTCGGATATCTTTTGTTGATTAAACTATTTTTATTTTTCATTTTTGAGTAAGTAGTCATTGAGAAAATTTGGTTACAATAATTTTTGTAATTAATAAAAATTGCACAAAAAATGATAAAGTAAACAAACCTTTTCGAAAGTACACAGCCTCTGACAGTGCCTGATTACATATTTTTTAGATAAATTAAAAAAACATTGCTAAAACACTTATCACTTACTTAAAAACATAATCTTATTTCGTCTCAGTCCTGCTATAAAAGCTGATCCGTGTCTTCAAGAATTATAAACTGGTCGGATGCAATAAATCATTGTTCACAAAAGGAGTTTGTTTACATTAGATACTTTGCGGCAACCCTTTCAGAATGAATAAAATCTGGTCCAATCTATAAATTTTGTCAAAAAGCTGTCGAATCTCGGTCCTCGTCACTTGTACACCGACCCATGTGCGCAGAGCCTAACTTTACTAAAATTATAGTCCAGTGGTGTCTAAAGCGGCACCTTAACAAATATTTTTAAAAATGTACACCACTGAATTTAATACAACAATTTTTTGTACTAATTCTAGTTAACCTTTAAATTTAGGAATAAAAAATTAAATGGCAAGGCACTTCTGTGTTATAAAAAGAGCCGAAGATAGTGCTGAATGTTGCTATACTGGAAAAGAAAAAAATAGAGTTGTCTTGTTATTATTATAATCTGCGAGTAAAAATGCAGGCTATTTAAGTTGTTGTCAAAATATTGATTTCAGCATTTTTGTCCACATATCGACTCGCTGTGCGATGTGTCACCTTGCTTACATGCCGGCATTCGATTAATCTTCCACACATTGCCTCTGAACATTTTAATTTAGGTAAACGCGTGTTTTCCAAAATCTTTCAAGAATACCCGCTTATAGCACTAACAGGAAATCTAGATTTACCAAGGATTATGCTAAATTTCTGATTTAAAAATCTCAAAATAAACGCTAACAATATCATCTTATAATACCCAACGATCCAATTAAAACTAGGGTTTCAGTAATCTAATCGTAGGTTAATTTAACTTTGGATATAAAAATTATTATACGCATTTTTAGATACAGAAAGAACAAGGACTCGATCAACCCGTAACGCCCGAAACAAAAGTTCAAACGGGAGAATGGAAGGAACGATTTTATAAACCATGGCGAATGAAACTTACAAGAGTTCTGTACTCCAATCGTCAGAGTTTAAATAATGACGACACAATATTTCTAAATGATGACACGTCTGATGAGGGAGATTAAAAGGTAATTAGAGTTGTTTATATAGACTTACATAATTTCAGCTCTACAAAAAACTTTAAGACCCAAAATGTGTGTACTTTGCTGGTTTTTATAAAACACAGGTTAGTAGAAAGTACAACGCTTAAATATCTTCTAATTTGCTGAACGATCCATTTACAAAATTTGGTGTGTGGAATGTTTAGGACATATAAAACTAAACAGCTTTGCCGGCACTGTTGCTGGACTTCCATTATATAAACGGGGTGTTTAGGCCAAATTGAATTGGCATTTAATTATTTTATTTTATTGGCAACATTGCCTTTTGATGTTAAAAGGGTTAAGCATTTTTATTGTTAAGTTGATTTGATATTTTTCGGTAGCGAAAGTTGATATTAATACTTCGGTACAAGCAGCTGAAATTTCTAATCCGATAGATAAGTTTTTTTTGGTCAGAGATTAAGATTGAATTAAGTTTTAACGGCGGTTTTACGGTTTACAAGAACGGTTATATTAACTGTGTAATAACATTTTCGACATCCCGAAAATTGCTCTGAAAGTTTGTTTTTACATCCAAATCCTGTTTTCCCTATTTTTTGTTACACATTTTCACAATATTATTATTGTGTATCATAATAATAAAAGGACTCTTTTTAAAATAAATTAAATAAAATGAATACTACCGCAGACCGGCAGTTTAAAATGTTTGTAGCTAAGAAAGAATCTTTGTATTTAATTTTGCAAACACTTCATAATTACTGCAAAAATTTAAATTCGGACTCAAAAATAAAAAGGTTTAAAACGTACCTGACTGTAGATCATACTATGGATTCTTTAATATCAGTACTGAATGAAATAAACACGGTTCAATTTGAAATTAAAAGTGAATTTAAACCAGATTATCAAGTATTATCAGCCATATAGCTGCAAAAGGCATAAAGACACGGAAAAATTATCGACCACAGTGGCTAGTCGAAATCAAAGTAGTGTTTCTCAGTTAGAGGGTAGAATACCCCAATTGCCTAAAATTGACTTACCCGAACTTTCAGGGAAAATACGTCAGTGGGAAACTTTTCATTCATTATACAAAACTATGATACACGAAAATAAGTCTTTAGCAAATCTTGATAAAATTCATTATTTAGTAGGACGTTTACGGGAACCAGCATTAAGTGTTTGCGCAGAAATTTCGATTACTGGGGATAACTATGATATTATTTATAAGGCACTTACGGATAAGTATGAGAATAAACAGGCTTTAGCTAACAGTTATTTACAACAAATAATTAATTTTAAACCTTTTCAGGAGGAATCGGAAAAATCTAAATTTATTTTTAGAAAAATTTAATGTAGCAGTATTAGCACTTAGAGATTAAACGTACCGAATTTAGCAGATTTTATTTTATTATACCAGTCTTTGTCAAAACTAGATAGTGAAACGGTTCGCGCTTTTGAAATGAAACAAAGTGGGTCGGATATTCCTACTTATGAAGATTAAGTTAATTTTGTACAGGGTCATGCAAGACTATTGCACCTTAATAAACCTTCTACTTCAGGTATAAGTCATTAACCATAAGGAAATAAAAAAATAATTTGTATTTTTGTAAACAGCCAGGTTATTATGTAGGCATATGCAATAGATTTAAAGGGATTACTGCTAAAAAAAAGATATGAAAGGATTAAAGATAACAGGTGGTGTTTTAATTGTTTATCTTCTAACCACGGGGTAAGAAGCTGCCCTTCGGAAAGGGTGTGTGCAGTGTGCACTAAGAAACATCACATTTTATTGTATACCGAGAAAACGGAAGTAATAAAAAATTTAATTATAAAAGGGTTTTTTTATGATTCATCTACGGCGATAAGTTGGTTAAAAACACTTTTTCTTAAAGATATTTTTGTAGCACATCGGGTTGCAAAAATAAAAGACAACATCTCAAATGTTTTATGGTATCACATTGATGGGGAGCAAAATCTGGCGAATTGTTACGCACGTGGCCTTACTCCAGCACAAATGGTTGCACACCCCATGTGGTTATACGGACCTTCTTGGTTAAAACTTACAGAAGATAAATGGCCAAAATTTTTACAAAATGTTAACCATTATGAAACCGAAGAGGTCGCAAATTCTAGTTTACAGTTTTTTATTAGTCAAACGAAAAATGACTTTTTCCTCCCTCTTTTAGATTTAACCGATCGGGTTTCCTCGTGGAGTAAAATTTTACGGATTAGGTACTGTTTGGGTTTTACGATTTTTAAAAATTATTCCAAAAAAACATAATTTTGGCCAGTGATCTTCTCAAGGCGGAAATATGTTTGATTAAATTAGTTCAATTAAAACATTTTCGCTCGGATATAAAATTATTAAACACGTCAAAATTGTACTCAGCTAAGCTCCAAAAATTGCACCCTTTTTTGCAAGAGGGGTTGCTTAGAGTCGGGGGTTGCTTAGCGTATTAAAATTTACATTATACTCAAAGACATCCTATAGTCTAACCGGCAAAAGAAACTTTAACAGTAAGATTGATAGAATTTTATCACAAATTAAATCTTCATACAGGCGCTTATCTCTTAGAAACTATTTTACGGCAAAAATATTGGATTTTTGGCGGTAGAAATTTGATTCGGAGTGTCATTAATAAATGTAATACTTGTTTTCGGACAAAACCTAATAATTTAACCCCACTTATGGTAATTTACCCTCGGCTAGGGTACAAAAAAGGCACGCGTTTTCGCATACGGGGGTAGATTATTTTGGTCGGGTAAATATTACGCCGGGAAGACGAAAAACGCGAGCATACATAAAGCGTACGTCTGTGTATTTGTATTTATGAGCATAAAGGCTATGCATTTAGAGTTGGTTAGCTCGTTTTCAACTGATCATTTTTTACAAGGGTTTAAAAGATTTATTTCTAGGCGGGGTTCGGTTAACGTGTTGTATTCGGATCGAGGTACAAATTTTGTAGGTGCAAAAGAATTCTTAAAGAAACTAACGAATTTTTAAATTCTCTAAGTTTTAAAGATGCCTTAGAAACGGAGCTAGGTACAAGAGGAATAGAGTGGCCGTTTAACACTTCCACCTTGCCTCATATGGGAGGTTTGTGGGAGAGTAATGTAAAGTCGGTAAAAAATTATCTTTATAGAGTTGTGGGGGATCAACTTTTAACTTATGAAGAATATTCAACCGTCTCAAGTCAGATCGAAACTCTACTAAACTCAAGACCATTGTGCGGTTTAACTTCTGATCCAACAGCACCGGGAGCTTTAACGCTGGCGCATTTTTTAACTCAGAAACCTTTACCGGGTTTCCCTGCGGAAAAAATTGGGGAAATTTCTTAAAATCGTTTAGACAGATTTTAATTAATAGAGCAAATGGTTCGGGGGTTTTGGAAACGATGGTGTGCGGAGTATTTAACATCGTTACAAATCCGACAAAATGGAATACCGATAAGCCTAATTATTAACCTTTGACTGGTGACGTGGTTTTTTTACAACGTTACTGGTGACGTGGGGCCTCACAGGCCTTCACATAAGTAGTCGTATTTTGTAGAATTATGTTACGGGCACTGAGTTTTATCTTATTAGATGATAACCACATATATTCATTCACCTATAATTAAAACAATCAAGATATAAGAAATTATTTCTTTTTTATTATAAACTCTAAACCATCATTTAAACTATCAAAAACTCAACAAATTGACTTCTTCTACATTTTTGTGGAAAACATAACAAAACATGAACTTTTAACTTAAATTATACTTTTTATACGCAAATTAGACATTAAAACAATAAAACCAAATTTTTTCCTTCGTAGCTTTAAAATTGAAAAAAATGAGGTTAAGCTTGAGAGGCCGCGACAATACTTTGCGTGGACCATACTTACATATTTCGCTGCGGCCGACATAACTATCCCGCGCACAAATGCGGGGCGCGCGGGAAAAGGGGTGAAATCACGTTTCACGTCATTCGCTCGGCCTCTCAGGCCCCACGTCACCAGTTAAAGGTTAATACAGGATCGGTGGTAATTTTAAAAACCAACAATGCACCTGCATTACATTGGCCTTTGGGTATTGTTATTAATGTCCATCCCGGAAAAGATGGCATTATACGTAATGTTACAATAAAAACGTTAACGGCGTTTTTACGCGGCCGTTTGTAAAATCTGCCCCTTGCCCACCCAATAATTAAATATTATAGTTGTACTTTAGTGTTTGGTTTAATTTAAAAAGACGGCCTTTTTAATTAAAGAGTTTTTATTATTGGAGATATGCTCTATATTGGTTAGGCGGATTCATTTATTGGATGGTCTTCTTGTTGAGTACACGCCTGGAAAGAATGGGACCGCTTCGGTCCTGGTCCCGGGGTATACGGGCTGTATTATTATTATTATGGTATTTTTTTCCTCGGATATTTTTTTTGGTTTTATGATTTGGCTGAAAAACAATTTTTCAGGGTCGGGGGTATGTTTAGGCCAATATTGAATTGGCATTATATTATTTTATTTTATTGGCAACATTGCCTTTTATTGTTAAAAGGGATAAGCATTTTTATTGTTAAGTTGATTTCATATTTTTCGGTAGTGAAAATTGATATAATACTTCGATAGAAGCAGCTGAAATTTCTAATCTGGTAGATACGATTTTTTTTTGGTCGAAGATAAAGATTAAATTAAGTTCTAACGGCGGTTTTACGGTTTACAAAAACGGTTATATTTACTGTGTAATAACATTTTCGACATCTCTAAATTTTTGGAATTACATAACCGAAACCGATTGGTAAGTTTTTTCTTATTAATATATTTTTTTTAATGTAAAACAAAATTTCCACTGAGCTAAGAAGGAAACACAAGGTGTTACAGAATTTTGTTGTTGAAAATTTACAACATATTCTATTACTAAAAATAAAAGGTTATATAAACATGGGTCCCAAAATGCATTGCTTCCGAGATGTAAATTTAAAAAAAAAATCGTTTTTTTATTATATTTAATATTCTTTATCCAATCTTGATAAAATTTGGCAGCTGTTTGTAAATGTGTAAAGGCAGCTTTTGCCTTTTTAAAGTTATTTATGAGTTGCAGTACTTTTTACTAACTATATCGCTCATCTAGAAGAAAAGTGACACAACTTAAAAAATACCTGTGACGTTGTTAAATTGGCCCCAAAAATTCTATACTTTTACCAGAAGAAGTTTCGCATAGATGCTTATTTTTATTTTCATCAGATGGCGGTAGTGTCATTATTTATTTGGCGGTATAATACATATCTTTACTCTAGAACGACGATACTTCTCAGTTATAAAGGTAAATAAAGTTTACAAAAAAGGTAGGGATATCAGAAAAAAAAGAAGAAAAAAGGATGTCATTATTTAATTTGAAGTTGTAACCCCAAGTGACCTCTGCCATTTTATAAGTCTTTGTAAAATTACTCTTTACCCCATTACCAATATTTTAAAAAAAAGTGGTTTAAGTCAAAATCTAAATCTTTTTTTCTTTGTTAGATCAGGCGTTATAGTTTTATCACAAATTATCAGAATACCCAGATGCGAAACTAAACGTGTTCGTTGAAATCGCTCACCACTATGGTCCCTCCCACTGCGTGGTGGATATACACCCCACGATTTAGTACGTGACCCAATGCTCATCTAGGTGTCAGTTGGTCCCATATTTTTTTGGTATAGAAAGTGAGCATAAGTTAGTTAATTGTGTTTAGCTGTTTGTGAACTTTTATTTATTTTTTTATTATTAAAGTGTTAGTATAGTGTCTTCTTAAATTGTTTTACCGTTTAATATGGGATATAAATGTGTATATTTATACTGTACCGAAAGCGGAAAATCACTTTTTAAATTCCCAAAGGACCACTAGAGGTAAATATAAATGTGATATTTTGTTATATAATAAAGTTATTTCTAATTAGTCCGTATATGTTGATGTGTAGGCTATAGATAATATCGGGCACATTAATGTGCACGTAGCCATAATACTTTTTAATATAAAAATGCATTAAAAGTATTTTCTTGATGTAAGTTCTATTTACAAAAAATATGTGAATAATTATTTGGATGGTTTTTCTATAATGACAATATATTTTTTAGCGCAAAGGTCTGGCTTAACTCTGCCGGAAGGGAAGATTTTTGGAAAAACTCTAATGAATTATAAATTGTGCGGAGGTCATTTTAAAAATAAATTTATTTCTATCTTGTCATCCGCAATAAAACGTCTATTTAACATTACCGTGCCGACAATATTTTTCAAGCCATTATCATCAAGAAATACAGACAATTCTAAGAACTTTTGAAAAAAAAAACTATTCTATCAGGTAACTATTAAATAAATCTTAAAAAAGTTTTTTTTTTAACTATTTAGCAATAATACAAAGTTTTTACAAAATACCTGTTTATAAAGTTATTGATAGTAATCAGTATGTGCCTAAAGAAAGGAAAATATTTTTTTTATTTATAGCTGCACTGCCGTTTGAAAGGATATATTTTAAATAAAAAAATGTGTTTTTTAGTATTTAAAAAAATAACATACTCCTATTACTATGGCAACATCTGCATTGCTTTAAAATATTGCGTCGGGGTTTCTTTAGAAAGAATATTTTTTTACTCTGCTTTCAATTATTCTGTTTTAATCAGTTACACAAAACTTTTCAATAAACAATTAAGCTAGTAAAACGGAATACCTTTAATTAATTTAATAAGCAGTTTTTAGACAATGTTTTTTTTGTTAAACATTCTTAACCCACCCCAAGCAACACAAGAATTTGCCTTTTCGTTTAATAAACGTTTATTAAACGATATTGTCGTGTATTTTTGGTTTTGGTATATTTATTACACCTCTATTAGACATTTTTTAAACACGTGCATATTTTAATCGTATATTCAACGTATGTCATATCATCTTTTAATATCATAAAATTTTTAAAAAATATTTTACTTTATATTATGGTCTCATTTATGTGCGTGTTTTAAAAATGCACAAAAATATGTTTATAGTTTGGAACTATTAATGATAATCTCATAAAACACTCTTATTTTCGAGTATTTTAAAAACGTTTTTTTTTCTTACTATTTACTGAAATTTCAACGTGTGAAACTAAAGCATAATCTACGTCTATTATAGATTATTTTTTATTAGAAAACTAACTATTATTGCTTTAAAATCATTATTATTATTCTCCTATGACAATATCATTGGTTTAGTAATAATATTTTCATAATTTTAATTTGATGTTAATATTTGCAAATATTTGACTTTGTGCTGTATATAAATAATATTGTCTAAAATTCCCTAAAAGTAAACGTACTAAACGTACCAATAATCTACAAAATTTACTCATCCGTTCGGCATTATTCCAATAACAGCCAATAACAGCCTTACAATAACGACATGTGATGCGCGGCAGTCGCTTTTCTCCTCGGCTTTGAAACTAACCTTCGACGAAGTGACTTATTAAACAAAACTTCCGGCCGGCTTCTTGTTGTAAGATATTGTGCAGTGCATTGTTTTTCGGATTGCTAATAAAGTAAGTACCTACTTTTTACCTTTATTTTAATTGCACTCATATCAATTCAATAGTTATACATATTACATATAATATTAGATAAGAATTGTTGATGTTTTATTTGATGAAGTCGGCAAAAATGGCCGCTGAACCTGTTGCGAAAATTTTCGTTTTGATCTCTCAACCCCTATTATACCTTATTTATAAGGAATGATTATGGCTCAAACACTTGGATTAGGTGAATGTCACACCTTACACCTCTGTTTTGTTTTAATTTTTAGTACACTAAAATAAAAATTATTGAAATATATCTTGGTTATTTAATGGTCTATTATACGTTTTTAATACACCATTTATAAACGTCTAATATATACGCTTTAATTTACGTGTATTGTGTACTATTTTAGTATTATTTTTAATTTTCTTAGAAATGTTTGGGTTGAAAGAAGTCGTCCATATTCTCAAAGAGACCTGATATAACATATCAAAAGAAAACAACAAAAAGTCTCGGTCTTAATACTTTTTTACTAATTAACCGTTAAATGGTGACATGTGTTTCGCTCCTAAAAGCATCATCAGACCTAAAAAATAATACAAACAAAACCAATCAATTACAATAAAGACCTTAAAATGCGGGAACGGGACGGGAGCGGGACGAATTTGGACACAAAATATTCCTCATGGATATAGGAGTATTGTTTTATGATGCGGGACCTATTTCCACAGCGGGATATATGTATGTATTCACAACGCGTTGGTGTAAATATATTCATATCTCGCTGTAGAAATAGGTTCTGCATCCGTTTCGCCCCTGTCCCGTTCCCGCATCCCGCGTTGGTTTGGGCGTATCTTTAATCTACCCTTACAATTAATTTATTATGCAAAAAACACTAAGATCACCTGTACTTTTTAGTGACTTTGGTTTTTCTTTTTTTACAGAAGCGGTCAAAATTTCATTTCAAGGTAAGGACCAGGTGCAGCGAGTTGCATTTGTCGGAGAACTCACAGACAAAGCTATCGGACAGGCATGCCAAGATTGGCTTAAACTGTCCAAACAGCGATACCGTAATGCCAAAACGTGAAAGACTCTATTATTATGTTTGATTCTAGAATTTTTTTAAGTTTCAACTGTTTTTTTATGTTCTATACAGTTTTTGTTGTGTTTTTTATTACTTTTATTTATTAGAGTGCAAGTGTTAAGTGTTACCAGTTGCGTCCTTTTGATTTGTGAATTTGTTATTTTATTTTTTATTTTTTTTTTAGATTTAGTAAGCCTAAACGAATGTATTACCTAATACATATACCTATATTATACATACAAAATAAACGTTTTTCGTATACGTCAATATTTGATTTATTTCATATGGCTTTTTTAATGTAAAATTTATTCTAAATATAAACGTATAAAATTTAAGACTTTTTAACGTGTTTAGTAAACGTTACAGTTTTGTATATTATATACCAATTTATAGGGTTTATTAGAAACCGCTTTTTAATTGCTCATTTTATATTATAAATAAACGTATACTTTCAACGTCTAAAATTTGGATAGTACTGCAATATTAATACACCTATATTAGGCGGACATTTTAACCTATATTAAAGGTTAGAAATAAACTAAAAATATACTAGTGGTATATACGTAATTAAACGTTTATTAGAGGATTCTGTGTTGCTTGGGACATTAGTTTAATCGTTTGTTAAAATGTTTTGTGCAACCAGGTATAGACATGTTATTACAAATTGATCTAAACGTGACATCTACTAACAATATTTTACCTTTCAATATACATAGGTAAAATTTTTAAATTGTAATATTTTTTAATAAAGAAATATTCTTTTGTCCCGTTTTTCATACATAAAAAAGCTGCATAATTAATTACTATAAAAGTCAATCTCTCCTTAGCGCCTTGGTGCGGTTTAACCTTTACAAATTAAAAATATTACGATCCATGCATTGGTGCAGATTTTCCATTTATTCTTTCTCAAGGTCATAGAAACAAGTAAGCGTATTTCGCCGCATTTTCGCATCTGGGTATTCTGATAATTTGTGATTTTATTGCTTTAGCTACTTACACAAATAAAAACAGTTACTTATCCATGTTCTTTGTTCTTTATTTGGAAATGTTTAAATTTACCGTTTAAAAGTAAGAGCTAAATTATATTTAAAAGAAAAATCAATTTTTGTTCCTCCTGACAAAAAAGGTATTTTTCGAGTTGTGACACTTTTCTTTCGGATAAACGATATGTATTTTTCAGTTTAATTAGTGTAACATTTATTTATTTTCTTGCAGATGTCATTCAGCTTACAGATCGGTCGATGGTGTTTTTTATTTTTAGTTCTAGTATTTTTCTATATTGTTTACTTAATTTTGTTAATTTAATGTTGTGCCTACAGTTACAGAAATTTTACAACATACATACTTGTATCTTTATTGTTATGTAAACGAACTACAAATGGTTTAACATGTATTTATGTTTTGCTCGCAGCAAGTCTGTAAAGTCTATTATTGTTAATGTAAACGTTTAATTTTGATATACATACACAACTACCTCCAATAGTGTAACATTGTGCCTTAAGTAATAGGAATTTTACAATGTATGCTTGTATTGTAAATTTTATGCTGTACCAAGTACAAATAAGTTGTTAGTTTACCCTTTATCTGCAGATGTGCATCAGCACACCGATCTGTGTATCAGGTCCATTACTGTTGATGTAAACTTTTTAAATTTGATATACAGGGTGTTGCAGAATATCTTTAAGAAAGTTTAAGGGCAAATTCTACTATTAAAAATACAAAAAAGTTCTTATAAACATTGCTCCGGGAATGCATTGGTTTCCAGACACAGGTTGTATTTTTTTTAATCGGTTTTTTACTAATATCTTTAATATTCCTTATTCAATCTTATTAAACTTTGGCAATGTACTTTGTAACATTAATAGGGTAATTTAGCTCCAATTTTATTAAATGTATTCAGTCCAGTGGCATCTTAGGCGGTACTTAAACGATTATTTCTGACAAAAAAATGTACACCGCTGACTCTTGTGCCAAAATAAATATATAACATTAACAACAAACACTAAATAAAATAACACGACAATTTAAACTAACGAATTTTTCGAAATAAAGTGTTTCTTAAAATTTTCCATTTTTTTTGGGTGGGCGTGGGATATGAATTTAAGTAAATTTTATTTTCTTTTTTAAAAACTAACCAAAATACGAAAAAAGTTTAGGGACTTAAAAACGATGTATTTTTACTTATATTCTCTTTTCAAAAATATTCGGTAGGTTGCCGCTCCAGACGCCACTGGATTAGGCAAATTTATTCAAATTTGATCTTAATAAGCGTTTTAAGGATACGATACCATTGTCAGATTTTATTAAAATGAGATGAGAGACATTAAAGATATAAACAAAAACCAATTAAAACAATACATTCCCGGACCCATGTTTTTATAAACTATTCTTTATATTTTTTTAACTAGAATCTGCCCTTAAATTTTCTTATTACATTCTGTAACACCTTTTATATTTAACTACCTTTAACATTATACTGTTGTTCTTTTAGTAATAGTAATTTTATGACATAGTAGTTATTTTAATGTTGTAATAAAACTAAAGTAACAACAAATAACAATTTTAGTGGTTAGTTTTTGATTTATTTACGTTATTCTTGCAGATATGCATCAGAAAAAAATTCACCCGCGAAGTTCATTATTGTTAGTTTAGGTCCCATTACACATAAGAAGTACGAACGCCGTACGCCCGACAAAAAATTTTAAATTGAAAGTAATGTAACTAACGCATACGTGTCGTGCCTGCATGTAAAGGTTACATTACTTTCAATGGATCAGGCGTAGGGCGTTCGTACGCCTTATGTGTAACGGGACTAAAGTTTTTATTTCGATACAGATCTAAAAACCTTTAATAATACAATGTTTTGCCTTTAATAATAGAAATTTTACAGTAGACGCTTGTATTGTTATTTTTAGGTTGTACAAAACTAACTACAAAGGGGATGTGTATCAGCATACAGATCGGTCCATAAGGTCCATTATTGTTAATGTAAACTTTTTTGTTATTATTTTTAACTACCTGTAATAGTTAAACCCATAGTAATAGGAATTTTATAACACATACTTGTATTGTTATTTTTTATTAAACTAAATTAACCACAACTAACAATGTGGCTAGTTTAACTTTTCGTTACATTTTTCTTGCAGATGTGCATCAGCACAGTATTGGCCGGCCCGGCCCTAAGGTCCGTTATTGTTGGTGTATTCCATAAATGTATTGTTTTATATTAGTTTCAACGATTATATTAATAAAAAAATTTATAAAAAAACTGTACCTCTTTTTGAGTTGATTTTGCAAAATAAGTTTTTAAAACATGTTTTAACAATTTGATAGCATTTTGGAGAAAAAAGGAGAAAAGGAGGCTTAATTTAAAAACTCCATACTGTTTGTCTGATGAGTAAAAACACTAGGAGCTCGGATGGGTAGCCGCTGGAAAACACTGTCTTTTAAGGATTATCCAAACCAACGCGAAAAAATCGCAGCTCTTGCAAAATTTCGCCCCGTTTGCGATTCGCATCATATTGCACTGCGTTAAATATGCCAGTTCAGACTCGCGCCAATTTTCGTTTTAACGATTATATTAATAAAAAAATACATAAAAAAAATGTTTGTATCTTCTTTTTAAGTTGATTCTGCAAAATAAGCTTTTTCAACATTTTTTAAAAATTTGATAGCATTTTGAAGGAAAAAGGGAAAAGAAGGCTTAATTCAAAAACTCTATACTGTTTGTCTTAAAGTAAGAAACACTAGGAGGTTGGATGGGTAGCAGTTGGAAAACACTGTCTTTTAGGGATCTCGCAAACCAGCGCCGAAAAATCGCAGCTCCTGCATGCGATTCGCATCATATTTGAACTACGGTAAATATGCAACTTTAAGCGTAGTTTTTCGCGCGAATTCTTAGTTCACCCTCGGCAGCGTTTTTCCAGATTTGCAGTCGTTTCGCCGTGTATAAAGAAGCAAATAATTCAAAATTAAAAAATTATTGAACTGGTTAGAAAAAACCCGATACTGAATGATCTTTTTCATAAAAATTATAAAAATATTTAAAAAGGATAAGATTTGGCGTGAAATAGGAGAAAAATAGACGAAAGTGGTATATATTACTAATTGTTGTATCTAAAGTAGGGTTTATACAGAGAAATAACATAAAATAAGATAAAACTAACATAAGTTTAATATATTTATTTTTATTTATTACAAAATTTACGGGTAACCCCATTTTACAAAAGTTAACAATATAAAGATAATAACAAACAGATGGTTGAAACAATAACAAAATATAAGTATACTTAAAAAACTAAATAAAGCTAAAGGATCACATTTCCGAACAATTACAGTAAAACAATAAATTAAAAAAAAACATATATATAATGATTCGGTATCACATTATTTATCACATAAGTCTTCGTTTAAAGCCAGAGAGATTGCAATAAAGCTCTATCTACAGGGGAGTGTGCACCATAGTTTGTTGAATGGAAGGGAATGTAGAATAGGTCCACATGTCGGAAACATCTATTAGGAACATTCAATCGAATCAAAGCCAGCAGCTGAGAGCAATTAGTAATACCATTTATCAATTTAAAAATAAAACATGAGTCGCCTCTTCTCAAGCGTTGCCAACCTTAACACATTCAACATGTCCACTCTATGATAGTTCTCCATACACAGACCATACTTAAAAGCAGCAAATCTTAAAAATTTGTGTTGAACACGTTCAATCATATATTTATGGTTGTGATAACAAGGAGACCATATCACGGTGGCATATTCCACATTCGATCTAACAAGTGAACGATACAGATTTCTTATTGTCTCAATTGAAAATTAAGAACAATTTCTTAATACAAATCCCAACATTCTCATACCCTTAAAACTCACCCTGGAAACATGCTCAACAAAAGTTAGCCTTTCATTAAACCAGACACCAAGATCCTTTGAAGTTTTTGTATAGGACAAATCCACATTATCTATTGAGTACTTTGTTGGAATTCTCTCACGACTTCGAAAGAAACTGATATAATAACATTTATTTATATTTAAAAACAAATGATTCGACTGTGTCCACTGCCAGAGCGCATTCAGATCCTCCTGAAGTCCCACTGCGTCCCCCTCCCCCGTCCCAACTATGTAAATTTTTAATTCATCAGCAAACATTAAACCCTTTGAATGACGTAATACGTCGGTCAGATCATTCACAAATAACACAAACAGAAGGGGAGCGCAATGAAACCCCTGGGGAACACCAGATTTAACCTCAAATACTCTTGAGACATTATTATTAATCTTTACAGCCTGCGATCTACCTGTAAGAAAACTACCTAACCATTTAATAAGTCCCTGAGAAAAGCCCAAACCTACAAGCTTTGCCAAAAGAATCTTAAAGTTCACCCTGTCGAAAGCCTTGGAGAAGTCACTGTTTTAAAAAATATTTTTTACAAAATTTTTGTTCAAAATTAGGCCGCTGATGCTGTGCGAAAACTAAATTTCACGTTTCAAAATTTTGGCGTCATGCCGTTCGTAGAGTTAAAAATTTCAAACTAATCGGAAAATTATTTTCAACCAAGCATGCGCATTAGAAAATTGGAAATTGGTTGAAAATTTTGTTCTACAAACAAAGCTAATGTATGACCACAAAAACTACACAACTTGCACACTTTAATGAGTAAACTCGTAACATAATTTAAAAAAGTTTTTACAAAACGAATCCAAAACAACTAGGATCAAAAAGCAGGCTCACTTGCAACAGAGCTAATTTTTGTTTTTTTAAGCTTACAGTGAAATTTAGATCAAACACCATAAATATTAATAACACCTTACTATTTCTGCTGGTTGTCTGATGGACACATAATAAAGACAACCGCAGTTATGAGAAAAAAAACAAATGATCGCAATCATTTACCAAGAATACCGACAGTGTACACTACGACAGGGGTCTCCAACTACGACAGGGGTCTCCAACTACTTTAATTAGCAAACATTAAATTAAATAACATGACCGTCGAGGTCCGGAAAAAAGACCCCCTAGACCGGATCGGCGATGGCGCGTACTCTCCCACTACTCCTCGCACTCGCCGCCGCTCGCCGTCACTCGCCTCATATCGCGGTGACTGAACAATTTAAAAAAAAAGAATGTTTTTTTTTTAATAAGTAGTATACCCATATAATCCCTTATGCAGAAACTGCGGTTTGCAGATCACCTCCTCAAATGACAAATTTGCGAAAATAATGACAAAATGTTCAACATTTTAAAGCTAAAATTTAAATTTACTTTTGTAAGTTTATATTATCAAATTCGTCATGCATCAAAGTGGTTTTAATTTTTTTGTTTAAAAACTATGCGTTGTTCGGTAAAAAGTTAAGAGAAACAAATTTGTTCCTAATTCAATGGGCATTTAAACTTTTTTTTTTTTTTGAAAAAGCAGGGGCTCATCATTTTTTCTGGAAAAATAGTCAACGAATATGGTACGGACGCCACTGGTATTTCTTTAAATGTTTTAATAAAGTAAGTGTGAGTTTGCTGCTGTTAAGCAATATACTAAATGCCAACTAAATATCTAGAGTGTTTTAAAAATTATAATAAAGGAATATTTTTTCTTTGAATTTCAACACTCTGTGTCTCTAAAAGAAAGCGTTTCCGGACATATGTTTCTACAGAAAACTAGGGCTTATTTTCGACGTATAATATGCCCTAAAAAGTAGATGCATGAATTTTGAAACACCCTGTATTAATTTTTAAAATTACAGATCTTTAAATAAGTAGATTCGAAATATATAGGTTTCTCCCCCACCCATTTTGTCCTTAAATGACCTTGGGCTTGATTGACTTGGACTTTGACCTTAACCTTGACCTTGAAATGACTTTAACCTTAAAATAACTTTGACCTTGACTTTAAAATGACTTTGACCTTGCTGGACCTTGACATTGATATTCATGTCCTACTATTATTTAACCTTTATTTGACCTTAACATAACCAGAGCGAGACAACAATTTAATTATTGTAAACATAATTATTTTTTTTGTGAATAGGTGATAATTTTTTAAAAACAAAAATGTCGCAATACATTTGTATGCAGTGTATGCACGTGATGGAGCTCTCTAAGCTCTATTATTACAGACCTGAATGATTTATCAGTATTCACGCCCGGTCATTTTTGAGCTTGAAGTCTTTAACAGCTGCTAATAGCTAAATAGAGACTTAAATTTTTTAAAATTAAATAGACTTTCTCGCTGGCAGCTGTTACAAAGAATACATTTTGATTTCTGGCGCAGATGAAACCGTGAATACTTGCATACTTTGCAACAACGTGCAAAGTGGAATACTTTAAATAGTTTACCAATCGCTCCTTGCTTTGCTTTTGCTTTTATGTCGGCGTACCTTAACCAAGGCTCCGACTCGTTTATTAATTACAAATATATTTACAATTCTGTTATCTACATTAAATTATACAATTGATCTTCACGGTGTGGCTTGGGAGGTCCCTTGCTCATCGTGATTGTCCTAGTTTGGAATAAATTCCTTATTTGGGGGCTGGTGTAAGCCCTAGGAGACACGGAATTGCAGGGTGCGCGTTGTTTGACACTTTCCGCGTAAGCTTTAAGTGTCCTTGCAAAATCAATAATAAAATAAATGTTCCTATTTATGTGTTAATTGGTGGTTTTATGATTTTTATCTTACGTTTCATTACAGGAAAAACTGATAAAAAAACCTGTTTTATATTTGTTTTGTTTATTATTTGTTATTTGTCTGAAATTTGTAATAACATGCTGTTGTTAAAAGCATTATATGTATATGTATTTAAGTTCAGTAGCCAACAGCAGCTCGTTCCATCGATTGTTCTGGTTAGTGTTTAAAAGTGTAATTTTTATGGAATTTCAATGGCGTAAACGGCGTTAATTATTTTAATTATTGCTGTTATTATGGCGGAATCTGTTCATGATACAATGGCAATCTGTGGTATAATGGTTTGTGTTTGATGTTGTTGTTTATTCTGACGTTAGTTAATTTTGCAGTTAGGTTTGAGTTTGTTATTTTCATTTTGTAAAATTTGTCACATATTTCCATCAGGTAGTCTTTTATCATAGGTATGTCTGTTATGTCGTGTAAGTGTTGTATTCTTGTATATCTGTCTGATTGCGTAATCGATCTTAGTACTTTGTTTTGCATACGCTGCAACCTGGCAATCTGCGTGTCAGAGACGCCAAACCACACAGGTGCAGCGTATGTTATGACTGGTTTAATTATTGTGTTATTTATGATTATTTTATTATGTAAGCTTAGCGGGGATCTGGGTGATAGGAGGGAGTAAAGGGATTGCTGACTTAGGAAGGATTTTTGGAGTATGTGATTGATGTGAGACACAAATCTTAGTCTCGCATCAATCACAACTCCAAGCAGGTATTTGATTTTTGGAAATTTGGATAGGAGTATTACGGATTTTAATGGGCATAAAGATTTTATTATTTGTGAATTTTCTTGTTATTATTAGACTTTCTGTCTTTTCAATATTAATCTTTATTTTCCATTTATCGTAATACGGGATTAGGGAATTGAGGTGGTATTGGATGTGCGTTTTGGCTACGGTTGCCGAAAACGAGCTGGCGTAAACCAGCGTGTCGTCAGCAAACATAGCCAAATTGGTAGAAGGATATTTGGGAATGTCAGCGATATAAAGTTTAAATAATTTAAGGCTAAGCACCGTTCCTTGCGGGACGCCGGCGTGCATAGCCCTGGGACGGGAGGGGAGTTGTTTACACGGACTTGGAAGGATCGTTGTGAGATATATGAGTGGATTAGGGAAATTAGGTATAGTGGGAAATTATGCACCGAGTGAAGTTTATATATTAAACCGTTGTGCCAAACGGTATCAAATGCACGCTGTATGTCTAGTGACAAAATTACTGTATTTTGGCCTTGATTTATTTTATTTAGTGAATGCTGCAGTACTAGTGTCACTAGCAATACAGCGCTTAGTCCTGGCTTAAATCCAAACTGTTGTTCTGCTACATTTTTCTCTAGTTTAAGCTCATTTATTTTGTAAAGTATTGCTCTTTTAGCAACTTTACTCGGTGCATTAAGGAGAGCGATTGGGCGGTAGGAACTGGGTAGTTTAGGGTCTTTACCGGGTTTTAGGATGTGAACAACAATGGCGTTTTTCCATTGTTGGGGAAAGTGCTGGAGGATGATGATATGGTTAATTATGTATAGGGATTGTGTAAACGGTTTTTAGAAAGGTTTTTAAGAAGGATATTAGGGATTTCATTAAAGCCTTGTTGTTAGGCAAGGCCTTGATGATTTGGGAAAGGTTTTGGGGGTTAAAAGGAGCTTTTTAAGTGCTGGAGGGGTATAGGGTGTTTGTGCATGATTAATTTGTTTGCGATTTTAGTGATCTCGTTTTGTTCGTCGGTCATATTTGGTGTGCCACTGCACACACCAGCCAAAAGTTAGCCAGTGTTTCAGCCACCTCCTGACTAGTCTGCGCAGCGGCAGGGGTTAAGTGATGGTATTTTGTTATATTTTTTACGTAATCGCCTCGTAAGACGCCACAGGAAGTTATCTTGCGTCGACAACCCCCTGAGGACGTCTGACCAGGCTTTGTTTTTATGTTCGCTTATTCTAGTCCGTATAGTATTTTGTATTTCTACAAGTCGTTGATAGTCACGTATTCGTCTAAATCTTTGCCATTTGGCTCTTATGCTATTTTTAAATTTTATTAGGTTAATAAGTTGATCTGGAAGGCGGTCTTCTTTGGGTTTTAGGGTTATTTTTTTGGCGGTTTGATTTCTGGCGTTTTGTATATTTTTGGTAAATATTTATACTTCATTTTCCAGTTCTTCGGGTGAGTTTATTACGTTTTTAATTTGTGTGCTGTTCTGCAATAGCCTTTTGTATTTTTCCCAGTTTTTGTGCTTAAAATTCCAGGTTTTAAGGCCGTCTTCCAGATCAATACTAACCTGCCATTCAAGGTATACTGGCAAGTGGTCTGAAGATAATTCGTTTAAGGTCGTAATGTTCGTTATGTTTAGTATATTTTTGTTGATCACTAAATCGAGGGTGGTAGGGGTTGTTTGGTTTGGGGGAAATGGGTATGGGAGGGGTGCTAAGATTTGTAGATTATTTGCTGTGGCATAATCACAAAGTTGGTGTCCGTTTCGATTGTTTTTGTGATTATTCCACAGCAAATTGCGTGCGTTGAAGTCACCTAACATTATTATTTTGTGTCCTTGGTTAAGTATGTTGTCGTAGTCGGCGTCTTGTAGTCTTATTCTGGGCTTGGCGTAACTACAATTGACAGTCACACCATTCCGCAGTCTCATAGAAATATTTTCTATAAGGGAGTTTACACTTCCTAACGAGACATGCGAAATGGAGTGCTTGACAAGTATTGCCACGCCTCCCCCTCGTCCGTCTTTGTCTTTCCTGTAAATATTATAAGTTCTTATATTAATTTTGTCATTGTTAGTTAGTTTCGTTTCACAGATTGCCATTATGTCTATATTTTTTGTGTATAGAAAGTTAATTAATTCGCCTAATTTGCTTTTTATGCCATTGGCATTCCACTGAATTAATTTTAGTTTTTTAAATGTTATATTGATCAATTTTATCCATAAATTGAATTAAAGCTACGGCTCTATCCATTTTACTATTGTGTTTTAGGATTTCGCTCATGAAATCATTTAAAAATCTAATAATTTCTTTGACATTTTTTTACTATTAAACTCAGCAATGACCCTTTGGAGCTCGCTTACCGTGTCTCCGTGCGCTTGTTGTTGTTCCTCTGGTGGCGGGGGGCGGTGCTTTGGTCTCAATGGTGGAAAGTTGTGGTCCTCTGTGTGTGGTCTGTAAGTGGGAGCGCTTGCCCTGCTCACCGTAGCGGCACTTGCCCTGCCAGCTTCTTTTTCCATGCGTTTTGTTGTGGCGGGGGGGGCGTCTATGTATTTTGGTTTGTTTTGTCGCTGTTGAATGGAGCTGACTATGTATTAATATATTTTGCAAGTTGTCGATGAGGCTTTGTGTTCCAGGCCACAGTTTGCGCACTTCAGCTGATCCGGGGTGGTGCATTCGACGGTATAGTGCGTTTTGGAGCAATTATCGCAACGAGGTGCGTAGTGGCAATTGGTCCTCGTATGTCCCCATCGACAACATCGGCGACACTGTACCACTTCCCGGTCCTGTCTTCTTCTTTCCCAGCTTACTCTTGTATTGCCTATGTATTTGATTTTTGGACCATAGTAAGTTTTATTTCGGCACTGGTGACAATTAAGTGCATGGGTCTTATACGCGTGTTCATTATATAAACATTCTTTACACGTAATTTGTGTTCGTTATCAACTCATCTTTGATATCATTAACATCCGGGAGATGGTCAAGTCCTTTCAGCACAAACCCATGCGTTTTTTCCTCTTGGGTGGAGTAGGTATTCCATTCAATATCGTTGTTCTTTTTTATTTCATTTTTGTACTTCTTATAGGCTTCCATTTTTCACAATAAACAATTGTGCTGAATTTCGTTGTTTTCAGTGTGTAATTTTTTTCCAATTAATTCCCTATTTACACTCAAATAACATAATTATTTAAAAATTAGTGTTAATATATTAATTTAAAATAATTATTTTAAAAAAAGAATGACTAAAATCAAACCACTAGAAGCCAAGATATACGTTAAAACTGTTAAGGCCCTATTTACACTCAAATAACATAATTATTAAAAATTTTAGTATTAATATTTGTAGATTTATAAAAAATTAAATTATTAGCAAAAAGAACAACTAAAATCGGTCTACTAGAAGCCGAAATATACGTAAAAACTGTTAAGGCCCTATTTACTCTCAAATAACATATTTATTTAAAAATTAGTGTTGATATATTTATTAAAAATAATTGTTTAAAAAGAATGACTAAAATCAAACCACTAGAAGCCAAGATATACGTAAAAAACTGTTAATGTCCTATTTACATTCAAATAACATAATTATTAAAAATTTTAGTATTAATATTTGTAGATTTATAAAAATTAAATTATTAGCAAAAAGAACAACTAAAATCGGTCTACTAGAAGCCAAGATATACGTAAAAACTGTTAAGGCCCTATTTACTCTCAAATAACATATTTATTTAAAAATTAGTGTTAATATATTTAATAAAAATAATTGTTTAAAAAAGAATGACTAAAATCAAACCACTAGAAACCAAGATATACGTTAAAAACTGTTAAGGCCCTATTTACACTCAAATAACATAATTATTAAAAATTTTAGTATTAATATTTGTAGATTTATAAAAATTAAATTATTAGCAAAAAGAACAACTAAAATCGATCTACTAGAAACCGAAATATACGTAAAAAACTGTTAAGGCCCTTTTTACTCTCAAATAACATATTTATTTAAAAATTAGTGTTAATATATTTATTAAAAATAATTGTTTAAAAAAAGAATGACTAAAATCAAACCACTAGAAGCCAAGATATACGTTAAAAACTGTTAAGGCCCTATTTACACTCAAATAACATAATTATTAAAAATTTTAGTATTAATATTTGTAGATTTATAAAAATTAAATTATTAGCAAAAAGAACAACTAAAATCGATCTACTAGAAACCGAAATATACGTTAAAACTGTTAAGGCCCTTTTTACTCTCAAATAACATATTTATTTAAAAATTAGTGTTAATATATTTATTAAAAATAATTGTTTAAAAAAGAATGACTAAAATCAAACCACTAGAAGCCAAGATATACGTTAAAAACTGTTAAGGCCCTATTTACACTCAAATAACATAATTATTAAAAATTTTAGTATTAATATTTGTAGATTTATAAAAATTAAATTATTAGCAAAAAGAACAACTAAAATCGATCTACTAGAAACCGAAATATACGTTAAAAACTGTTTAAGCCACATTAGCAACATGCGCAGACCCTAAAACTCATTTTCTGGCTAAACCATTATAGTTAAGTTTGCGCAAATAGTGGAAAAGTACCTTCGGTACCCCGGCTGATAACGATCTTTCATGATACCCTTTTATAAAATATTTTTAAAAATACCCTTAAGTCTTATTTTAGGGGTTAATTTTAGGAAATATACAAAAATTCTATTATTTATAAATAGTTGTAAGTAGTTAATTGTATTTTTACCTTCACCATTTTGTCGTCATGTTTTATAAACCACGTGCGTGTAAAATTTTGAGGTTATGTTAATCAATCTTAAAATATTTCTAGGTTATGATTTATACAATGTGTTTTATTAATTACCCTTTCCCCCGCGCCGTCTCCCGCACGCCTCACCCCGGTGTTGCCGGGTTTACCAATCGATCTAGGGCCGTACGAAATGACGTCACGTATAATATTGACATGTGACATTTGACAAGTGACATTTACTATTTGACAGGTGACATTTGACAGGTGACAGGCCGTGGCCACGCCCTTGCACATGACGCATGCGCAGTACCCTCAATATGGAGTTGCGCAAGATTCCTCGTAATGACGTCAGGCGTCGTGACGTCAGGCGTCGACGGCGTCTGTCTGTCGCTAGCGACGGTATACCTACTACATGCGTAAGACGCTAAGATAAGTTTGAGGTTATGTTGCCAATTAGACGCATAAACGTAAATGTATAAGCTAACTGCTGATTAAATATTCCACCACTTACTTTACATTGTATAACGGTTTTATTTCAATTGCTTCAATGGCGACATGGTTATGGCGATGAACAACTGATCCAAAGGTCCACGGTTCAAGTCCTGGCATCTGCGTTTTTTGGACTTTTTAAATTTATTATGGTACGTAATTATTTCCCCAGCGCGAAGTCCGATGGTGAATGCGCAGGGAGTCCTTGGTAGACGGGTTGCCGAAGCGCTAGGTACTGCAGCTAACTTCACTCGCACCCCGGGTTGCCTAACTTGGGCGCTAGGCCCTGTAGCTAACTTCAGACTTCTCGCGCAAGGGGCGCAAGAGATCTGCTCGCGCAAGGGGCGCATTCTCTACTTGTTTAATTGGGTAGTAAACTTTACATACTGTGCGTTCGTGTTTAGCGTACCGCTGATTATAATTGGCGGGGTTTTCTGTTTTTAGTCTTTTATTTTCATTGGTTGGGTTTCCGTGTACTTCTTGCTCTTCTTGTTCTTCTGTCTCCATGTTGTTTGTCGGTGTGGTCTCGTTCATGTCGGATTCTGCGTCGCTTTCTAGGGGTTGAAATCTGTTGTTAACGGGGGTTGTAATTTTTGTTTGTTTGAAGTTTCTTCTTTCGAAAAGCTTTTCCGGCGTAGTATTAGTTCTGTGTCTTTTTCTTGATTTATTTGGCAATTGGATTTCTTGGTCTTGCTGTGCTTTAATTTTCTTTAATCTTTTAAGTTCGTCGTGTTGTTTTTGTATTTGTTGCTGAAGTGTGTTTTGGGGTGGTTGTGGGTTTGTCGGGGTGGGATTTCCAATCTGTAGCGCGAGCGCGTCGAGATTGGCTAAAGTGCTCGTTGATTTCGGAGTGGTGTTCTGCGAAGTGTTTTATGATATGTGACGTCATTTTTTATAGCTCAATCTGATCGTTGTTATGATCATGGAAGTTTTTACACTGCTTGCAGGTGGTTGAGGTAAAGACCAGAATTTCCATTAGCTGGTAATTTGTTTGCGATATTCTTGGCGACTCTTCGACTTGATGGTATTCGGAGGTAAAGTTGTTAGCTGGGGTGCCTCCTGCACCCCCAGGTGCCAGCCATTTTAAGTATACAACCTTAGGAGGGGTTGCTTTATAGATGTTCGGTGTGAAAAGTTGGAAAATTGGGTAATAGAAAATAAAAAGTAATAGTCACTGGGCTAGAACTATATAGAATTTAAAGAATTAGCCCAGTTTGCTGGGCTATGGTTTTCAGCAGTAGTCAAGGCAACTAAAAAATTTGGGATATTCCAAATATGCGGAAAAAAAGTCGTGCAAACTCGATACGATTGTGGTTTTAGAACACACAACCGCACCGTTTCACAGCAGTGCACAAACTAGCTAATCGCTCCAGATAGTATGGTAGTTATTAAAAACGAGGATAGTACTCCTCTTGATTGGCCTTTAGGTTGTATACAAGAAGTGATTTCTGGTACGGACAACATAGCCAAAGTAGCTGTGGTAAAAACGGCTAAGGGTTTAATTAAACCCCCATTAGTCAAATTATGCTCATTACCTAATAATGCTTAATTCTGAAAATGCTCTGGGCATTTTCAGGGGGTGAGGATATTCTGTCTTCACTTCTTTTCTATTTTTATTTTACTTTAGTAATAATTAACCTTCTAATTATGAAAAATGATTATTTTATGCCTTAAATTACTTTAATTACAAATTCAATATTTTTACTAATCTAATTACTTGTTCATATGACCCTGTATTTAACTTTAAAATTCGGGCAATAATATAATATTTTCTTATCAATACCATTAACCATCCTTTACTAAAATATGTACATCCTATCCATTCTATTTTTTTTTCTTGGTGTTGGTCCCAATCCACCAGCTCTCCCCTTCCGGATTATGCTTTCCAGGGCTTCGTCGGCGGAAAATCTGGATAATTGAGCTCGTAGCCCCCAGAAATTCAAAAAGAAAACAAAAATAATTCTACAATCGATGCAATGCATAAATTGTCGGCTGGAAAACCAAGACCTGCTACTGGTGTTACGTATAACCTTTACTTTCACTACTGACAGTTCCCATGACACGCCCATCTATTTAGAATAGAATAGAATAGAATATATATTACCATTAAAAATACAGGATTGTACATTGGTTTGTCAATACAATACAGAAACTTAAAATTAAAAATATAGAAAAGAAAAAAAAATTAGGATTTAAAAAAATTAACATTATTAGCACATTTACACAAAGAACTTACTTACATATGTAAATAAAATAACATAAAACTAAGTAAATGGTCAATCCAGCTGAAATAAATATATAAACAATTGTATGAAACGGTAATACAATACATATGTGAATATACATAATATGCATTTGAGAAATACCTCGTGTTCACCACCAAACAGAATACCATCAGCTTATAGGAATCTTCGCCCACAGCGCTTAGCTCCAGAAAAAATATGCCGTCAATTTAGCGTGAATCTTTCCTTGATCCCCGAAGGTAAAAACGTCCATACGGCACCTCTAACCGCCACCCCGGGAAGAACTTTGTAGTCCTCTACGCACGTCCGCACTGTCCGGAGGTCAAACAAATCCTTTTTTATCCATTTTACCTTTTTTTTAAATCTACGTATCAAACTATACACACGTATAGCGAGACCCCGCTAATACAACGTCACTAATACGATGTTTACTAAAGTAATTCAAAGAAATATACATATCCTGTTGCTACTTACATAATCGATTTGGTAAAAATTCCCATTTTTTACTTATTTAATTACATAACAATAATTTAGCGAGCGAGTTATCAATTTTGAGTTAGTACGACCTGTGAAATTATAAAACAGGCCACTTAATTTACGTTACGTAATTAGTTCTATTCAAAGGGCTGATTGCGTAACATAACACTATCACTTAAAATGTATCCATTTTTTTCGAAAATAAAGCAAGATACAAAGAAACTACAGGGACCAAAAAGTTGCATTTTTAATTGCTTATTCAGAAAAAATATAAAAACTTTATAGAAAGTCAGTAGCGTACATTTTTTCTTTAATAATATTAGCTCTGGTGCCTACTGAGACGCCACTGGACCCAATAGTTTTAATCTAAGTAGAACTTTACAAGCGCCTTATTACATTTTTAATAGGTGTACCAAATTTCATCCAAGTCGGTAAAAGTGTTTTTAAGATATTTAAAAAATACCGCCAGGGTTCGCCAGAGCGTTGCCGGGAGAAACGAAGTTAGGCGTGAGTGCACGACAACTTCAGAGTGGCTTTCCAGTGACGCAAATAGAGCGCTCCCGAGTAGCTCAGGAGCATTTCGTTCTACTTTATGGCGTTCCAGTGACGGAAAGTGTTATGCACCTGAACTACTCCATTTTTCTTTCCCCTTGCCCCTCATGCACCATCACCTCTTTTTGTTTTTGTGCTTCAAACGTGTTTTTATGGTTAAGGACACATTTTTTGAAATTATTTGTTTAAAATGGAATTAGATATTAAAAAAGATTATTATTATAAAGCCAAGAAAGGTTAAAAACAACGAAAATTTAATATTTCTTAAAGTTATCTCTCTTTCCTTGTCTAAGGATGCGTTCCAGTGACTAACTTTTTATAGCAGAGCTTCAAGCCCTGGAGCGTGACGAACAAAAATTTTCGTCACTGGAAAACTACCCAGATATTAGTTTCGGTAAAAGTTTTTGCCAAAACGAAATCGAATGTTTGGTCGGACACTAATAATATTAAATTACCTGTAAGCAGTTGCGACGCCAGGGAACGCCCGCCCCCTTCCCCTAAAAAAATGGCCCCGTAAGGTGAAAGGTAAAAACAAAGAATCTAAAAGAAAAGAATGTCAAAAGAAAAATCATGTGGGTTGGTTCTCAAAATTACTGCGGAAGAAGGAATAAAGTAAGGTTTTTAAAAGATGAGCCTTTTGTTTGGGTTTTTAAAATTATTGGGAAAGAAGAAAGAGAGTAAGATTTTAAAAAGATGAGGACTTTTTGTTTGGTCCTAAAAATTATTGCAGAAAAGGAATAGAGTAAGGTTTTCAAAAGATAAAGGACCTTTTTGGGGTCTTTAAAAAAATTTCGGCTTGCCCTTGGCCACCCCTAAACCAAAAACCTGGCGTCGCCACTGCCTGTAAGAGCAAGCTACTTTGAACTAAGAGGGGTTAAACAATCTTCAAAATGAGATATTAATTAATCTTTCTGTCGAGGGTGTGATTCATTCCTAAAACTTAAGGGTGAATTACACCCTTTAGTTATTATCTTATTTTAAAGATCGTTTAACCCTTATTATTCCCCTTAGTTTAAAGTAGATCGTTCTTACAGGTAATTTAATATACATTTAAAAATAAAAAATCATAATTTTGACAAGATGTCATATTAATGGCAATAACAGCAGATACTTTAAACTTGGCATTTGCAATAAGGTTAGAGAGACCTTAATAAACAAGGCGTCGTTTGGCCGCTTTTTCCATTTAGGATTTTGATGGTTGCCCCTGCTAAAGGGTTGCGGTTCAGGGGGTAAAAGTGGCAAAACATGTTTCCTCCTTAAATCAAAAATTGACGTATCCGGGCGTTTTTCCTTAAATGACCCTGGAGTGCCCCAAATCAGCTGTTTCGTTTTCAAATGGCCACCATGTATGGTTTGGCGAACAATCTAAAACTGCCGATCTGCAGGCACCTTTTAACGGCTTGTGTTTGTATTGATAAATCCTAACCAATAGAATATAAAAGCTAGCAGTTCTAAACCGCAGGCGAACTGTATGTGAAGGGGCCCCTTTATTTAGGGTCGATGTAAAGAAAGAAAGGATTTTTGTTAGGCCGCACACATTCTCTTGGTTGTAAATCCTTTCGCTACTATGTCTTAGGTGGCGCTGCCGCTGCATTGAAAGCACGGTAGCTATATTTGCAAAAGTCCTGAAATATGTCTCTTTGTGAATTAAAAAAAAAAACGAATTTAGAGAATTAAAAATTGTCATGCTGGCTGCATAATTTTTTTCTCAAATTGGCACATTAAAGTATGACACATAGAACAAATACCTATTGGCAACATATTTTTGCGAATACAAAGTATCTTCGGAAGTTCTTACCAAATGAAAAACTCTTAATATTAACTTAACAAAAAAATTGCCTTTTTATAAATGTCCTGCTTGGCGAGATAGTAAATTTTCAACACAATAATTGCATGTTGGATGTTCGGGATGGCTTTAAAACGGTTCTCTATCCAATTATAACAAATGTTTTTTTTTTTTAATCAAAGTTCTTCCTAATTTTGTATTGTTTATCTGACTGCATATACACTTAGGTTACCCTTTATGACATAAACTATCATTACGAACAGAAAAACTCTCACGTTTTTTTATATCCGCACTATAAAGGATAGTAACGAAATGAAAGCTGTCAAATTTTAACATTTGTGACATATGGCAGGCACAATCAAATTTTGTCTTTTTTGCACACCGCTGTTTAGTTTTTTTTTATTTTGCCTTGTCATTATTGGACGTTTTAAATACACAAATCAACATTACAGAAAAATAAAAATAATTTTAGTAATATCTCATGATCACTTTTGTCAGAATTTTATTTACCGCAAGAATTTACGACTATTAGTTTTGGAAATATCGCCGGCCTCTTTTATTGATTTGAAAACAAGCCCTTTTTAAATCCACCCTGTATATCCAACATGCACATATTTTTATGAAAATTTGTGCTCTCATTAAGCAGGACTTTTAAGAAAAAGTCATATTTTTCGTATAGTTAATAATCAAAAAGTTTTCCATTTGATAAGAACTTCCGAGGGTAAGGACATTCTTTTTTGCTCCTTAATAATTTTTCTTACGAAAAGAGGGACCCGACGTTATAATACTATTCGATATTTTGTTGCAAGGGGCTTCACTTCAGAGGTGAGTACCATTTTTTTGTTTCTCGAAAATTTTGAACTCATAAGTGGCGCCAACTTTCTTTTTCGCCCCGGGCCCCGATACCAATAATTTGTGCCGATACCTCTAGGTACGCCACTGCCGAAGACAAGCTGTATTTGTCAAACTAATAAAAGTTATTTGAAATAATGATCTTTTATAGGCCATGCCCAAACAAAACAAAAATAATTATAAAACAGTTACCTAAATAAATTAGCAAAAAAATCAAAGGATACAGGTAAACCTTTTTTTGATACACTTTTGACACTTCTTGCTTGAATCCCGTTTGGGTAACGCTGTGAAAAGTGATTTTTGAATAATACTTAAGAGAGCTTCCCGCAGACAAAATAAAATCCTAAAAGAGTGAACAATAAAAAGAAAAAACGGTGGACTCTTTGTTGCACCCTTATCTTTTTTCTTAATTTATTTGATCGATTTTTTTTAATATCTTTTAAAGGACGCTTTTTCAATTTTTGGTCTTTTTTTCCCCTGGTGAGATTTGTTTCAACCCGTCCCCCCTCCACCTTCACATAAGATTTATGCTAATAAAAAGGTACCATTTCTGTAACAGAAAATGATTTTGTCGTCGAAATAGTTTTTAAAAGCAAAAAAGAGGCCCCTGACCCAAAAAGTGACACTGCATCGCGGGAAAGATTTTCCTGAAGGGACCTGCTCAAATCTCGTAAATATTTTCCCGTTTCTAATGGAACAAAAATAACGTGATATTTGCACCGATCCCCCTTTTTCCACGGCGAGATTAGGTGAGATTCAAGTCGACCCCCCTAAATACTTTACGTAATTTATGGACGCCCCTAACTGATTTTAAAATTATTATAAATTTTATTAACTAAATAAATTTTTATTTTCGTACAAATGAAGGGCTTATTATAATAACAAGATAAGCCACACAGCCATAAAAATATGTTTTTTTCTTTAATTCATTTATTTATTTTTATTATTATGATAAGCGAAAATAAACAAGTTTTAGGTATTATCTTTGGAGCTTATTAACTCATAAAACGTTATTCAAGTTTATTTTTGATAATTGATTTTAAACTTTTTTTCTAAAAAAATAAATTTGTATTTTGTGATTGTGACTTATCGTGTTTTTACAAAGGTCTTTCAAAAATTTTAAGATATACCCACGGTTACCCACGAAATAACTAGCAAGCTTGCCAGTTTCTTCAGAAGTGTAATACTTGATTGAAATTTTACTGATGTGTGGGTAAGTAAGATGCAGATTTTTAATTTTTTAACTTAGCACTTTCGGTTTAACCAAAAATGCTACCAACTTCGCTATTTTAAATGCAACCCTATATATTAAAAAAAGGATTTTAGGGAACATTCCAAAGAGATACATATGGCACACGTAAATTTGTTTACGAGAAAATAGCATTGGAAAATGTCATATTAACCGTCATTTTTACCGTTTTGTTAAAAAACACAGGGGGATTAAAAAAAACTAATGCGATTTTTTAAATCTATTTAATAAACCTTGTCTCCGGGGGAGAAATCGGGATTGCTTACGTTGCCTCGGACATGGTGGCTCCGTATGCAGGGCAGCATGACTTCGGCGGGGAAATGGTTTTCAGTTCCAAAATCATCGCCTAGCTCAATGGCGGAGAACAAGATCCTATTTGCGCTATCCTCACGGAGCTTTGTTGATGCAGCCAGGGCCTGGTCGGCACAGGCGCCTGTTGCAGATTCATTTCTTGATGAAGGTGTATACGCCTTTTGCGTTTGCCTGGTTGGCGGACGCACCCGCTTTACTGGCGTCTTGGATAAACCCATGTTTTATGGTTTTTCTAAGTGCTTCACACTAGGCCGGCAACTTCCTAGTTGGTTTTAGCTATGACGCGATTGGTCCTGCGCTCTGTACTTCCAATATAATTACTAAACTAGTGGCTTTACTTCTAAACGTTCGTAGGGCTTTCGCCGAATCAATGAAGATTTTTGGCTATCCCTTTTCTTTATCAGGCGGTTGGCCAGAAAGTACCTCTACTATGCTGGCGTCGCCACTCATTTTCACTACACTTTTAACCTCCTCAAAGCTCACTAAGGCCTGGCGCAGCTTTCACTAGCACCTTGGCTTCGGATGTTAACCTCTTAGGCGCTCCGCCAACGAGTTTATGCTTTCGCTCGGGGTTCGCCACTAGCTTTTTAGTGAAACTATAATTGTCTTTGCTTTTACTAAGCTGGTCACTTTTTCCTGACTAACCAGGTGGCTTGGTGATGGATGTTAACCTCCTAGGCGCTCCGCCGCAGAGTTTATGCTTTCACTCGGGTTTCGCCTCTACCCTACTTTACTACCGCACTCCTAGCTTCCGTTTACGCGAGTGGTCAGGGAGTTTATCACATTATTTGAGCCTCGCCGTAGTTCCAACACCTCTTCCACTTCCTTTCTTACTGGGGGCGCTCGGCCACCAAATAATTTTGTCTATGCTCGGCCACCGAGTTACTACCTTCGCTCGGGCTTCGCCACCCCTTAATTGTGCCTCCACGTATACTCCCAACTCTGCCAAGTCCTGGCGCCGCTTCTACCCTGGCGACACTTCCCTGAGGGCTCCACCACCCTCTAAATTTCCTGGCTTATTTCCCTAGTAAGCGGCGATCTTGTGTCTGGCGTTGGCTTTTTTCTTTTGTCTTGAACGTCGTCACCACATCAAAGCCGCGTAACCTAGTGCAATGTTAGCAGCTTATCAGGCCTTTGGCCGTTCTTGGTACCACAAAGTTAAGTATTTAACTGTGGCGTCTTCTAAAAGAAAGCTTTACGAATTTATATACTGCAGTGCCAACAACACCAGCAGCAAAAAAAAAACACAAATAAAACTCCAAGTTCACTTCCAAACGTTGTACAAAAATTCTTCACTCCTAATTCTTCTCGAAATGCTAAGATCCATTAACAGAATACAGAAATACAGCAAAAACTACGGACTTCTTCCCAGTCTCACAAATAAAGCCAAAACTTTACTATTACTTAATACGGTTCGTTTATACGGCTGGACCGACCATTCAAACTTTTCTCATCCTTCTAAGAAATGTTGCCACGGCAACGGCTACAACTCGACTGACTCGAGGTCTGGAGCTGTGTGTAATATATAATACTGCAGGTTTTCTCAAATTTTTGACCCCACGTATCACTGTTAAAGTTTCCAAGTGACAGCGAACCCCCTTAACTTAAATAACCAATTAAATCCCCCCAAAGAAAGCAATAAAATTAACTTTAGAAAAAAATATGTTTTTACTTTAATAAAAAGTTAGAATAAAGTGCTAAAATATATTATTACTATGATTAATGTGCTTGTTTGTTGTCACAAATGAAGTAAATTTAAGGAGTAATTTTCGACAATTTTAACTTTAATTCTGCCTCGGCTATATATAATGTGTTTATGCCAGTTAAGGTTACTTACGCCCATAAATAAAGGATCAGTATTTGATGACTTTTTCCGTCACAAGAATCATGATTGTATTTTAGATGCATTAAATTGTACGAGATTTTTCAAGCCCCGGTTTAATATTAAATTAATGTCTTATGAAAGGGATATCTGTATCGCCCTGTGTTTGGTTTACAAGTCAGACTTAGATATTTGTTTGAAAACCTGAAAGATGGAGTAAAGAGTACTATCGTCAGCAAAACTATAAATAGAAGTGGTTTTGGAAGAGAGAAGGTCGTTAATGTGCAGAAGAAATTAAGTTCGTGCTAGTACTGATCCCTGAGGCAGCTCAGCGTTAAAGGTACATTCAATACAACGCGGGACCGCGGGAGCGAGGACGATAGCGGGATCCATTTTAGGCGTAATTCTATAGCCGGATACGTAAACAAACTTACTATTGCTGTCTCGCGCGTGCCTAAATGCGAACTTATTTTGGTTTGTTGCATGCACGGTTTCTTCCTCGTTGATTTCTTGTGCTTTTGATAGGTTACAATGTCTCAAGCTGGAAATTTAACAGAGAAAATATTTGAATTAGTGCGCCATATGGTAAAAAAATATTTACTTTTTAAAGCAATGTAAAAATAAACAAAGTAATGAACAATTAATAGCATAAGAACTTAGAACTTGTGGTTTTATTTCATCCTCTGTTACTGCTAATGGCAGAAGTGCCTCCTCCTTATCCTATAAATTCTCATGCATTTTAATTTCTAAAGATTTACTGGTGTTAAATATTAAAAGACAAAATGCACTTGTTCCCTCGTTTTATTTTCTGCGCTAGTGCAATTCCTTTAACTTTCGCCTTTGCTTCTACGTTTCCGTTGCTGTTACCGCTGTCCCGCGTTGATTTGAGTGTACCTTAACTCGGTAAAAGCTTGAAGACTGGTCATCCAAAATTACCGATATACGTTAATTAGAAAGAAAACTAGGAAGCCATGGTAGGTGGTAGAGGAGCTTTCCTCGCCTGAGGAGGTACCACCCCACTCACCCTTTAACGGACCCGTGAAGTCTTAACGGACGTTTCGGGTTCTGGGTGTGTGAGTCAGTTTTCCTTCTTCCTTCTTTTTTTTTTTTCTTTTAACCCCCGAACTATGTACAAATGATGGCGGCACACCCGGAAGTAAAATATTCCGGAGGTAATAACCCCTCCATTCGGATCTCCGGGCGAGGGTGCATCCGGGAGGCCTTCATCGAGAAGTTTCATTTCTTTTGAAAACATATGTGGGCTCAACACCAATATAAACTCCGCTCACCATCACCTTCAGTCATCTAAGCCCCACATACTGTTTTTAACGGAAACACAAATAAGTTCTAAATCTTCAACCAGCCACCTTCTCTTCCCAGGCTACGAACTTATTTCGTCTTTCCGCCCACATGGTGGCGTATGTGCTTACGTCCGCAACGATCTGGCTTGTGCTCAAGTTTCCAATCTTGAATCGGGTAGGCCTGATATCCTTTGGCTTAAACTTTTCCTTAGGTCTTTAACTAAATTTATCTGCTGTTTGTACCGGTCCCCATCTAATAATTCCTATGTCGAATTCTTTGACTTTCTTTCAACAAAGATCGACAGCATGATTTTTCAGTTTTCATCGGCTAAAGTAATCGTGCTTGGTGACTTCAATGTCCATAATAAGGATTGGCTGGGCTCTTCTAAAACTGACGCCCAACTGCACATTCCGAGGTAAATGAATACATGCCACCACGCACCGTATGGCACTACAACTCAGCCGACTGGGATGGCCACTTACCCCTGGAATTCCATCTGCTTTTCTTCTCGTGATCCTTCTCAAATTTGCAATCAACTAACTGAATGAATTCCATTGGGCATTGAAACCTATTTTCCACACACCATCAAGAACCCCAAACAATCCAATAACACACCCTGGTTTTCCAAATCTTGTGATAAAGCCAGAATTTTAAAAGTTCAGGCTCACAAGAAGTTTCTACTGGATCCTAGTCCAGAAAACCGACAGGCCAGCATTGAAGCAAGAAACTACTACAATCAAAAAATTTCTGAAGCCAAAGACTCCTTCGACAATCGTATTAAAAACAAAGTTCTTTCTTGCTCAAATGGCATCAAATCTTTCTGGTCCTTTGCGAAAAACATAAGTAGGAATTTTTGTACCAGTTCTTTTCCACCACTAGCTTTGGAAGATGAAATTGTTTCTACCGCTAAAGGAAAGGCAGAACTATTTGCCAAACAATTTGCTGCCAATTCAACCCTTGACCCTCCCGTAAATCATCCAATTCCAACGGTTACTCTAGTTCCTCATAAAATGCCCGATATTATTTTTAAAGTAAAGTACATTTAGCGTATACTTTCTTCCCTTAACACCAAGAAATCGTCTGGGTTGGATGGCATACCAGCAATCGTTTTAAAAAAATGTGCTCTAGAACTTGCACCAATTTTAACTCGGCTTTTTCGAATTTCTTACGACACAGGTATCTTTCCGGAGAGCTGAAAAGCTGCACGTGTTCAACCTATTCCCAAGAAAGGATCTAAATCCCTTCCATCTTATTATAGACCAATTTCAATTCTCTCAGTTCTTTGTAAAGTAATGGAAAAATTAATTAATTCACAAATTCTTAAGTACTTAGAAAAACCCAAAATTTTGCATGACATGCAGTATGGATTTCGCCACAAAAGATCTACAGCAGATCTTCTTTCCTTCGTATCACACTGTTGGAATAAGTCTCTTGAGTTTCTAGGTGAGTCCCAGATCGTTGCTCTTGATATATCCAAAGCTTTTGACCAGGTCTGGCAAGCCGCACTTCTTAATAAACTTCCCTCCTATGGTCTTTCAACTAAACTCTGTACTTGGCTGGATAGTTATCTATCTGATCGACTTATATCAGTTATTGTGGACGGCCATTCTTCAAGCTTTCACCAAGTAAATGCTGGAGTCCCTCAGGGCTCAGTTCTGGCACCAACATTGTTCCTTCTTCACATCAACGACCTTCTCTCGTTCACAACTAATTCCATTCATAGTTTCGCCGACGATAGTACCCTTCACTCCAGTTTTCAGGTTCCTAAATCCATTACTAAACCTGACTTGGAAAACAAACGCAGAGCGATGTAGATATCTCTTCCACAGGATCTTAATTTAATATTGGATTGGGGCGCCAAAAATCTCGTCCATTTTAATGCATCCAAAACACAGTCATGATCCTTGTCGCGAAAAGAGTCATCAAATACTCATCCTCTACTTATGAGCAGCCAAGTTTAACAAAGCAAAGACACCTTCAATCTCGTGGGCGTCACATTTGAAAGTAACCTTAACTAGCATAAACATATTTTATCTATATATATCCAAAATCATCGCCTAGCTCAATGGCGGAGAACAAGATCCTATTTGCGCTGTCCTCACGGAGCTTTGTTGATGCAGCCAGGGCCTGGTCGGCACAGGCGCCTGTTGCAGATTCATTTCTTGATGAAGGTGTATACGCCTTTTGCGTTTGCCTGGTTGGCGGACGCACCCGCTTTACTGGCGTCCTGGATAAACCCATGTTTTATGGTTTTTCTAAGTGCTTCACACTGGGCCGGCAACTTCCTAGTTGGTTTTAGCTATGACGCGATTGGTCCTGCGCTCTGTACTTCCAATATAATTACTAAACTAGTGGCTTTACTTCTAAACGTTCGTAGGGCTTTCGCCGAATCAATGAAGATTTTTGGCTATCCCTTTTCTTTATCAGGCGGTTGGCCAGAAAGTACCTCTACTATGCTGGCGTCGCCACTCATTTCCACTACACTTTTAACCTCCTCAAAGCTCACTAAGGCCTGGCGCAGCGTTCACTAGCACCTTGGCTTCGGATGTTAACCTCTTAGGCGCTCCGCCAACGAGTTTATGCTTTCGCTCGGGGTTCGCCACTAGCTTTTTAGTGAAACTATAATTGTCTTTGCTTTTACTAAGCTGGTCACTTTTTCCTGACTAACCAGGTGGCTTGGTGATGGATGTTAACCTCCTAGGCGCTCCGCCGCAGAGTTTATGCTTTCACTCGGGTTTCGCCTCTACCCTACTTTACTACCGCACTCCTAGCTTCCGTTTACGCGAGTGGTCAGGGAGTTTATCACATTATTTGAGCCTCGCCGTAGTTCCAACACCTCTTCCACTTCCTTTCTTACTGGGGGCGCTCGGCCACCAAATAATTTTGTCTATGCTCGGCCACCGAGTTACTACCTTCGCTCGGGCTTCGCCACCCCTTAATTGTGCCTCCACGTATACTCCCAACTCTGCCAAGTCCTGGCGCCGCTTCTACCCTGGCGACACTTCCCTGAGGCTCCACCACCCTCTAAATTTCCTGGCTTATTTCCCTAGTAAGCGGCGATCTTGTGTCTGGCGTTGGCTTTTTTCTTTTGTCTTGAACGTCGTCACCACATCAAAGCCGCGTAACCTAGTGCAATGTTAGCAGCTTATCAGGCCTTTGGCCGTTCTTGGTACCACAAAGTTAAGTATTTAACTGTGGCGTCTTCTAAAGAAAGCTTTACGAATTTATATACTGCAGTGCCAACAACACCAGCAGCAAAAAAAAAACACAAATAAAACTCCAAGTTCACTTCCAAACGTTGTACAAAAATTCTTCACTCCTAATTCTTCTCGAAATGCTAAGATCCATTAACAGAATACAGAAATACAGCAAAAACTACGGACTTCTTCCCAGTCTCACAAATAAAGCCAAAACTTTACTATTACTTAATACGGTTCGTTTATACGGCTGGACCGACCATTCAAACTTTTCTCATCCTTCTAAGAAATGTTGCCACGGCAACGGCTACAACTCGACTGACTCGAGGTCTGGAGCTGTGTGTAATATATAATACTGCAGGTTTTCTCAAATTTTTGACCCCACGTATCACTGTTAAAGTTTCCAAGTGACAGCGAACCCCCTTAACTTAAATAACCAATTAAATCCCCCCAAAGAAAGCAATAAAATTAACTTTAGAAAAAAATATGTTTTTACTTTAATAAAAAGTTAGAATAAAGTGCTAAAATATATTATTACTATGATTAATGTGCTTGTTTGTTGTCACAAATGAAGTAAATTTAAGGAGTAATTTTCGACAATTTTAACTTTAATTCTGCCTCGGCTATATATAATGTGTTTATGCCAGTTAAGGTTACTTACGCCCATAAATAAAGGATCAGTATTTGATGACTTTTTCCGTCACAAGAATCATGATTGTATTTTAGATGCATTAAATTGTACGAGATTTTTCAAGCCCCGGTTTAATATTAAATTAATGTCTTATGAAAGGGATATCTGTATCGCCCTGTGTTTGGTTTACAAGTCAGACTTAGATATTTGTTTGAAAACCTGAAAGATGGAGTAAAGAGTACTATCGTCAGCAAAACTATAAATAGAAGTGGTTTTGGAAGAGAGAAGGTCGTTAATGTGCAGAAGAAATTAAGTTCGTGCTAGTACTGATCCCTGAGGCAGCTCAGCGTTAAAGGTACATTCAATACAACGCGGGACCGCGGGAGCGAGGACGATAGCGGGATCCATTTTAGGCGTAATTCTATAGCCGGATACGTAAACAAACTTACTATTGCTGTCTCGCGCGTGCCTAAATGCGAACTTATTTTGGTTTGTTGCATGCACGGTTTCTTCCTCGTTGATTTCTTGTGCTTTTGATAGGTTACAATGTCTCAAGCTGGAAATTTAACAGAGAAAATATTTGAATTAGTGCGCCATATGGTAAAAAAATATTTACTTTTTAAAGCAATGTAAAAATAAACAAAGTAATGAACAATTAATAGCATAAGAACTTAGAACTTGTGGTTTTATTTCATCCTCTGTTACTGCTAATGGCAGAAGTGCCTCCTCCTTATCCTATAAATTCTCATGCATTTTAATTTCTAAAGATTTACTGGTGTTAAATATTAAAAGACAAAATGCACTTGTTCCCTCGTTTTATTTTCTGCGCTAGTGCAATTCCTTTAACTTTCGCCTTTGCTTCTACGTTTCCGTTGCTGTTACCGCTGTCCCGCGTTGATTTGAGTGTACCTTAACTCGGTAAAAGCTTGAAGACTGGTCATCCAAAATTACCGATATACGTTAATTAGAAAGAAAACTAGGAAGCCATGGTAGGTGGTAGAGGAGCTTTCCTCGCCTGAGGAGGTACCACCCCACTCACCCTTTAACGGACCCGTGAAGTCTTAACGGACGTTTCGGGTTCTGGGTGTGTGAGTCAGTTTTCCTTCTTCCTTCTTTTTTTTTTTTCTTTTAACCCCCGAACTATGTACAAATGATGGCGGCACACCCGGAAGTAAAATATTCCGGAGGTAATAACCCCTCCATTCGGATCTCCGGGCGAGGGGTGCATCCGGGAGGCCTTCATCGAGAAGTTTCATTTCTTTTGAAAACATATGTGGGCTCAACACCAATATAAACTCCGCTCACCATCACCTTCAGTCATCTAAGCCCCACATACTGTTTTTAACGGAAACACAAATAAGTTCTAAATCTTCAACCAGCCACCTTCTCTTCCCAGGCTACGAACTTATTTCGTCTTTCCGCCCACATGGTGGCGTATGTGCTTACGTCCGCAACGATCTGGCTTGTGCTCAAGTTTCCAATCTTGAATCGGGTAGGCCTGATATCCTTTGGCTTAAACTTTTCCTTAGGTCTTTAACTAAATTTATCTGCTGTTTGTACCGGTCCCCATCTAATAATTCCTATGTCGAATTCTTTGACTTTCTTTCAACAAAGATCGACAGCATGATTTTTCAGTTTTCATCGGCTAAAGTAATCGTGCTTGGTGACTTCAATGTCCATAATAAGGATTGGCTGGGCTCTTCTAAAACTGACGCCCAACTGCACATTCCGAGGTAAATGAATACATGCCACCACGCACCGTATGGCACTACAACTCAGCCGACTGGGATGGCCACTTACCCCTGGAATTCCATCTGCTTTTCTTCTCGTGATCCTTCTCAAATTTGCAATCAACTAACTGAATGAATTCCATTGGGCATTGAAACCTATTTTCCACACACCATCAAGAACCCCAAACAATCCAATAACACACCCTGGTTTTCCAAATCTTGTGATAAAGCCAGAATTTTAAAAGTTCAGGCTCACAAGAAGTTTCTACTGGATCCTAGTCCAGAAAACCGACAGGCCAGCATTGAAGCAAGAAACTACTACAATCAAAAAATTTCTGAAGCCAAAGACTCCTTCGACAATCGTATTAAAAACAAAGTTCTTTCTTGCTCAAATGGCATCAAATCTTTCTGGTCCTTTGCGAAAAACATAAGTAGGAATTTTTGTACCAGTTCTTTTCCACCACTAGCTTTGGAAGATGAAATTGTTTCTACCGCTAAAGGAAAGGCAGAACTATTTGCCAAACAATTTGCTGCCAATTCAACCCTTGACCCTCCCGTAAATCATCCAATTCCAACGGTTACTCTAGTTCCTCATAAAATGCCCGATATTATTTTTAAAGTAAAGTACATTTAGCGTATACTTTCTTCCCTTAACACCAAGAAATCGTCTGGGTTGGATGGCATACCAGCAATCGTTTTAAAAAATGTGCTCTAGAACTTGCACCAATTTTAACTCGGCTTTTTCGAATTTCTTACGACACAGGTATCTTTCCGGAGAGCTGAAAAGCTGCACGTGTTCAACCTATTCCCAAGAAAGGATCTAAATCCCTTCCATCTTATTATAGACCAATTTCAATTCTCTCAGTTCTTTGTAAAGTAATGGAAAAATTAATTAATTCACAAATTCTTAAGTACTTAGAAAAACCCAAAATTTTGCATGACATGCAGTATGGATTTCGCCACAAAAGATCTACAGCAGATCTTCTTTCCTTCGTATCACACTGTTGGAATAAGTCTCTTGAGTTTCTAGGTGAGTCCCAGATCGTTGCTCTTGATATATCCAAAGCTTTTGACCAGGTCTGGCAAGCCGCACTTCTTAATAAACTTCCCTCCTATGGTCTTTCAACTAAACTCTGTACTTGGCTGGATAGTTATCTATCTGATCGACTTATATCAGTTATTGTGGACGGCCATTCTTCAAGCTTTCACCAAGTAAATGCTGGAGTCCCTCAGGGCTCAGTTCTGGCACCAACATTGTTCCTTCTTCACATCAACGACCTTCTCTCGTTCACAACTAATTCCATTCATAGTTTCGCCGACGATAGTACCCTTCACTCCAGTTTTCAGGTTCCTAAATCCATTACTAAACCTGACTTGGAAAACAAACGCAGAGCGATGTAGATATCTCTTCCACAGGATCTTAATTTAATATTGGATTGGGGCGCCAAAAATCTCGTCCATTTTAATGCATCCAAAACACAGTCATGATCCTTGTCGCGAAAAGAGTCATCAAATACTCATCCTCTACTTATGAGCAGCCAAGTTTAACAGAGCAAAGACACCTTCAATCTCGTGGGCGTCACATTTGAAAGTAACCTTAACTAGCATAAACATATTTTATCTATAGCCACGACAGCTTCAAACAAGCTTGGATTTCTCTTTCGAGCCAAAAAGTATTTTCCGCTTCTAATTTATACACTTTTATACAGGGTGGCGCATCGAAAACGAAACAGACGCATTTACTGGCAGCTCAGTTTTTTTTTTGAAAACACGCTCAGACCCGTCGATTTTGTTTTCTGAGGGGGACACAAGTTTGGCAAAAAATCACGTTAGCACGTGCAGCCCCTGGGCGGAGGTGACACCAACCCTAAAATCTTAAATAAGAAGGCGGATCGAGGTGATAAACCATTTTAAAAGCTCCTGACGAGTACTTTATAACCTAGAATATGAAGTCAATATCTTCACCTATTACAAAATGGCGGTACTTTAAAATTACCTAAATACTTGATTTGGATGGCCATATTTCCAGAAACTAATAAAGTTAGATGTACCTAATGTGGTGTTTTCTTAAAGCTCTTTTAAAGGTCTTTTTAATGGTGATACTGGTAGTAATATACAGGGTAGAAGAAAAAGTACATATTTTTTTATTTAAGAACCCTGTATATTATTTCACCATTAAAAGATCTTTAAATGAGCTTTAAGAAAATACCACATTAAGTACATCTAACTTTATTAGTTTCTGGAAATATGGCCATCCAAATCAAGTATTTAGTTAATTTTTAAAGTACCGCCATTTTGTAATAGGTGAAGATATTGACTTCATATTCTAGGGTTATAAAGTACTCGTCAGGAGCTTTAAAACGATGTATCACTCGATCCGCCTTCTCATTTAAGGGTTGGTGGCACCCGCCCAGGGGCTGCACGTGCTAACGGATTTTTTGCCAAACTTGTGTCCCCTCGAAAACAAAATCGACGGGTCTGAGCGTTTTTCAAAAAAAAACTGAGCTGCCAGTAAATGCGTCTGTTTCGTTTTCGATGCGCCACCCTGTATGTGTCCCAAATCCGACCTCCCTTGGAATATTGTTCTCATATCTGGGGCATGGCGTCCCCCACAACCCTAAGCATTCTTGATTCTATTCAAAGGAGAGCTATTCGTCTCATTAATGATCCTTCACTTACAGAAAGGCTTCCCTCTATTGCCCATCGTCGGGCTGTGGGGGATTTATCAGTTTTTTATAGGTACTTCCATGGCTTCTGCTCTGAAGAATTCTCCAGTATAGTTCCTCCACTCACGGTTCCCAACAGAGAAACTCGTGGTTCCGCGCGTATGCATCCCTATACGGTCCAACTGGACAGGCCCCGAACTTCTTACTTTGTTCGTTCTTTTATCTCTAGAGTTTCTAGATTGTGGAACCTGCTGCCCGCGGAGGTCTTTCCTTCCCCCAAATCTTCAAGTATTTAAGTCCCGTGTCAACAAACTCCCTCTTATCTCGCTTAAGACACTCACGGTACGTTAGTATTTAGGCTTTTAGCCTTCGTGGTTTGTCCAAAGATAAAAAAGCCAAAAACAGAGTTAAGTTAGAATACCGGAGGAAAGCAAAAAGATCTTTATTCTCTGTGACGAAATCCGTACTGCCTGTCATGCAGAATTTCGTGTTTTTTGAGATATTTAAGTATTTGCGAGTTCATGACCTTTTTATTACTCTACAAAAACTAACAGTAGTGAAATAGGTTTATAGCTAGATGGAAAAGATTTAGAGATTTAAAGACCCTGTATTTGGAGAAATAATTTTAATAGTATCACATTGTAATATAATTTATCTACTAGAAAAAATAAACAATAAGTACAAAGATTTTTAATATCAATGCAGACTCCTGAATAATATAATGTAAGAAATCCAATATTGGGTCAATTTCAACTCGAGAATAGGGGCCGATAATCTAGCTGTCTGTAAGGTCTGATCGATTTTTGCTTCATTGCCACTTTACTTTTTAACTAAGATAGTTTCTAATCGATAGTTCTCTTTTGGCAACAGCATAATTGATCAATTTTGACGATACCAGTTATTTTCTTTTGAAAACGAATAAATAAATTAACGTTCTCGTGTACGATGTCGCCACTTATGGTAAAAATTAGATATCCGTTTTCTTTTAAATAGTAATTATTATGAGCTGATTTTTTCTGGTAAAATCAGTAAGAGATAAATAGTTTGTTTTTTTTTTATTTTGAGTGTAAAAATGACGCACGATTATGAAGGCCATGAAATGAATGAATTAATATGAACCGGACAATCCGGACATATTTTTATTTCTTTTGACCTATGGAAAGGGACACCTAAAATGTAGATTTTAGTTTTAAACTTGTTAAGATATTGGTATTAACTGTTCTATTGAAAAAATTACATTAACGATTTTTGGTAAGTTGAGTTCTTTTACTAGTTCTGTGAGCTGTTTAAATAAATGACTTAACTTTCAAAACATTTTGTAAGTCAAAATCTATTCTGTAGATTATTGTTTTTATTTTTTCCAAAGGCATTTTAAACCTTGAGCTTTGGAAATTGTATTTTTACTCACTAATAAAAATCAACAAATTTTTTTTGACTTAGCTGTTATTATTCTGATTTAACGTTGATCTCGATATGTACCTGGCCATATTTCCGAAACTAATAAAGTTAGATGTACCTAATGTGGTGTTTTCTTAAAGCTCATTTAAAGATCTTTTTACTGGTAAAATAATATACAGGGTTCTTAAATAAAAAAATATGAACTTTTCTTCTACCCTGTATATTACTACCAGTATCACCATTAAAAAACCTTTAAAAGAGCTTTAAGAAAACACCACATTAGGTACATCTAACTTTATTAGTTCCGGAAATATGGCCATCCAAATCAGGTATTTAGGTAATTTTTAAAGTACCGCCATTTTGTAACAGGTAAAGATATTGACTTCATATTCTAGGGTTATAAAGTACGTCAGGAGCTTTAAAATGATGTATCACTCGACCTTCTCATTTAAGAATTTTGGGGTGGTGGCCCTGGTGGTTAAGGGGTTAAAGGGGCGCCGTCCAATTTTTGTAAAAAACGTTCCCCCTCAATAAATATCTTGACGTGTTTCGACGATTTTCTCAAATCTGTCTCGTTTCGAAGATAACTTGAGTGGAAAGTTTTTAAATGAACACCCTGTATAAAATTCTCGTGTCACAATGTTCGTTCCTGTACTCCTCCGAAACGGCTTGACCGATTCTCATGAAATTTTGTGGGCATATTGAGTAGGTCTGAGAATCGGCCAACATATATTTTTCATACCCCTTAGTGATAAGGGTTGTCCACCCTTAACATTTTTTTTTATTTTTAGGCTAGAAATTAATTTAAAATTATTTATATGGCAAAACAACGTTTGCCGGGTCAGCTAGTTTTATATACAATTTTAAGAGTATCTTACAGTTTTTTTATTATGTTCAAAATTTTTTCTAATCAAAATATATTATATTATAAATATTAAAATAATACATATTTCGATTAAAAAATTCTTTAAAATTCATAAGAAGAAAACGTGAAGTAAAAATTTTGAGGTATTCTAAAAATTGTGTTTTACCAAAAACTGCTTTTTGATTTGGAGCTCCTCATATATGTTGCGTAAAAACTGCTCCTACACACATATGAGGAATCTGCATTTCAGGTTTTAAACACCTCACTGACTATGCATCAATTAATCATTCTGGCGAGGGTGTGATTCATCCTTAAATTTTGAGGGCGATTAATATCTCATTTTGAAGATCGTTAAACCCTTATCATATCCTTTTTTTAAAGTAACTTGCTCTTACAGGTAATTTAATATTATGCATAAAAAAAAATGGACTAGCTGTCACATTAACGAAAATAATAGCAGACATTTTAAACTTGGCAGTTATAAGCAGAGTCAAGAGGCCTTCAAATCAGGTATATATAAAATTGCACAGAAACCACTGGCGTACATTATCTTTGCTCAGGGCCGTATTAAGTGTTTGAGGCGGCCTAGCCTAGAATTTCCGGAAAAAAGGGTCATTCCCTCCTTTTCCCGCCTATTTGCCTATTTCATTCCAAAGCACCTTATTCACAGAGAAATTAGTCACCAAAATCCCCACTCAAACTCAACTTTTTAAAACTCCCTGTCTAGCGCCTATTACTTCCCTGTATGGCGCCTATTTTTAAGGCGCCCTAGGCTGTAGCCTAGTTGTAGTGGCAATAAGCTAAATCCATTTATATTTTATATAAAATAAGTGCATAAAATTTTATTTAAAATTTAAAATCAAAGACATGTGTTATAATAATAAATTAATAAATTTGAATACTGGATGAAAGTTTTGTTTTTATAAACTAGTAAAAAAAAAAATAAAATAATAAAAAAAAATAAAAGTTTAGTTAAAAGTTTTATTGAGTTAAGGTTGTGTATTTTAAATAATATTAAAATAAATTAATTTTATTTATTAAAGAATAAATTTATTTTCCAAGTCTACTAAATTAAATATATATATTTAATATTATTTTTTGACAAAATATTTATTTTTTTATATTCTGAATTTTATTAAAAGAAAAATAATTCTAAGTTACCTTTATAAAAATAAAAGTTAATCCTGTGTAGTCACTCAGCACTAACACCCGCGAGTTACTAAGGATTGACCGGACCGAGAGCAGACTTGTCTAAAACTAAAAGTTTTAAATCCAAATCAGAAACCAAACCTATAAAATTTAAGATTTTGCTAAGAGAGGGAAATGTGACTTATAGATAATGGAATTTTATTGTTTTTTTTTTTTTATTTTTTTTATTTTTGGACAAACCACGAAGGCTAAAAGCCTAAATACTAAAAAAAAATTGTTAAATGCACTTAAGTAATTAAAATGCTTTTAAGGAATCCATAAATCTGGATTTTTGCAAAATAATTGATTTTTGACAGATTAAGGCCAAATTTCGAACACCTGAATTCAATAACTATTAATCATAAGTAATTGAAAAAATCACTTAGTTGGTTAATGGAAGTGGTCTATTTAAGCATTTTGTGAGCAACGAAGAGCAGTCAATACCAATCAAACGTTCTTCCCGTTTAAGTCAACTTATTTCCAACAGTCGTGCGGTTTAAGTCCGAAGTTAGTGGAGTTCTAGAGTATTGGCTAAGAAAAATAGCAAAAATAGTGTGTGAGTGAATTCAAAAGTGATGGTGAATTCTTTGGCTTAAAGGATAATTTAATCTAGAAAAATCAAAGAAAAGTAAGTGTAGTGCGGCATTTTAATGTTTTTGTTAAAAAAATAAGTGTTTTTAAGACTGTTTTTGACTAGCAAGATTTTTCTTATAACTGATTGTTTCATAAGACAAAAAGTAAAAATCAAAAGATCAAAATTTTTATTTTAGAACTTGTATTTTTTTAATGAATAAAAATAAATTAAATAATTATTCTATCAATACCAAATATTTTTAATAGCAAATAAAAACGCTATTTAATAAAAATTGGATCCCGGATAAATTTAAATAAAATTGTAGCACCGATTTTGAGGGGTTTTGAATCGGATAGCACTACATAGTCAGCCTAATAGATCTTTGGTCTTTGCTAGAAATACTTATTAACGTGGCACTTAATTTCCCACTGGTCACTGGACTTAATTAATTTAATTAATAACAATCTTACTGTTGTTAATTACACTGCCACGTTAGGATATTATTAAAAGAATATACATTTGAAAAAAGGTTTTATTTGTAAGTCAATTCTGGTTAATTTTGGATAAACACGAATGGATTAAAAGATGAAAGCGTTCACAAAATGTTGTCATATTTTGTGTGACAACCAAAATATGTTCTTATCTAAGTAAGAATACTAAAAAATATGCCGTGTGTATGCTGCAGTCACGCGTATTTGGATCAGGTATACCGTGTGACAACGAAATTACTCTCTAGCAATTTATTTCTTTTAGTGTAAACGTATAGTTTTTAAATTTAGGAATGTTATATTGTATCACCGGATATCAATTTAAGATATAATACCATTTCTGTATTACTTCCGGTTTACCCGGAACTGATATAACCTTTAATATTTTAAATGGAACACCCTGTTTATTTTTAAGGATTTGAATTCTACAGCTCATTTCTGATATAAAACCTTAATTATAGGCATAACCTTACTTTTTTGGTTTTAAAGAAAATAGTGTTAGAAAATGTCCAAACGATTGCACAATATGCAGTTTTATGGGAAAACAAATAAACATCACAAAAATTTAAAACGCTTTAAATAGTTCTGTTAAAAAACTCTACCTTAAGAGGCCATTATAATACTACTTACTGTTTAACCGGAAGTACTGTTAAATTTGAACTTCTAAATATGATAACTCTTATAATTTGAATGGAACCCAATATATATTTTTTAAGATTTAAATTCTTTAAGATATTCCTGATATAAAAGCTTTAATATATCCATAACCTATATTTTTAATTTTAGAGATAACGATGTTTAAAAAGGTCCAGACGAAGAGAAAATATCAATGAAACTGATTATTGTGAGTTCGTTCGGACCTTTTCAAACTCTGTTTTTCTAAAAATAAAAGGGATAGGTTATGGATATACAAAGAGTTTTATGTAAGGAATGACTTGTAGAATTCAAATTTCAAAAATATATGGGGTGTTTCATTTAAAATATATATTTTTATTACTTCCGGTTAAACCGGAAGTAATGGGCAAACATTCTTATATCCAAAATTGGCATCTTTTGACATACTATAATATCCTATAATTTAAAAGGCATACTTTTTCACTGAAGAATATAAAGTGCTGGATAGTTATTTCGTTGTCACGTTGTCACCCGGTACAACACCTCTCAGGCGCAGTAGTTAACTGTGACGGTTGGCGGATGGGGCCAATATTTTTTAAGTTTTGTATTTAATTTAAAAATAAACAGGGTAGTCCGGTTGTATTGCATTTTAGGAGGCCTTGCGAGGCCGTGGACGAGAACCCCTTTGCCCACGCTTAGCTTCTTTATTGGTTATGTAAATTTTCGTCTAAAAGACATGGGTTTAGCGACCCTTAAAACCATAATTGCATTTACATTTATTCGTAAAAAATGCAGTAAAAATTTGCAAGTAGAAAATTAAAAAAATTATTAAAAACATATATTAAATTAATTTTGCAACCAAAAAAGTACCAAAAGCGATTACAGATTGCTTTTAGTTTACAACTTAACCTGATTTCATACTTGCTTTTGAAAATCACTTGGCGCCTTATCTCTTTGCTCGTATGTTAGTAAAAGTCAGGATTTAAGGACTCCCAAGCGATTTCTAGGGGGTGGAGGGCCTTGACACAGAATCAGGCAGTGTTCTGCTGCCTTTAGTAGGATACAGACATGCCGATGTTAAGACTGGATTTAATGGTTATCACTGTTAAATCATTTTACAAAACCTTATGTATGTATTTTTTATATTCTTATTACTCCTAAATTTGGAACTGCTAAGTTAAACCCTATTAATAGATTCAATAGTAGTTTCTGTTACATTTCTATGCCTCCATTGTAATATTTTTTTAGTATTATTTCTGACAGTCTGGAAGAGCTGCAAGCAATCCCATTTTTTTAATTGTTTACTTAATTCTTGGTTGGTTTAACCTTTTTCATATTTCTACTGGCTTTGAAAGCTGTTTATTGAGAGTTTTCATTTCCAGTTACAATATACCTCCTGATATCGTTGTCCTAAATATTATATAATATGACTTTTAGATTTTTTTAAATTGGCATCAATTAATTAATTTTAAGTATGGCTAAAGGCTCGGTCACATAATGACGGTAATGTTGTGGTACCTAATGTCGCAAAAGTGTTCGACATTCAATACTATGACTAGGAATGGCAACGACTTATCGATTATTTTCAAATATCGATATATCGTAAATCAAATATCGATAATCTTCATCGATATTTAACTTCTCGATATATCGATATTGAATATTTTTGTATTTGTAGTAAATGAGACAAAATTAAAAAGCGTTATTTTTACTTAAATTTTTAAAACTGTCAGGAATGTTCTACAGTAAAATAATAAAAATAAAATAAAAGTATCAAGGCATTTTTTACTATTATGCCGTATTTATTTTCCCACTACCTGTTATAAAAAAAATTATAAAAAAATATGTGGTATAAGATAATTTATCCATATTTTTCTCTTCCTTAAATATCAATATACAGGGTGATTCAAAATCGATCACGAAACTTAAGGGGTGATTCTACTTGACAAAATAAGGGTAGAGCTTCATATACATTTTTTCAAAATGTCATTCGTTTCATAAACCTGCTGTGAATGCATATTGGGCCCTGTGTAGTGGTCTGTTTACCAAGACACCTCTCTAATATGCATATCTACCAGTTTCTACCAAGTGTCTGTACAAACGACACAAGACTTATCACTCTTAGGGATTTTGCTTTATCTTGTCCTGACTTGCCAGGTTTAGGAATAGAGACCACCCTAATGTGCCTTCAGACTTTTGGTATGTATCCCAGTCCCAAACTTGCTCTGAGAATCGTACAAAGCCTGTTGTATAGTGGTATGTCGCCTTTCTGCAACATAACCGGATAGATCCCGTCAGGACCTGGTGATTTAAATGGTTCAAAAAATCTATCGCCATTTTAACTTGGTTTGATTTACCACTTCTTTGCCACTCGCAAACCCAGTACCTCTTCTTTGTATCGGGTCTAAATAGTTCTCAGTGTTTGGTGGCAAATCAATTATTTCGCAACCAGGAAAGTGCACTCCGAAAAGTTCTTCTAATGTTTCCTTACATTTCTGTGTGTACCCCCCGTTCGTTTCTCTAAAGAGTTGATTGTTCTTTGAGGGTCCTTAGAAAAGATTTTTGGAGCCGAGCACATTCTGGAGTCTGTTCTACCTCCTCACAGTACTTTCTTCATGAGTTCCTTTTGCTTCCCTCAAAGCTTTGCTATAGCCAGTCAGGGTCTCGCGGTACTCATCCCACTCCCATGTTTTTTGGGCTTTGTTATATTTCTTTCTGGTTTCTGCCCTTAGTTTTGCGAGGTCTGTATTCCACCAGGGCACATTCCTGTTGGATTTCCTTGCAATTTCGGGACAGTTTTGGTTGAAGGCAGTCAGGATTGCGTCCTGCAGCTACTCCGCTGCTAGGTCCAGATCTGCAGTGTTACTTATCGACTTTTTCACTCGTTCTAACCCATGTTTTAGGTCTGCTTAATATGCTTCCCAATTGGTTTTCCGAGGATTTCCATAGGTTTCTAGGTTTTTCTTGGATTGTATAACCAAACTTTTTTACCGTTCATAAATCCCTGATGGTTAGCTTTCAAGTCATAGTGGGACTTTATACGTTCACTTCCTTTTTTAACCTGTTACGAACCTCTTTGTGTATCTCTTACAGCTGTTTATTAAGTTGACTTAAACAGCTTTTGCTGGTTCTTCTTTGGTGTAAGGCGTAAGGTTAAAGAAAATTTCAACAAATCTCACCATAGGGGGAAGAAGGGGTCCAAAAATTTAAAAACACGCCTTACGTAATTTATGGACGCCCCCTTATTGGATTCAGGTTTTCGGAATTTAGCCTTAATCTGTCAAAAATCAATTATTCTGCGAAAAATCCAGATTTATGAATTCCTTAAAAGCTTTTTAATTAATTAAGTGCATTTAACAATTACCATTAAAATTCCATTAACCATAAGGTCACATTTTCCTCTATTAGCAAAATTTTAAATTTGATAGGTTACTTCGGGTTTGATTTGGATATAAAACTTCAACACAAATCTTCTCTTGGTCCAGTCGCATCCTAGTAACTTGCGGGTATTGGTGTTGAGTGATTACACAGGATTAACTATTATTTTTGAAAAGGTAACTTGGAATAATTTATTTTTTATTTTTGGACTGAGTTTTAATTTTTACTAAAAGTTCTTAAATTAAATATTATTAATAGTTCAAGTTCAATCCATTTAAGCAATTTGTTTATGTTTATTCAAATTTTATTAAGAAAGCTGCGTCATGGCCGCGTCGCGTCGCGAGGCTGTCGGTACAAGGTCGCAACACGTTACAGAATTATTTTAAGTGTTTGTTTTAAATAGTGTTTTGACGAGTGACATACCTACCTACTATGCTATTTACCGATTGTAAGTGTAGTGCGTTACAATATTTTTATATCTTTCTACAAATCTTACTTTATAAAAAAACAATATAATCTACAAAATTTTAACATGACCTTTATAACATTAAGAAACTAATTTTTTATTAAGCATTAGTATCTACGAAAAATATATACATATATACAGGGTGGCGCACCACAAACGCCTCGGTCTCTAATTCAAAAACGGTATTATTTAAAAATATTTTTTCCTAGGCATACATATGTGGGTTAGGGTGTCCGTTATTTTCTAAATCGATGCCGTGTCGAAATCATGTTGCTTTTCCCATTTAAATAACTTAGGATTTTTGGACTTTTTCTTTTAAAATATACTCATTGCCTATTCTGATGGAAAATTTAACGCTTTACAAAAAAGTTCTTCTACGAATTTTCGATTAAGTCATTCCTTTAAGAGTTATTTACCGTCAAACGTTGAGTTAAGATTGAGTTGTGGCCATCCTCGGTCCGGCATTTTTTAAATAAAATACTTTTTATATTACACCACCATTAAATAGATATTTTAAAGAGCTTAAGGAAAAGACTGCATTTGATATGTCTATTTCTTATAGTTTTGGAAATAGGGCAAAACAAATGTAAAAAATAGTAGATATAGTGTCTATTTTCTCTTTGACACTAAACTTAGTTCTTAAGTTTGGAGCTGAAGGTATATTGGAAATTTAACATAATTTTCAGATTTGAATGGCCATATGCAATGGTAGGTTAACATCTAAGATGTATTCCATGATATTGATGTGCGACAGAAATTCTGGCAAATGTAAACAATACAAAAATTATATCGGACATATATTTTTGACCACAACGCCTTGACGATGGCTGAATACATTACGTGTGAAAGCAAAATACCGAAAATAGAATGGAATAAAATAAATTTTTGACTGTTTACATTAGCCAGAATTTCTGTCTGAAATAAATTATCATGCAATAAATGTCAGATGTAAACCTACCATAAGAGACAAACATACCAAATGTAGTATTTTCTTAAAGCTATTTAAAACATCTACATAATGGTGATGTAATATACAGAGTAATTTATTTAAAGAGTGCCGGTTTACTATTAAATTCCCAAGGATGGCCACAACTCAATCTTAACCCAACGTTTGACGGTAAATAACTCTTAAATGTGGCTTAATAGAAAATTCGTATAAGATTTTTTTTGTAGAGCAATTTATTTCCCATCAGAATATGCATTGATTGGAAGTTTTCCATTTATTTGTGTTTAAGAAAAAAAAATAAAAGAAAAAAGTCCAAAAATTCCCTGTTATTTAAATGGGAAAAGCAACATGATTTCGGCACGGCTTAAATCAGAAATTAAGAGCATTTTTACATTGGATATTTCTTTTAGGCTATAAACTAAAAGTTCAGAGAAAGATCGCTACAAAAAAATTGATTTGGGAAATAACGAACACCCTAATGTGGATATATTGAAAGCATAATTTAAAACTATAGGGAATTATACAGATCCATATCAAACTCATGTTTTGTTAAATGAACCACACTGTATATTTTTCATTTTTGGATTGTAGGAATAAAAATAAAGTAAGTTTCATCAGCAAACCCTATACCAGACTTAAAACGTTTTTAAGATATTTTTGAAAAATTCATGTAAAAAACAAAATTTTAATATATCCGACTTTACTTAGGCTTAACTTTGTATATTGTGTTATATTGCTAGAATATAAACTGTGCCATTACCTACATTTATTTTTTTGCTAGAAATTATACAGGGTTCCCAGAAATTCATATTTAATATTAGCTACCTTAGAGTGCAAATTACTCGGTTATTTTAAATAAAACAACCAGTATTTTGTTGCATTTTTGGATTTTAGGAATAAAAATCATGTAAGTTTTTTAGCAATTTCTATGCCATGCCAATGCCAAATGTAACTTTTTTAGATATTTAAGATTTTTGAATTTATTAAAAAAACAAAACTTAATTTTTTGATATAGGACAACTTTGTTTTTTTCAATGGAATACCTTGTATATTTTCCATAAATCTTAAAATTCAATCTTTTTCTTTAAAAAATGTAACATAAGTCATGGTTGTTTAAAAAATAATAGAAATATTGACCTTGCTTTCATATTAAATATTACTTTTAGGACACCCTGTATACTTTATATAAAAAAAATTAAATGTAGGTAATGGCACAATTTATATTCTAGCAATATAAGATAATATACAAAGCCTAAGTAAGGTAGGATAGATTAAAATTTTGTTTTTGTCATGTATTTTTAAAAATCTCAAATATCCTAAAACTTTTTATTTTTGTTATAAGGATCGCTAATAAAACTTACCTTATTTTTATTCCTACAATTTAAAAATAAATAAATATACAGAGTGTTCCATTTAAAAAAAAACATAAGTTTGATACGGAACATTTTTTGGAGCACCCTGTATAATTCTTAATAATTTTAAACTATGCTCCCAATATACCCAAATATGCCTATAGAATAAAATTTAAAAAATATTACCGTTTTTAACACGCTTTTATTATTAACTTGGGTTGTAACTATCTGGCTATGTAACGGAATCTTTGAGCCTAATTTTAACCAACTTCCAGCTATTCGATTTCTTTGAAACTTTGCACACGTATTAAGGACCCATGACAATGCAATAATCTGCAAACAGTATCCCGTTATCTTGTTTTGATCGCCAGGAAAAAAATTCCATTATATTATAAAAACAACACCAGGTTGCCATCTGTTGGCAACATTTCAAACTTTGCTATTAAATGAAGAAGAAATTTTTTAGTGGGTTGCAATATATTTGCAACGGTCCAAACATTGCCTGGATTGCCATCTGTTGGCAAAATTTCAAACTTTGCTACTTAATGAAGAAGAAACTTTTAGTGAGTTGCAATCTGTTGGAAAAATATTAAAATTTGCCACTCTTGTTCATTAAAAAATTTTTCGCCATTTTGTCAAGAGTAGCAGAAACTAAAAAATGAAAAATAATTAATAGTTTAAAAAACTAAAAAACACGCTTTTATATGCAACCGAACTAAAAATTAGAAAATAATTTTTCATTAAAAAAATATTGTCATTTCATAGTAAAAAGCGTGGGGTGATAAATATATTAAATGTTATAATTATTATATTTGCAAATATCTATGATGGAAAAGTTATGAAAAAATAGTAAAATGCACCCCACGCTTTTTACTATGAAATGACAATATTTTTTTAATGAAAAATTATTTTCTAATTTTTAGTTCGGTTGCATATAAAAGCGTGTTTTTTTAGTTTTTTTAAACTATTAATTATTGTATTAGAAACCGAGGCGTGTGTGGGGTGTCCAAGAATAAGTGGGCAATCTCTCGTATTTATATAGAACACGTGAAAATAATGTGACATGTTTTTCTACATTTTTTCCTAAAGCTACTTTCTACAGAGATATGTGCCCTTAAAGGATGCCGCCACTGAAAATCGATTTTTCTTAAATAACTTTTACATCTATTGGTATAATGAAATAATTTTTTATTATGATAAATAGAAGCAAGGACTCTTAAAATTGATATCTTGTTGAAACATTTGCCTTCGCCAGGGGCGGACTAACCCTTACACAATAGTTGTAATTATTTTTACAGCCTGTATAATAAAGAAATGAAATAAGTATTTTTAGGTAGTTTAAATCCTTAGCTAAAAAAGGTACTCTTTTAAATGTTAATAAATTAAACCGTTTTCGACAAAACAAGTTTTTGTGTAGTAGGGACATCTAAAAACAATAGGTTATTCTGTTGCAACTGGTACTAAAAAACTAATAAAACATATTTTGTTTTTAATTTTTACGATACCAAAAAATAATGATGCAATGTGGAGGGTCCCATAATCTTTGATATTTAAAGCTAAAATTATTAAATACAACCCTATTTAATCAAAATGTTGTTTTTATCAATGTCAGACCAGAGTACCTTTTTTCAGCTAAGAGTTTAAACTATTTATTTGGATATACTCATTTTATTGACAGTATCAGTTAATATACAAGGTGTCTCAAAAACAGACATTTTAATTGCAAATAGGTTTTTTAAAATAGAACACCCTTTATATTTTATCAAATTTTGACTCTATTAAATTTTACTTTAAAAATGTATTACACACGATACGTCAATTATTGCTGGTTTCTGAGATATTAACAGTATGCTGATATACTAATTAACGATAAAAAGTGAAGAAAGAAAATATTATTTTGGATTTAATTATTTTTACATAATTCTGGCACTGTCAAAGTGACAAATAATACAGTGACATAATAACATGTAATAAATGACATACCTTTTATTAAAGAACTACTAACAGGTACGTCATCAGCAATTAGGTTTATTTTAGACAGATATTTCCTCAATTGCACTACAAAAATAGCAATACGTTAATTATGTCTGGTTTTTAGGTTAATCACGTAATAAACCGTAAGCCAGATGCAAAATTTTGTCAGTTATTTCCTCTCAGTCCATAACTCGTAAAATGCTTCAAGAGGGTTGTAGATAAATCGTTGCAAGCGTCAGCTGCGTCTCCGATGGTGGAATTGTACAGGGTGCTCCAGGAAAAAGATCAATATTACACTTGTGTTTTTTAACAAATGGAACACCCTGTATATTAGTTTATTTTTGGATTATAGAAGTAAAAATATTCAAAGTTTTATTAGCCCTATACCAAAACTGAAAGGCTTTTAAGATATTTGGGATTTTTGAAAAATCATGAAAAAACAAAATTTAAATGTATCCTACCTTACCAACGCTAACTTTTTGTATTATGTAAGATTTCTAGAAAATTAAGTGAACAATCACAAACAGTTAATTTTTTTCTAGACATTATACAGTGTCAAGTAATTAATATTTACTATTATATTAATTTCTGGGCATCTTGTTTAATTTTTAGTAAAAAATCAAATGTAGGTGATAGTACAGCTAATATAATCTAGCACTCCAACTTAGCACACAAAGTCAAGCGTAAGGTAAGATAGGTATATTAATATTTTATTTTTGTCAAGAATTTATAAAAATCCCAAATATTTTAAAAACCTTACAGTAGTGTATTCATAAGATTGATAAAATTTCCGGTATTTTTATTTTTACAATTTAAAACTGAACTAATATACAGGGTGTTCCATTAAAAATACACAAGTTCAATATAAAACTTTTTTTTGGAGTACCCTGTATAATTTCACCATCGGCGCCGCATTACTTATCTTTTCTTTTTCTCATTTTCTTCCGTCTTAGGGCGTCTAAAAATAGTTGCCCTAAAGTCCCCACCGTATGGATTAATTTGGTATTTATACTCTGCATTGTCCTGTCGTGGCCCTGAATTACTGGGTGAAAATTGTGCCATTCCATCCTGGCTGGCGAGGGGATCAATAAAGGGCCCATTGGTCCTGAATCTTGGCCTACAATGTCCCATTGGTTGCTGCTTCATGGGTTGGACATTGACCGTTGATGGTTCCGGTTGGCTCTGCTGAGAAAACAGATTTAGAGGTTCTTCCTGTTAATTTTGGTCGGTGGGTTGAACTTTGTACAAATCACAATTAAAACAGGAAATTCCAGCCTTTCTCAATAAGTTCCAATATACAATAGGCTGGAATAAGGGGGCCAAGGTCGGACTATATAGAGCACAGGTGCACGTTTTTTTGTCAAACGGTTATTGTTTTCGTAAGCTTTTCAGGCTTTTTTTTCCCAGGGAGCCGTCTACATGTCCGGTGGCGCTCCAGCCTGAAGGTCCCATTTTATTGTACCCATTCCAGTACTCTAGTTCCTTAAAGAAGGGTATAGGTCTGCTGGGTGCATACAATATGTTTCCGGAGACACTCTAATATCCCTAAAAATTGCCTGTTCTTTGTGATCCAATGCCTTACTCTGTGACAGTATGTGGATTACTGTTTCGGTCTCTGCTCCGCACTATCTGCAGTCCAGATCCTCGTTGTATAATCCCATTTTATTCAGATATTCGGTAAGGAAACCTGTGACTATTCTTAGCTGATTCCTACCCATTTTAAGTAGTTCTTTAGCTCTTTTTTGCATGGTCCCCTGATGTATATTTTTCCATGCATGTGTTAAGAAAGCCACCCAGTGCAGTATTTGCTGGTCCTTTACCCAGTTTTGTACCGCACTTCGGAAGGTACTCTTTGGCACTCCAAGGACTGGCTCTGGCCCGACGTAAGTCGTGGCTGACCCCCTTCTAGCCAGTTCATCTGCGTTTTAATTGCCTCGAAATCCGCAATCAACACCAACTTCCGTGAAGTCGGTGTTGCCGCAATGCCCCGGCACTTACATTAACCTCGTGTTGTTGCTTTCCGCCAGTTCTCCGAGTTCCTCGAGGCATTTAGCACCAGCCAAGACGATACGTTGGGATTGATTAATGCACCAACGGCCGCTTGACTGTGCGTAAGAATGTTGATTGTACAATTTTTTCGGGGCTTTTTTATCTTTTTTAACATCCCACGAGGGCCTATGCCTAAATACCAGAGTGCCGTGGGTATCGGGTTCTTAGATGTTTAACCCATCGTTCCCCATGTTTCGTCAACAATATGCAAGCTCTGACACATGCAGCTATGCATTTCACAGCACCTTTTAGCCAACGCGATAGTGCCACACGGACGTTATTTTTAATAACTACTACCTAAATATGTCTCCCCGTTGGGAATCGAACCGGCGACTTCTGGCTTCGAAGATAAAAGCTCTGTCCACTGCGCCACAGGGAAGAGATTGTTAATCCTGGCACATTGTAAAATTGAAAAAATTTCTGCTTAAAATACAGGGGCATAGTTTCCCAGTGGGAAGGTCAAACGAGTGTTTCCTATCTCACTGTAGATACCTGCTCCTTACTTTTCTTCGGTTTTTGACCCGTCTGTATACCAGATTTGACCTCGAAGAGAGAGTCTGAAATTTTCGTTTACCCATTTCTCCCTTGGACGTATTGTCACCTGAAAGGGTCTACTGGGTATGATTTGTGGGGTCATATAGTCTGTCCTCATACCCATTATGGGACTCCTTATAATATTTTTAATTTCCATGTATCCCGATCTAACTTTTGTGTTGCTCAGGATACACAGCCCACAAAAAACTTTTTCTGAGCCATGGATTTCAGTATGATATTCCTATGTATTTGGTCCCGCTGAAACCGAATCCGCAACCCGTTTAACTTCTACACGTCTGGCTTTTGTCATAACCTCAAAATACACTGGAAAATAAAATTCTCTTTTTTTCGAAACCTAAAATAGATACAATAAATTGTATAAAACAAAAAATGTAGACCATAAAATTGTCTTTCTTAAAGGTTATGTAATAAAATTACAAAAGCTTTATTATTTACGAAAATGTTATTTTAACCAAAATTTTTGCTTCAAAATAAGATTTTTTAAATTATTTTATTACCGTCATTTTAAATTTTTTTTCTTAGAAATTAATTTGTAATAAAAAACGTGGTAAAAATTACGTTAATAAAAAACAAAAAAATATATTAAAGCGAAAATTTTGGTCAAAATGGCATTTTTGTTTATATTTCCGTAAATGTCAAATCTTTGTAATTTTATTACATTACTTTTTTAAAAAGACAATTTTATTATATGCATTTTTTGTTTTATACATTTTTTTGTATCTAATATGAGTTCCGAGAAAAAGAGAATTTTATAAAAACTAAAATTATAAATATCTCAAAACCCAAAAGAGACAAGGAAAATTTTGTATTACAAAAAAATATATTTTTAATAGGTCTATCTTTTACGTTTTATATTTTTTTTTATTTAAGCCTAGAATATATCAAGATATTGGCAAAAATCAATTTTTAAGGTTTTTGAACCACTTAAAATTTAATAAAATATATTTACGAATATCTTTGCACATTTTGTAGGTTAAAGTGGTTAGCTTTATTAATTTTCAATAAAAAAAAAAATGTGAAAAATGACGCAAAGAAAGTTAAAAAAAAATCTTATTTTGAAGCAAAAATTATGATCAAAATGACATTTTCGTTTAGATCTTCGTAATTAATAAATCCTTGTTATTTTATTACATACCTAACCTTTTAGAAAGACAATTTTATTGTCTACATTTTTTGTTTAATACAGTTTTTTCATATCTATTATAGGTTCCGAAAAACGTGTAGGGGTTAAACGGTTTGCGAATTCGGTTTTAGCGGAAAAATTACTTAAGAATATCATACTAGAATCCACGGCTAAGATTTTTTTTTGTGGGCCTCCTGTGTTATTTTTCAGTCTATACACCCCCATTCTTGCATACCCTTGTATCACTATATGCAGTGGCGGAAGGTCAAATAGCGTTTCCAAGACCGCTGTTGGTGTGCTTTTAATGCATTCCACTATGCGAAGGCAGGCTAGTCTTTGCACCTTGCCCAGCCGAAGCATAGCCGTCTGCTGTCTGGTCTTAGTCCACCAGACAATGGATGCATATGTTATGGCTAGTTTCACCACAGTGTCAGTGTTGTATACCCAGTGAACCATTTGTGGTCTCAGTCCCCACGTTTTGCCATACGTTCTGGCCATATGTTCTGCGAGCCAGAATTAGCGCTGTATTCGCTCTTTGATTATTTTGTTAAAATGATGGTTCCCTGTCCACCTCACCCATCATTGGTATTTTAGAGCCTTGAAGATTAAGAGAACCCAGACCCTCTAATTTTCTTCATTTTGTGAATGACACTATTCTGGATTTGTTTGGACTGCTTTTAAAACAAACCTATTCCGTCCAAGTAGATACTATATTCAGAGCCTGTTGCAATTCCTCTCTGATTGTAGCGTAGCATTGAATTTGCCCTGACATACAATGACTATGTCATCAGCATACCCTAAAACTTTATGGTTGTTGCTGGTTCTAGAGAAGTGGAGATAATACTTTCTCTGTGGGCATTCCCTTGCTACCCGTGCCGACAGAGTTTCGCCCAGAAGTGTCGAGTGTATCACACGGTCTGTTAGCATGCAGTCTATCCATCTGCAGCCTATTTTGTCAATCTGCCTGTGATGAATCGCACATGTGATCACTTCAAAAGAGGTGTTGTCAAATGCGCCCTCTATATCGAGAAACGCTTTTAACAGCACCTCTTTGTTTTCCAGAACGTACTGTGCAAGGTTATGGAGTGCCGTTTCCGTTGATAAACCTTCTTTATGCATATTGGACCCTGTGTAGTGGTCTGTTTACCAAGACACCCCTCTAATATGCATATCTACCAGTTTTTTTAGTACAAATGACATAAGATTTATTGCTCTTAGGGACTTTGCTTTATCTCGTCCTGCCTTGCCATTTATTGTATAATATTTATGTCAGACCTAAACTTTTGACCATTTACATTAGCCAGAATATTTTTGTCTGATATAAATATTACGCAATAAAAGTCAGATGTAAACCTACCATTAAGGTCATGCATACTACGGGCATCGTTCAACAACTAAACTCTCTGTATCTTAACTTTAGTTGTTGAACGATGCTACGGGCATAGATCTCGGTACGCTTAGGATACGGTCAAATATTTTACAGGCTTTCTAAATGAATGACTTTAAATGACATTTAAATAGCATGTTAGATATTTGACCGTACCGTGAGCGTTCTGAGCCCTGAGCGCCTAGTGTGCATCACGGACGTATATACAGGGTGGACCAAATTAAACTTGCACACTTTTTAAGTAACAATAACTTTTTGTCTGTTGCGCCTATCTTTTTTATTTTTTCAGGGCTAATAGGTAAATATGTGTTTCTAGGTTTGTCAGTTTTGGTCGAATAGATTTAATCAGGACCGGACTTGCGGGACTTTTTCCAAAATGATGCATTTAACCTCGTTGCAAAATAAATAGGATTTAGCTACAATTAAGCTAAAACGTTTTTCCTGTAGACAAACTATAGAAAATAATTCAGTAAAAGCGAATCCAGCAATAATTTAAGGATACAGGAATTATGAATATTCTTGATATCATTTATCAAAAAAGCATGCATTTATCTCAATTTTAACAGGGAACTTTTTTTAGTGTGCTTTGAAAATATAAAATTTGAGGTTATCATGGTTGCTGAGTTGGATAGTGACACAACCTAACAGGAAATTAATTAAAATTAAACGTATTAGCCTAATTGTAAATAAATTTGATTTATTTTTCAACGAAGTTAAATGCATCATTTAAAAAAAGTCCCGTAAGTTCGGTTCTGACTAAATCTATATGACCAAAATTGATTGGGGGTAATAAATTTTATACCCAAAATATTGAACAGCAAAAAAAGGTACAACAACATGTTCTCCTTTCTTCTTCCCGTATGCTAAGGGGTGGAGGAGAGTCCACTTAACCATAGGCATTAAAAACATAACAAAGAAAGGACTTTTCATACAAATTGCCGTTCCTATTTATGCTAACGGGGAAAAGGGTTTCAAACCCCTCAACCCCTCTTCCCCCCTTATATACGCCCATGGTGTGCATTGACCTTTGAACCACCCTTTATACATGTATTTACCATAAAAAACCGTAGCTAAAAAATAAAGCTCGACGTGTACGAGCGTTTTTTTAAAAACAAATCACAAAATTTTAAATTATTTTATTTTAGCCTATGTGGCAAATGTTAATAATAAAATCTGTCCACGGTTGGTCCAAAATCGCAAAAATAATATTTAAAAAAATAAAAAAAGTAGAAAAATAGATTATGGGAAAACAAAGTGATATTTAAAATACCTAAATGTTTTTTTCTACATAAATAATTAATTTTACTTTTTATATTCATACAATATCATGTTATGTAAAAAGGTTGGTTGTGTAAGCAGTAACACAAAAGGTTGCTCCACTATAAACACTTGCATATAAAACTACCAGATACTTTTCTTCGCTTTGGTAGTAGTACCGCGCTCCTCGTTCCTCGTCGCTTTGACATAAACACATCCTTATCATCGCTGTTAGTTTTGCTTGACTTTCAAGCGCTGCTTACCGTATTGCTCCACTATAAACACTTGCATATAAAACAAGATACTTTTTTCGCTTTGGTAGTAGTATCGCGTTCCTCGTTTCTTGTCGCTCCGACATAAACACACCTTTAGTCTGACTTGTGCCCGACTTACCCGTTCCTACTCTCGGTTTATCACTTTTTTGTTGTTGCCGAGCTTTTGGTGTGGATTTTGCCTAGTTCACGTACCGGCTTCCATTTTTCGGCCTTAAGAAGTTTTTCTTTGGGCCCCGCTTAATTTTTGGTTTTGATATCTATTTGCTTTAGTGACCTTGTCCACTTTAGGAGTGGAATCCGCTGCCTTGGCAGCCAAGATCTGGCTTTATAGGGAGTGACGGTAGCACATTTTCATTACTTGAAACCAATGATTAACAATTCCAACTTTATATTTCTATAAGTTTTTTTATTTTTGTCTTGTATTTTTATTTAACAAATCCCATTGTTACAATCTAGATTCAAGTTAAGCCTTCATATTAAAGAGTTCTAATTGTCAAACAAGATCATTATACTGATTACATTACTTTTCAAAATTAAAAGAAAGTTGAAGGGCAAAAAATAGATCCTCACTCCATTGCTCCATTTACGTCTTAAATCCCCCATTCAGTCTGGGCCCCTTAATCAGTCCGGGGCCCGGTAATTTGTACGGCTTTCAACGCCCTCCCGGCGGCCCTGTCTGTAATTTTTAGTTTAAAAGGGCAGTCCTTTTACACGATCCGTTCACTAACAGTTTCCTTAATAGTAAACTTAACTTATAAAGAATAAAACAAAACAAACAGGTGTTTTTAAGCTGACGGTTCGATTTAAACCGATATATAACAATTCTTAGAATCGAGTTAAAAAAAAAACATTTGTTTAAACAATACTTGAGGAGCAGACTTTCTATTTGTCTTTTTTTTTTTTAAACTTTTAACTAAAGATGGCATTGCAAACTAGATATAGATATACTTCTACAATGTTATGACACAAAAAACATTTTTAATACACTCTGTCCTATGTCAATTAAATGCTAAATTTTTTTTGGACTTTCTGTATGCCTTATGTCCATAAGCTGTAGACAAACTAACAGAAGTTTGTACTTTTGGCGTGGACTAATTTTTGTTTGTCGTAGCACATGTTGCCAATTTCTCTCTAAAACCCGTTAGCGAAATGACAATCAAGTTAACTAAGATGAAATTGACGAGAGCGAAGAAGCTAACATGGTATGCTATAATGATGACGACTGTGACATTTTTGACATGAAAAATCATTAATTATTATTCTTTAATTAAAAAAATACAAATCTTATAAACTTACCGAAGTTTTTTACATCTGTATTACAAAGTCAGCCATGCCGGTTTGTGCAGACAATCTAAATGCATTTTGTTCAGCTATTTTTAAAAAAATTTTAGGATATAATCAATACTAGATTTTCCCCATATAGGTATACTGTGTGTGCATAACTTTTCGTCTATTTTTTTAGTTTATCAATTTTTCGGTTAACACTTGCCAAGCAAGTAACAGTTTTTCTTTATTTGCCAAAATTTTAAAAAGTGGACAAAATGCATATATTATGTAGAAAGTCTGCTCCTCACTTGACTTACAAAATGTTTTTAGAATACATTTTTAGTATAAAAATGTTTCTAAATTCTTTTTGCTTAAAAAGGCATATTACTTATGGGGCTAATTAATTAAAAAAAAAAATTAGTATTAAGTCTATTTCTTTTTGCCTGATAGCAGAAAGGTTAAAGACAAAATTATTATTTTCTCATATGGCTGCATTGCACCCATACATTTTACCACTTTGGATGCATTGGCCCCCGTGCACCCACGTACTCGCCGCCACTGATTCCGGTTTTAGTTTTTATAAATAGTTTTGGTAATAATAAGTGTATTGTTACAATATTTGGCTAGAAGGGGTTTTAGAAGGTCAAAAATAGAAATCGGCTATGAATTAGATTATTAACTTTATCTTATTCTTTGACATATTTTACATAAAAAAGGTATATTAAAATTGATTTAGGCAACCGTTTTTAAGGAACTCAGATTTAAAAAAAACAATTTTCTGGACGGCCAGGTCTAAGCTAAACAGAGTGTTTTAGAATAAGATGCTAATCTCTTACAGTTTAAAAATTCTTAGGTAATTTTAAAAGAAAAGTTCACATAAACCCATATATTTAGATACAGGGTGGTAAGTTTAAAAAAACAAGCTTTGTTTCCACTCTCTATCTTAAAAGTTAAGCCATTTAGGACATAGGTTTATATAAACTTTTCTTTTTAAAATCATGTAAGGATTCATACTTTAAAAGATTAGCATCTATTTTCAGAACACCCTGTGTAGCTTAGACCTCGCCAGAAAGTGATGTTTTAAAATCCAGATATCTCAGAAACGGTTGCCCAAATCAACATTTACCAAGTATAATTTTTTTGTTAAATATGTTGAAGAAAAATATATTTTTTAAAAGTGACATACATAGTGAACCTACCTAAAATATACCCATAACCCAAGGTTAGTTTATATTCATACTTGCGACATATCCTCAACTTTTAGGCGGTTCGAGGTCGGGGACGCCAGGAAGGGCACCCCACGAAGAAAAGTTGGCAAGACTGGGTAAAATCAAAGCTAATGATCAAATCCAGTGGCGTCTAGGATTTGCGCATTTCATTTGCATTGTTTTGAAAGTGATATTTGTTAAAAGGTGTAATTCCAAATGTTTTTTATTTAAAGTAAAAGAATTTACAACTTAATATTAATTAAAAACTGTTGTGTAAACGGTTGTTCTAATAATACAATAAACTGTATATCTCCGGCACTGAACAACATGGCCGAAAAATGGGAGATGTGACGTCATTACACGTCAAAGCAATATGGCTGAATGTCGCGACCCTATATAGACTGACTTTGTCCATAACTTATCTTTTTTAGTTTTAGAGAAAACGAAGTTTAAAAAGGTCCAAACGACGCTCTTTGTTTGACCTCCGGACAGTGCGGACGTGCGTAGAGGACTACAAAGTTCTTCCTGGAGTGGCGGTTAGAGGTGCCGTACAGACGTTTTTACCTTCGGGGATCAAGGAAAGATTCACGCTAAATTGACGGCATCTTTCTTCTGGATCTAAGCTCTGTGAGCGAAGATTTCTATAAGCTGATGGTATCCTGTTTGGTGGTGAACACGAGGTATTTCTCAAATGGCGGGAAATAGATGGGCGTGCCATGGGAACTGTCATTAGTGAAAGTGAAGGTTATACGTAACACCAGTAGCAGGTCTTGATTTGACAGCCGACAATGTATGCATTGCATCGATTGTAGAATTGTTTTGTTTTCTTTTTGGAATTTCTGGGAGCTACGAGCTCGATTATTCAGATTTTCCGCCGATGAGGCCCTGGAAAGCATAGTCCGGAAGGGCGAGAGTGGTGGATTGGACCTGAAGGGACCAAAACCAAGAAAAAAAAAAATAGAATAGAATAAAATAGGTCCAAACGACCTCAAGATAAACCATTTCATGGTCATTGGTCTGCTCCGTGGCGCAGTGGACAGAGCTTTGATCTTCGAAGCCTGAGGTCGACGGTTCGATTCCCAGCGGGGAGACATATTTAGGTAGTAGTTATTTAAAAATAACGACCGTGGTGGCACTACCGCGTTGTCTAAAAGGTACTGTGAAATGCATAACTGCATGTTTTAGTGTTTGGACAACGTTGACGGAACAGGGGGAACGATGGGTTAAACATCTAATAACCCGACACCCACGGTACTCTGGTATTTAGGCATATGCCTTCGTGGGATGTCAAAAAGATAAAAAAATATTGTGACGCCGTCTAAACCTTTTTAAAACTAAACAAGATAGGTTATGGGTATATTATAGGATTTATATCAGGAATAGCTTAAAGAATATAAGGTGTTCCATTAAAACAGTACAGTAGTATTATAAAAGTATTTAGCGGTAAAGTCTTTTAAAAGAACTATTTAAGGCATTTTAAATGTTTGTGATGTTTATTTGCTTTTCCATAAAACTGCATATTGTGTTGTCGTTTGGACATTTTCAAACTTCATTTCCTCCAAAACAAAAAAAGTTAGGTTATTGATATATTTAAGGTTTTATATCAGAAATGACTTGTAGAATCTTCAGGTGCAATTCTATCTAAATTGGAATCTGGTGATACAATATAACGTTCCTAAATTTGAAAACTACACGGTTGCACTAGAGAAAATAAATTGCTGGATAGCAATTTCGTTGTTACATTTTACCCCCTGAGGAGGTTTTGAGGCAGTCTAGAAAAAATATTTTTTTCCACGACCGTTTGAAAAAATGCAGTTTTTTTAATCGTTTACATGAAGTTAAAGTACTCCATTCTAGTACACTACATAATGTGTTAAAAAAGTATTTTTTTAACACTTCGAAGTTTTTTTCACACGTTGAATTAGTGTTTTGTTTCAACGCCTACTACAATAAACTTAGATATCAATTTATGCAAAGTAACAGTAAATGCGACATCAACTGTACTAAACGGTTAAGTTACCTTTGATTTCGTCATTATTTCTTTTAGTTCATCTGAAATTATTAAAAATTAATAGTAATAATGAATTTGGATGACTAAGAAATTGTAAAGTATTATTTCTACAAAAAGTAAGTAAATACAATTTTTTAAAATTAAATAATAGTGCATAGTTATGAATAGGATTATTGTCTCTTAAAAAATAAGAAGACTATGATTTTGTGTTGCAAATATAATGGCTGTGTTGCAAAAATTAAATTTAACAAGTTTAGAAAAATAAATGTATAAAATGGTACTTTGGGAAATTTTTATACGGTCGTGGAAAAATATAGTATGTAACAAATGCATAAAGTGTCTTTTTTACTCATGGGATTGTCACACTCGCATAACGGCTCGTGCTGTCAAACTTTCCATTGGTAAAAAAGATATAACTTTATGCACTTGTTACATAAATTACTATTATTCGTCACGATCAGTTTCAGTGCACCCAATCACGTAGTAATGCATATGAATTTTGATTTTTAACACGCTTTTATTAACTTGGGTTGTAACTATCTATCCATCTGGCTGCCTATGTAACGGAATCTTTGAGCCTAATTTTAACCAACTTCCAGCTATTCGATTTCTTTGAAACTTTGCACACGTATTAAGGACCCATGACAATGCAATAATCTGCAAACAGTATCCCGTTATCCTGCTTTGGATCGCCAGAAAAAGAAATTCCATTATATTATAAAAACAACACCTAGGATGCCATCTGTTGGAAAAATTTCAAACTTTGCTATTAAATGAAGAAGAAATTTTTTAGTTTTTACACAATTTGGTTAGTTGCACCATTGGTGTTCAATTTTTATGAACAATAAAAATTAATAAGTTCTTTACACAATTGGGTTAGTTGCACCATTGGTGTTCAATTTTTATGAACAATAACAGTTAATAAATGCCGTTAACACGCTTTTATTAACTTGGGTTATAACTATCTGGCTATGTAACGGAATCTTTGAGCCTAATTTTAACCAACTTCCAGCTATTCGATTTCTTTGAAACTTTGCACACGTATTAAGGAAACATGACAATGCAATAATCTGCAAACAGTATCCCGTTATCTTTTTTGGATCGCCAGGAAAAAAAAATTCCATTATATTATAAAAACAACACCTAGGTTGCCATCTGTTGGCAACATTTCAAACTTTGCTATTAAATGAAGAAGAAATTTTTAGTGGGTTGCAATATATTGGCAACGGTCCAAACGTTGCACCATTGGTGTTCAATTTTTATGAACAATAACAGTTAATAAATGCCGTTAACACGCTTTTTTTATTAACTTGGGTTGTAACTATCTGGCTATGTAACTTAGGAATCTTTGAGCCTAATTTTAACCAACTTCCAGCTATTCGATTTCTTTGAAACTTTGCACACGTATTAAGGAAACATGACAATGCAATAATCTGCAAACAGTGTCCCGTTATCTTTTTTTGGATCGCCAGGAAAAAAAAATTCCATTATACTATAAAAACAACACCTAGGTTGCCATCTGTTGGCAACATTTCAAGCACTGCTATTAAATGAAGAAAATTTTTAGTGGGTTGCAATATATTGGCAACGGTCCAAACATTGCCTGGATTGCCATCTGTTAGTAAGAATTTCAAGAGCTTTGCTACTTAATGAAGAAGAAATTTTTTAAGTGAGTTGCAATCTGTTGGAAAAAGTTTTAAAATTTGCCACTCTTGTTCATTAAAAAATTTTTCGCCATTTGTCAAGAGTAGCAGAAACTAAAAAATGAAAAATAATTAATAGTTTAAAAAAACTAAAAAAAACACGCTTTTATATGCAACCGAACTAAAAATTAGAAAATAATTTTTCATTAAAAAAAAATATTGTCATTTCATAGTAAAAGCGTGGGGTGATAAATATATTAAATGTTATAATTATTATATTTGCAAATATCTATGATGGAAAAGTTATGAAAAAATAGTAAAATGCACCCACGCTTTTTACTATGAAATGACAATATTTTTTTTAATGAAAAAGTTATTTTCTAATTTATAGTTCGGTTGTATATAAAAGCGTGTTTTTAAGGGTCTGTAACATAAGTGTTGACTTTAGTTTTAAAGGGATGATGTACCTTCGTAATTATAATTTTCAAGTAAAAAAGTTCATATAAACATATGTCCGGAGACGCTTTGTGTTTTGAGATACAGAGCGTTGACGTTTAAAAAAGCTGGTATTTTTTAAATATCCTAAAACGCTTCAACTGATTTGGATAAAATTTGAGTACACTTATTTAATGTAATAAGGCGCCTGTCAAAGCTCTACCATAGATTTAAGATTATTAGGTCTCAGTGGCTTCCTCAGTGGGCGCCACATCAATATTAAGATAAAAAAAAGTACGCCACTGACTTTTATACAAGTGTTTATATTTTTTCCGATTAACCAATTAAAAAGTGCAACTTTTGATTTTTGTATTTTTTTTCATATCTCGCTTTGTTTTCGAAAAATTACACTTTAAGTGATACTAAAAAGTATCCATAAACAGCATAAAATAAAATCCAAAATTAAAAATAAACAATTTTGTACTTAAGCAAGCAGTTTTGGTACATCGGCGAGTAATAGAATAACGAAACAAGCAGTCTTAGTCACATTGCCTATGTGGTATGTTATTAGCTCAACCGGTATGTACCTTTTCGGAAAAATTAAATGGGTTTTAAATCTCAAAAACAAGCTAGATACGAAGAAAATTTAAGAAACTAAAAGTTGAATTTTTATTTGCTAAATATGAAAAAATACACAAACACTTTTTGGTAAATGTCAGTGACGTACTTTTTTCTTTATAATATTGGTTGTGATGCCCACTGAGACGCCACTGGACAATATAATCTTAATCCTAGAACTTTAAAGGCCCTTATTACATTAAATGAGGCGTATCGAATTTCTACCTAAATCAGTTGAGGCGTTTCTAAGATATTTAAAAAAATACCTACTTTTTTCACTTTAACGCCCCACTGGTTACAGAGAAATCATCTCCTTAATGTTAAAAAGATATTACTAATTACTATGGATCACAATTTCTAGCGCTGTCGTAAAAACTCAAATACTACCATAGGAAAAAAACTTACTATACCACCAATAAAAGTTTTATAAGATTAACTCCTTTATCTTAGTAATTAAACTTTAACAAACGTTCTTGCTCTCATTATAGGTTTAACATTTTCACATTTTTAATAACCTCAACTAGTATTTAAACATGTTTGACCGTCAGTGCGAAACATTTTAAATATCATTATCTATCCCGCATAATTATTTTTCTTTATAGCTGTGTCTCTCCCCTGGATTTCGGTTGTAAACATTAGTAATAGGGTAGGCCATTTACGACTCATATCCTCTGCTTCTTGGCCCCATTAGATATTACTATCTAATGCTTAACTAGTTATCTGGCATGTTTTCACTTTTGTTGGGCAGATAGAAGTAAACAGGGTGACTTACAATGTAGTACTAATATTTTATTTATTCATATTTGAGTTTTAAAATATTTTCTTTAAATAAATAAACAGGGTATCTTTAAAAACAAATGCAAAACATTTTAACAGGTGAATTCATTAGTTTGCAATTAAACGGTGGTTTGTTGTATAAACATTGGGTTAAAAGTGCGTTGGGGAGATTTTGCAGTACAAAGGGTAAAAAATAAGGTTTTTAGTTTTTATTTCAAAAATGAAAAGCGCATGATTGTACAACTTTACAAAAATATTGCTTTAAAAAATACCCTTTGAATATTTTGGACTACAGAGGTGGAAATTGACTACCCCTCTACAGTGTCGGACTGGGCCCCAGGCAACCAGGCAAATGCTCCGGTGGGCCAACGAAAAATCTAAAAGTAATAAAAATTACTAAAAAAATGCAATTAGAAAAATAAAATCTAATTTTTATTTGCATTTGCAATTGATAGAACGTTTTTAAATAAGCATCTTTTTAGTTGTAATAATTAAATTGTTTTGTTTTTATTTTATTTAAATTTAATTTGATAAAAACTTAGCAGCTTTTTTTTACCTGAATCTCGTAATCTTTTTAAAACATTTTTTTTAAATTTATTTTAAAAATAATTTTAACATATTTTAATTTACTTTAAAACTTCGTCTTTGAAAATAATCACCTAGTACTTAAAAATAAATTAATTATTCATTTTTAAATTTTCTTTTTTTTTCGAAACAATAATATTTTCTGTTTTTGTTTTATCTAAATAATTATTATTTTTTTCTTTTATTAAAATTTTAATTTAATTTATTTTATTAATTAAATTTTTACTAAATTTTTATTTTCAATTGTTAAAATATTTTATAATTTTATTTACTGTAGTGAAATATTTTCCTGGGTCACTACAACAGTAACTTAAATAATTTTACATAACCCTTACAAGAGTCACATGATTGTCACAAAACAATGTAAATAAAATTAGGAGACGGTCGTGAGAGTGACGGTCGTAAGAGTGACGATCTTGTGAAATCAATCTATTTTTAAAATTATCTAAAAGAACCGCCGGTTTAATTATTTGTTAGAGGTTAGATTTACCAACGGGTACATTATTGGTAAATATAAATTGCATAAACAAACATTACATTTTAACATAAAATTTGTTAATGCTGTGGACGGTCATGTTACAAGAAAAATACGAAAATGTTATACTTAAGCAGTTTTTTACAAAATAAAACGTAAAATACATAGAACACAAATAAGACAATCGACATCAATTACGGCGTCATTTATATTGTTTGTTGGGTAGTTGACAAGCTACACACTACTCTTTAGTAACCACAATAAACAATTAAAGGGTATGTGACGGTCAGGTTAATTAAACGTAAAGAAAAGATAAGATTTCTAAGCGAAACCAGGAAAATTAAAGCGCTTTTTGTAGATAAAAGGTTCAACTCTAAGTACATATTTTCAAGACGCGCTGTAAGTTATTACACAAATTTTTATGGTCCTAGAATATGATTTTTTCGAACGAGACATGAGACGGTTCTAAGAATCATTGGATATACCTTTTAAAATTAAAAGCTACTGTCGATAATAAAGCTTGAATACCCCTAAATTATTATATAATAAATAAACCAACAATACTTGATATTTAATTAAATATAATCTAGAGACATAACCTATTAAAAGTTACTGAAAATCACCCTTATAGGCTTTCGTACTTGCGAGCTTACAAAAAAACCTTTTTTAATTTTTGCGTCGCTGACTTGAGGACATTTTTAGTTGTTTAAGTATTAAAAGCCTTCACGATCCTTAATCATGACCCTTCAAAAAGTTTTGTTAGAGCTCGCTTCAGGAAGTGAAGGTACTTAGAACCAATGATGACCTTTATGAACATTGTATTTCCCCAAGTTTTTTTCTTGTTTGTCTCGCAGTTTTAGTTGTTGTGTGCTCCATTGTTTTACCATTTAGAACACAGAAGCTGAGCTTTTAAAAGAAGAGTCCTAAATGTCAAAAAAGGTCATTTAAATCAGACTGAGTGAGAAAATGGGGTACTATTGTTGATCTAGTGGTGCTTGAAATTGGACTGCTTTAGTTACCCTATGGGCGCTTTGGATTTTGTTAAAACACCGTAGGTCGGTAAATAATTTTTTCCTATCTCTATTCATTTAAACTGTTTTTGTGTCTACAAGTACGATGTGCACAAAATAGAAAAGTTTTTCTGCCAGTATGACACGAAAATCCATATGAAAACTCAAAACTCGCCGCGCCTGCGTGGACACAGTTTAAAATATTGTTTATTTCACAACTACGATGGCGGCAGCTCCAGGAATGTATTTTTGGACAAAGAAGTTATATTGGACTTTATAATATTTAAAGTAAATTTTAAAACACCCTGTAGATTTCAGCTTAGAAACAGAAATTTATTTTATCCACTTGCATTTTAAAACATCTTTTTTATATTAAATAATATTATTATTAGGTTACAAAACCACAGCATAACAGCTAAAATTACGCATGTGAACTTACCAAGAGGTTAGCTTAATAAAATGTATGAATATGTTAACCGGGCAAAAATTAAGATACAACTAGTATGGTGTATTGATTTTGTCATTAGGGCAAACGATATATTTATACGTAATATAGGACGTACATTTAAGTTAAAGATAAAATAAGGGACGATTTTAAATTCATTTGACTTTTTTCAACATATAAAAATAATAATGCCCGTGATTCGTTAAACTAAAATATCATATGTTTTTTTACTGTCATGTAAAAGCAGTAGCTTTTAAATTTTAAAAATTATCGAATAAAAAAATCAAGACACAAGAAAATTTGGTTTATTTTTTAAATATATAAATATTAGGTTTTAAATAAGGCACTGGCTAAACAACCGCCGGCGGCATTACTAAATTATAAGCAATATTATCTATTTATAAAAGCCGCTGAAAATCTAAATTAATTTGTATCACTGGCGGTTTTTACTTATTTTATTGCTAGATGCCGCCCGTCCGGCGGCTATGCTTAAAAAACTAAGAAAAACCGCCGAACTATAGTTTATCTAACCCTAATAATTAATAATTTTGCTTTGCCATAAGCGTTTGGTTTTCTTGTGGTTTTATTTTTTATTATTTTCTTTTTTATTGATCAATAAACAAAAATAAAACTCCTAGACACGTGTTACACCTACGAACATTTTATCGAAGCTCCTAATAGGTATGTAAATAAAGAATGTGTATCATTTTAAAAAGTCGTCGTATATACCAAACAAAAATATTGTTTTCTTGAATTGTTTCTTTAATATCCGTATTTGGCATCAAAATGAAATTATCTTTTAAGATATGTAGGCTACAACAAAAAGTGTGATTTTTTTAGAATTGAACTTTTCGTCGAACACTGCATATCTTAAAAGATAATATAATTTGGATGACAAATACGGTTACTAAAAATCTATTTAACAAAACAATATTTTTATTGGGTTTATACCATATACAGGGTGTCCAAGAATATGTGGGCAATCTCTCGGATTCATATAGAGCACATAAAAATATTGTGACAAGTTCATATAAAATATTTTCCTAAAGTCCCTCTTTACACATATGTGTGCCCTTAAAGACGCCAGTGAAAATCGGTTTTTCTTAAATACCTTTTATATCACTTGGTATAATAAAATAATTTTTTAATATGATAAACCTTAAAATGGTATCCTTGTAAATCATTTGCCTTTCTTAGTTTGCCAGGGGCGGACTAACCCTTACACAATAGTACTAATTATTTTTACACCCTGTACAAAAAATAAATATTATTATTATTTTTAAATAGCTTCAACCCTTAGCAAAAAGGTACTTCTCTCCGATATTATTAAAGTGAATCGTTTTTGAAAAAACAACATTTTGATTAAATAGGGATGTATTTAATAATGTTTTGTCGGTTCAACTAGGCTTCCTCTTATTTTATGCATTCTCTAGCTTTAGTTATCGAATATTATGGGACTTCTATAATGCTGCAATAATATTTTTGTGATAATAAAAAATCTTTTCTGTTCCAAGTTTTTCGATACCATTTACAACAGAATATTATTGTATATTATTATTATATACTATTGTCTTTAGACGTCCCTACTTAACAAAAACTTGGTTTTGTCAAAAACGCATTAATTTAGTGACATCTAACACAAGTACTTTTTTTTAGCTAAGGATTTTAGCTACCAAAAATACCTATTTTATTTCTTTATGGCAAACAAATGAAGGCAAACGTTTTACAAGGAAACCATTTTAAAGAGTCCTAAATTGTATTTATTATATAAAAAATATTTTATTATACCAAGTACTATAAAAGTTATTAAAAAATTTCCAGCGGCGTCCTTTAAGGGCGCAAATCTCTGTAAAGAGGTGCTTTAGGACAAAAAAACTATAGAAACTTGTCACATTATTTTTACGGGTTCTATATGCATCCGAGAGATTGCTCACATATTTGTGGATACCCTGTATAATAAAAACTTAGGTGGTAAGTAAGTAAGTTATACCAGATAGTAAATAAACCTACATACATAACATGGTGTAATTAAATAAACTTTTATTTATCACATTTATTGTTTTTTCTTTCTTTTTTAGTAAATCCAAATTATGGTATTACCTTGAACTTTTAGTCTACCTCTTTTCCTCATAGGCAATGGTAATTTAATATCTCCTATATTATCTGTAAGGTATGGCTAATAAAAGCACTGTCGTAGATATTTTCGTTTTCATGCAATGGAATTGGCCAAAAAAATTTTAAAAAGCAAAAAGAAAGGGCCTCCCTTGACACAAATACAAATTGACTGATTTTATTTCTACTGCATAACCTACAACAAAATGCCAATTAACAGGTCATCCAACTTTAAAATTCTACTTCACAATCTCATTTGTCATAACTCTTTATGGGAAGGGTAATTACCCCCCACCCCTTCCTTATCTGCGCCAGTGAATAAAAGTGCTATTTTCTTGTTTTGGACTTTTATCAACAATCTCCTTAGCCTCCTATTTTTGTTACTTTTTCTTGCAGATTTAAAATTTCTTAATACATGCGTACTTTAGTTGGTAATACTTTAGTTATGGCTCAATGAAACAATCAATTTTTTTCTTTTCGCTAAAATAATTCTGGCTTCTATTTTCAAAAGAAATAAATTCTTCTTTTGAATACCTAATATACAAGCTTTGACAAAATCTTGTTAGGTGTGTTAAACGTGTTGATATGTTTTTTCAAAAAAAAAAATGAAGCATGCCTTTTACAGTTTAATATGCCTACAAAAATCGCACAAAGTTTTAATTAAATCCATTAAGCCGCTTTTTTTTGTTTTATTAGATAACTACGCACCGCCACTCTCTCTCCTTCTTAATTTTCCTAAACATAGGTAAATAAGAATGCTTAAAACTGTAAGTCAAACTTGGTCGTAGTAAATCCAATTTTGAACGTGTATTTCTACCCAAAATAATTGTGCAGGACTTAAATTTGTTACTGTACGAGAACATTTTCAATACTGTAATAAAATTCACACAGCTGTTTATGTCTGTCCATTTTATTACCACTCATGCATGGCTTTTAAAAACCGTTTGCAATATTGCAATTGTATTTTCTGTATTGATATTTTTATCCTCGTGTATTTCGGGACACCTAGAAAAAGCACATGAAAACGCTGAAAATGCTTCTTTGCGGTTCCTATGGATTCACTGGTACTTGCTCTGCATTATTTTTAACTTTATTACATCCAGCAGTTTTTAACGATTATCATTTGTTTCATCTTGCCACCAGCAATAACTTCGGACAAGGGCTTTCATTTTTACTGAACCAAAGTGTATGTACTTCTTTTAAAAGAAGAGTAGTTTCATGATGACGATGACCTCGAAAATACATCCCTTTTGAAGAGAAAATTTAGAAAAATAAACCTTGGAACATTGCTTTGTTTTTAGTTTTTTATCTGTTTTTAAGCTTGTAAAATATTATTAAAATAAGGATCTTTTTCTGTCTCACTTATTAATTCTTCAAATGTTACAGGTAGATTATACAGGGTGTTTATTAAACATGGGGCAAAATTTAAGGTGTGATGTCTTATGTTATTTTATGAAAAAGTTCCTATAAACATGTGTCCCGAGTTGCTCTCTTACTAAGATACAGGGCGTTAAAATTTAAGAAAAAAATAAGTTTTTTCTAAATATTTTTAATATACTTTGGCCGATTTGGATACATTTTGATACATTTATTTAAAGTAATAAGGCGCTCATTGGTTGGGTTGGTGGGGGCTTAACCGGATTGTTAAAATTAGAACCAGTGGCGTCTCAGTGGGCACTGTAACTTATATTATTGAGAAAAAAAGTACGCCAATAACTTTTTCGACGTTTTTATATTTTTTATAATTAAGCAATTAATATTACTTTTTTCTTTTTAATTTTTCTCAATAATATAAATGGCGGTGCCCACTGAGACGCCACTGGACCCAATAATATCAATCTGGTTAGGGCTAAATAAGCGCCTTATTATTTTAAATAAATTTATTAAAATTATCCAAATCGGCCTAAGCACATTAAAAATATTCTGAAAAACTAATTTTTAAAAATTTTAACGCCCTGTATCTCAGTAAGAAAGCAACTCGGACATATGTATATAAAAACTTTTTTTTCATAAACTAACATAACATTTAATTTTGTTCCATGTTTAATAAACACCCTGTATACTTAAGAAAATTCGAAAATATCTACTTCATCGTGTATATCGAATTGTATGTACAGAGTTTGTTGGTAATCTTGACATAGCATCAGCGTTTGCATGGTTTTCGGTGATCTTGTATTTATTTTCATATTGAAAGTTTTGTAAGAATATGGAGTAATGTTGCATTCTTGTTAAAGTAAGTGATACATTTTTAGAAGAAGCAAATATACAGTGCATTTCTTAAATGTTATGGCTGGGCGCCATTTTGAAGAAAAAGTTAAATAAAATGAGGAGGTCATCATTTTAGAGCTCCTGACGAGTACTTTACAACCCTGGAATATAAAGGTAGTAGCTTAACCTAATACAAATGGCGGTACTTTAAAAATTACCCAAAGACCTGATTTGGATGACCATATTTCCAAAACTAATAAAGTTAGGTGTACTTAATGTGCTATTTTCTTAAAGCTCCTTTAAAGATCTTTTTAATGGTAATATAATATACGGGAGAATGATATGCCATAAGACCCCCTTTCCACTAAACTTTTTTCCAAGACGGCGTCCAGTCGCTATCTTGAAATTTTTACCTGCTAATTTTACTCTAAAATATAGTATATATGTATCAGTTTCATATCACAAAATTTAAAATTTTTAAATTGATCAGTTTAAAAAATAAAGGGGGGCATTAAAGAAATGCACTGTATGTGTAAGAGGTTTACTATTAGTGTAAAGTATAAAAGACCTACCAAAAAGGAAATGATACAATTTCCTGTCACCAAAAACAATGCTTCTTTATCCAATTGGGCATATTTTTGTTGAGTTAGGCAATGAAGGATCAAAATGAGTTAAAATTTTATTAGGTACAATTTCTTGCTTAATTTTCTAAAATGATTTCTGACATGCTTTAGTCCACTTAAACTATACATAATTTTTAAGTAAGCTGTTTAAAAACGAAAATATATATTAAAAGAAAAAAAAAAACAAAAATCGTAATAATTAATGAGTCCAGTCTTATTTTAGTTTTATTACTAGGAATTTTTCCATTTTAAATATAAATAATTTTCTTAGGAGACTTGTGTATACCATGCTTATTGATGACATAACCACAATACTCAATTTTTGGTTCCATAAATTGACATTTTTGCGTATATTATAATGTAGAAAACGTTGTAAAACTAATTCTAAAGTTTTTAAATATCCTAGGTCATATTTACCTGTAATTTTTATGGCATCCAAGAAAACTGATACTCCTTGTTTCTCTTTAAGAATATTTTTTATTTCATGTTGTCATATATAAGGCGCAGGCGGAAATATCAAACATTAAACGCGTGCATTTATACAAACCTTTATGTGTATTTAAAGTTAGGTATTTTTGATCTTCAGGTGCTACTTCCATTGGTTAGTACGCCTAACTCAAATCTAACTTTGTAAATTTTTCGCCTTCTGTCATTGATGAAAAAAGTTCGTCAATCACAGGAAGTGGGTGTTAATTAATTAACCTGGGGTTGATTATACTACAAAACTCGCCACATATTCTAATAGGTCCATTTGGCTTTACCACGGGTACTATATTCAGAACTGTTAATTTTAGAAATATTACCGTTTTCTTCCCATAATGCTAACTTATTTTCTATTTTTGGCATTAGAGCGTACGATACTTTCCGACCTTTCATAAAATTCCATATTTCCGTAAAATCGTGTCAAATATTAAGTTTTGCCTTAATATTTTTCATTTTACCTATCTCTTTTTTATTTATTTTGTCTTTTGATTTCGCTATACAGCCATGTTTACCTATCGCAACTTTAAAATAATATGTTCGTATGTCTGCAGTAAATTGTGTAGATTTTCTTTTGCTATTAGTAGAAGTAAAATTAACTTGATAAATTTCAGTAAACTCTATGCCTAACTGCCCAATCCATTTGCGACCTTTAAGTGGATTTTTATCATGATTGACAATTTAGAGATTTAAATCTTTTGTAAGATTTTTATATTTTACTGTTACTTCTATAAACCCATAATTTCAATATTTATTTTGCAAAAACTAGCCAACTTAGGATCAGTATTACGTAAAACTGGGCATGGAAACAACCCTTTAAACATTGTAATATACTTACAGCCGCCCCTGTATTAGCTTCTATTTCCAGTACAATACCATTGATCTGCAAAGAAACTTTGAATTTCTCACAAAATTTGTTTTGTTCCACTGTAAAAACCTCTTTCAAATAATAGTAAATAAGCAGTTTTTTTATAACTTGAAATTTCAAATATGTTGAACGCACTCTCTGGCCTCATTAGCCAACGATCAAATTTCTTTGATTGATCATAATTTTCAATAGGAAACACTGTATGTACTGCATGCGAAGTGAAAGTTGAAGGTGTGGAATATCTAAATTTTTAAAATTTCTTGACATTTCGTGACATGCTGCTTGTCTTTCTAGCATCTTATTTTTTTTGTCTAATTCTTACGTAGTTTGTAGATGCTTTGCTTACGTAGATTCTTTAAAATCCTCGTCGCCAAATATTGTATTTGTAGAAGGAATATATTACAATAAAATAGGTTTCTAGAAGTACCTGACATTCGTATTTCAAATTTCATATAATTATTATCCTTCTCCCAGCAACCCTCATTTTAAAAACAGATAACAATATGTACCTAGGGATAAAAACACAAGTATCGTTTTTCGTTATACAAATATCGTATCCCTAGATCATCTTTAGCCAATCTGTATATCGTCGGTTTAAAGGTAAAACTCACCAGTGACATTTTTTGGTTTAGGAAATGGCAATGATTTTATACAAAATTTGTAATAAAAAGTTTCAATAAAGATTTATGGATGTCATAAATATTACTAATACATTATTTTTACAATTTTTTTTTACTAGAAAAAACTTAAAAAATGTTGGAACAATATTTTTTACAAAATGTACTCAGTAAGTTTTACCTTTAAACTGACGATATGTCTATTTGGTTACTATTGTCATTCAGTAATTTACAGAAATATTTTTTAAAGTATTTGCTTGGTACTTATTTTTTGTCAGGTAGCAGTTTTTTTTGTATTTAGTGCGTTGTCTATTTTGTTAAATGCTCCCGGTCTATTAACGCCGAGAATATTCCAAGTTCCTGTATTGTACTTTGTCGTAGTGTGTTTCGTTTTACAAGAATCTGAAACTTAATGGGCTGGTTTTCTAAGAAGAATTAGGACTAACATTCTATTTATAAAACTTGATTTTGGTTAGTTGATCCATAAGTTATACAAATAGCGACAATTTAGACTAGGCCAAAAAATAACAACTTTTCTTTTTTTTTTAAATATATCAAAAATATTGTTTAGGATGACAAAAGAAAATATCGTAAAGATTTTAGCCCCGAATATTAAAATTGAGACGTCCCCTTCCTTTAATTTAGATTATTTACTTGTACTTTTATTTGTGCATTAAAATTCTCTAACTATAAAAGCAAGAAACTTTTTGTGCACTTACCCTTGAACTATAATCTAATTTGTAAATTTTCCTTTTTTTATTTTAATATTTTGTAACTAACTAAAATAAATATAATATAAATTAACAACATAAATGGTTAAAGGAAATTTATTGCTTTAAAAAGAAGGTCTTTTAATATTTAGATTGTTTAAAAATAATTCTTTCAAAACTTATTTGCAATTTAAGTAAAAAATATTAATTCTTTTCTTTAAATTAAATCGTAAATAACTTTTAAAAGAACGATTTTATTTAAAAACATTAAAAGACTTTTTGTAGAGCATCAAATTCCCTTGAGGAATCTGTGTAGTTTATTTATTTTTTTGTTTGGTTTTGGCTTTTGGCATTAGCCACACAGCCATAGTTTATTTCTATATGTTTATTTTTTCGTTATTTACAAAATTCTAAAATAAAAAAGGTAAACCTGAAAAATGTATTAATGTTTAATGCTTGAATTTTAAATAAAACATTTTTTGTACGCATTTTAATTCTCTAAAGACATATGTGCACACAAACAAATTTAATTCGATAGTTAGGGAGGTTTGAGGCAAAAATAAAAGTATAAATAAAAAATCTGTATTAAAGGAGAGGTACCTCTAAGTGTTAATATAAAGGGCTTAAATTAACACGATATTTTCTTTTGTCACCTTAAACAATATCTTTGATATATTTTTCAAAAAAAAAAAAAAAAAAGGAAAAGTCGATTTTTTGGCCCCGTCTAAGCAACAATGCTTTTATAAGAATACAATTAACTAAAGCAATAAGTAATTTGTTAACCAAAAATTAAAAAGTTGGTCATAACTAAATTAAAAATACATTTTAAATCATTATGTATGTATTACTATTAAAAAATAAATTTATTTTTAATTTATTCATTGTCAAAAACAAAAGTTTTACTTTAAATTAGAATAAGCATTATCCATTTTGGATATAGATTTCTTTTCATATTTAAGTTAAGCAAAAATGGTAGAGCTTTTAAAACTGGCTCATTTTAAATTAAAATGTTGCCATAATAAATATCTAAATGACTTTAGTACTTATTCTTTACTTCTGAAATTGATCAATAACACTTTACTTTACTGTATAAGCATAATGTAAAGGTACAGCGGCCTGTAAAGCAACAACAAAGGAACTTATCCGAAATGTTTACATGACGGCATTCGCGTTAGACTGTCTTCTTTCCACACATTGCCTATGAACGACTTCATTTAGCTGATTCTGTATTATTTTGTTAAATTGTCTTTAAAATTAAATAAGTTTAAAACAGGAATTTAAACTAATACAAAATAAACATTAAACACATTTTTATAAAGCATTTAAAAACAAACCATAATTTTTGCTTGATTTTTGTTTACAAGTAGTACGATATCCAAACAGGAAGCGACCCTTATCGATCTGTTTACCAGATAAAAACTATTTTATATTAAATACAGGGTGTGGGCGATTCTGCACGAAAAATTATTGAAACAAATTTCAATACAAGTTTTTCGAAAACTCAAAATTAACGGAGATACAGGATGTTGAGAAAGAAACGTTTTTTGTTATTTTTTAAATACCTTTATTTCTAGTGTGCTGATTTTTGCCAAATTTTGCATACATATCAATAACAAACTACCCATATACAACGTTTGTTTTTAAAGCTTGCTTTTTAATTTTAAAAATCAGAATTTCTAATTTAACGTAGGTAAATGTTTAAAGTCGTTTTTCTCGTAAACCGTTCATTTTAAGTTACTCTATGCAACAAAAGGGTCTTTTTAAAAAATATGTTGATGCTCTTTATTAATTTTGCATCCAAATTTATAAAAGGATTTAAACAAAAAAGTTCTTTTATTTTTCTAAATTGTGAGAGTGATAGGCCCTTTGGCATTGACTACTGGCGTCAAATTAATAGGGTAAATACAAAGAATCGTTATTGATATGTATGCAAAATTTGTCGAAAATAGGTACACTAAAAAAGTTATTAGGAAAAATAACAAAAGTTCCTTTTTCAACATCCTGTATCTTCGTTAATTTTGAGTTTTCAACAAAATTGTATAGAATTTTGTTGCATTAATTGTTTCTGCAGAATCGCACGCCAAAACCTGATGGGTAATTTCCGGATACCCAGTATAGCTTTTAAACAAAGGTATTGCAACAGGTTTGCGTAAAAAATTATGGACAAGGCTATATTTAAATTAAAAAATAACCTTAAAATTTTACACACACTCTGTATAATAGTAATCCTTATTTTTTAAAATAAATTATAAGGGTTGTTAATAAAATACGTATTTCTAAAAATACAGAAATGTACCTTAAAAAATTGTAATAATTTTCAAAAATAAAAAAAAATCCATGGCTTTTTTAAACTTAAAAAGAAAAAGGTTTGTTAGTGATACCCAAGTACTGCCATGTAAAGTAAAAAAAATAAAAAAAAAAATAAAAAGTTCGTTCTATGTTAAAAATTTAAGGTTCTTTTTAAATTTAAATTTAAATAAATAAACGACGCGACGTTTCGATCGTGTCTATCTTCAACTATTTTTAAGTGATATCTATTATACAGTAAGGATATTAAAAGTCCTTCCCACCCCTTTATTTTTAAAATGGGACAAGATATCGAGATCGGGTAAAAAGGGTGTCACTAAACCACTTTTTGGCATAAGAATAATTTATGCGGTTTTAAGGAAGTTGGCTTGTCAAACGACTAGGTCGATTTTAAAAACAAAGTGACATTAAGTAGGGAATTAAAGGGCCTTCGTTACATGACCCCCTTTTGAAAAGAAGTTGCTAGTGCCCCCTTGACACTAGGCCTCGTGACAAAAATATTTTTATGCCAAAAAGTAGTTAAAGTATTACCCTTTTACTTAAATTTTATCCGACTTTGATATCTTGTCCTATTCAAAAGATATGAGGTAGAGACTTTGAAAAACCGCACTGTATGTACAAATTGAAGCTTAGTTTCAAACGCTTGTAACTCTAGAACGAATCGGCCGATTTTTTTTTAAACGGCGATGACTAGAGAATTAAATGGCCTTTAAAACAAGGTGCTACATGACTCCTCCCTTTCCATTTGAAAAAAGTTGATAGTGCCCCCTTGGCACGTTATACCACGTGAATAATCATTTTATGCCAAAAAGTATTTTAAGTGACACCCTTTTACCCAAATTTTACCCGATTTCGATATCTTGTCACATTCAAAAGATAAAGGGGGATTTTAATATCCTCACTGTATATGCTCAAATATATAACGTTCGTATAACCCCTTGTTTAGTTTTGATGTAGGTATTGTCCAGTACAAGTCGGTTTTTTGTATACCGAGGTTTGTATTTGTTTATTGTGTTGTTTAACGTCTAAGGCCCTAATTTAGATGTAGAAAGCCTTTTCGTTCTTTGTCATAACCTTTTCATAAAATAAAAGTATTGTCAACATACCTTAGTCCAACTTTTAATTTAATTATTGCAGTTTTAATTGCCGCTTCCTCAAACCATTCCATATAAATGTTTGCTACCACCAGAATTTTTTGACAAAAGATTGGTCTTAAAGATGAGTTGTTTTTGTAAATTTTTGGTAGTTCATAAAGATGTGGAGGTTTTTTAATGTGCGGTGTCAAACTAATTGTCTAAAATAGTATTTGCCCTTTCAGACCACTAAACAAATTTTTTCTTGTCGTGGCTTTAGATTTTTCTCGATGTATAACAAAAGCAACGTTATTTAAAATACAAACTCTTTATTTTTAATATAACTTCTGCGGTATTTAAAAAAAAGATAAAACGAGTTCGTAGTTAAATAAAGTATAATTATTCTGCTTTTTTATCCCTTAAGTTAAGTTTAAATACGGTATGTTAGGCTGTTTTTTAATTTACAAGAAGATTTAAAGTCATGAAAGGACATGGCACTACTCACATCGATATTCCACATCCCGACAGTTCTTTTTTAAATTTTAAATAAATTATTTCTTGAATTTTTAATTATAAACCTAAAAGTAACATGCAAAAATATTTTTATAAAAAAATGCCTCCTAATATATAGTGGCTGTGTACCAAATTTCATTAAAATTTTTAGAGTGATATAACAGATATTATAAAAAAGGCATACTTTTTAAGTTTATCGCCCTGTATCTCAAAAGTTAAGACAGTTGAAACATATGTTTATTTAAATTTTCTTCGTATAATTATCTAAGGATTAATACTCTGCTTCACCTTAAAAATACAAATGTGGAAGTCATGATTTTTGAAACGACTTAAAGGTTTTTTTTTCTAAAATTACAAAGATAAAAAAATGGTAATGGATCTTCTAAGCTAATTAATAAATGCCCTAAAATAAACCAAATTACAAATCATTACTGCGATGCAATGATCCTCTGGTAAGTAAAAAGAACACGTAGAAAAAAATATATCTACGCCGTTGATAATTTTTTTGCAAAAGTAAAAACCGTCCTAAGATAAATGTCCATATTTTTTAAAAAATTATAAAAAACTATTAAAGTCTAGAAGATGTTATGCTTGATGCTAAAGAAAACTTTGAAAAGTTATTATTGACCAAAATTTAATTACATTTGCGGCGCTCCTGAACCGTTAATATTTTTTAAATAAAATTTTAATAGAGTTTAAAAGGGTACTTATAAATATTTGAAGTTATCTAAAAAAATTGACATCTATGAATAACTGTTAAACACGGGCAGTAGAATATTACAAAAATAAATATTTTGAAAAACAATATCCTTAAAATTAGAGCAGATATATAAAATATAAGAAAGCTGTTTACGTAAAATAATCTACTGAATAACAATATGTAACTAAAAATATTTTATTGTATAATGTCGCTGTTAACAAAATTTCTGTAAAAATAGAACTTTTCTTTACATCCTGTAAATAAAAACAAAGAACAACTTTACTCAAATTAAAACAGTAATTTTTTCCAAAAAGGTTTTTCTACCAAACGGTAAAAACCGCATTTTGTTAATGCATTTTATTGAGGAGTCTTAACTATTTAAAATTTACCACAAAAATACTCCCAGTTGCCGTTAAATTAAGCAACAGCTATAAAATAACGGACTAATTTAGTTTATCATAATTTTTGATTTTCATTTAAAACAAGAAAATTTAAAAATAATGGCAAGTACTCTAAGTGTGTACACCCGCTTTTTATAATAGCTATATTCTAATATAAAAATCTAAACAAATATAAGAAGAAAACTGCTTTACAAAAATGTTCATATTTAATAATATTTAATACAAATAGTCTTTTCTGTCGTGGCTTACTACATTTTGATTGTAATATAGTAATACAGCTCTTAGAAAAAAACAGGTGTACACATGTAGAGTACTTGCCACATCCCATTTTTACATTTTATCGTTTTAAATGTAAAAGAAAATTCAAAAATCATGATAAATCAAATGAGTTTTGCACTTTATAGTTAGAAAACTTATTTAAAAGAAAAAAATTAGATTCGTAAATTGACCGATTTTTTTTAGAAAAAAATCTTTTCCTATTTTTTAAAATTATTTATTTAAAATTTTGCACATCAGCCTAAAATTAAATTCTAAACACTTTTTTTAAATACTTTTTTGAATATCAAGCCAACTAACCTTACTTTTTGATATTTTAAAATTTTTTAAAATAATTATCTACCCAACGGACGCCCATGAGCAGAACGTAATTATTAATTTTTTTATTACTTAATAAGCAAAAGCGATTACCAAAAAAGTTTTTAATATATTTGAAACTAAAAAAAATGTGTCCAACTCTTAAGCGGTCACTGTACTCACGTGTTGTCCTAATAATTAAAAAAAATGTATGGGGATATGTTTAAAGAAACAAAAACAGTGTTGAGTTTTTTAATAAGTAGTTTTAAATTTTATTCTTGAGTCTTGTAGTATTTAAGATTTCTAAACAACATACATATATAAGACGGCTGAGTTCAGTAGATATATTATACCATTGTTTAACAACGTTGGCTGATTAAAATAGGACCTTGTAAAGTCTAATTTAATTCTAGCATATTCATCACCGTAATAACTTACCCTTTCACAATTTAACAAATATCGATGAGAGCGCTAACGACTGTCACATCCATTTCAAGTAAGTAAAATAATTTTTCAACTTCTTCCTTTACGGGGCAAATCCTTTATGTTTGTCTACGTGTTGAAGCATAAGTCTGTTTGACTATTTTTATTTTGCACAGTGTAGATAATAACTAAAACTAACCATGTTAAATTAATCTTATTACACAGGGTGTCGAACAATATGTGGGCAATCTCTCGGATTCATATAGAGCACGTTTCCTAGAGCCTCTCTTAACGGAGATATGTACCCTTAAAGGACGCCGCTGGAAATCGGTTTCTCTTGAATAACTTTTATAGTACTTGGTATAAGAAAATACTTTTGTAATATGATAATTACAAGTAAAGACTCTTTAAAATGATAACCTTGTAAAACATTTGCCTTTATTAGTAGCTAATCCTTCCACAATAGTGTTAATTATTTTTAGACCCTGTATAATAAATAAATAAAAGAATTATTTTTGGGTAGCCTAAATTCTTGTTACATGTCAATAAATTAAAGCGTTTTTAACAAAAACAAGTTGTTGTTTAGTAGGGACGTTTAGAACATTAGGGTATTCCATTGCAAATGGTTTTAAAAACTTATAAAAAATGTTGTTTTTTTTAATTTTTACGAAACCAAAAAATAATGTTGCAGCATTGTAAAGGGTCACATAATCTTTAATAATTAAAGCTAGAGAATGCATACAATAAGGAAAAGCCTATGACGAACCGACAAACAAAATTATTAAATACAATCCTATTTAATCAAAATGTTGTTTTTATCGCCCTATTGATATCGGATAGAAATATTTTTTTTTGGCTAAGAGTTTAAGGTATTTAAAAATTATATTTTTATTTATTTATTATACAGGGTGTAAACATAATTAGTATTACTGTGTAAGGGTTAGTTTGCCCCCGGCAAACTAATGAAGGCACATGTTTTACAAGGATACCATTTTAAGGAGTCTTAGCTGGTATTTATCATATTAAAAAAATATTTCAATATACCAAGTGATATAAAAGTTCTTCAAGAAAAACCGATTTTCAGTAACGTCCTTTAAGGGTACATATCTTTGTAAAGAAGGACTTTAGGAAAATATTTAATATAAAAATTATTTTTATGTGTTCTATATGAATCCGAGAGATTGCCCACATATTCTTGGACATCCTGTATACAAATAAATTCATATTTTCTTGGTCACGATATAACTTAAGAGCAAATTTACCGATTTTATTCATTTTTTTGTTTTATATACTTTCTGAAATGATCTTATGAAAAGAAAAATTTAAAAATTGCGCAGAAAATTTAAAAAACTAAATTATTATTTAAACTTTCCGTGCAGTTACTTACACATTTGGTGTATTCTGGAATACTCAGCCGCTTATCGCTTAGTACCACAAATGTCAAAGTTGTCAAGTTAAACCAACAGGATGGCTTTATTTTGACAATTTTGACAGTTCGCTTACTCAGCGGTTAAACGGCTGAGTACTCCTGAATGCGCCCAATAACTAGAGGGCTGTGATAGGTTGTCAAAGTCGAGCCCCTGTCCAGTTTCGTTTTAAAAGATTAAATTTATAATTTTAAATTTGTGTCAGTTTTCGTTATATTAAAAAATACGGCATACAAGTAGAAAATTAGGCTTGCAGTAACTTACCTTATGTACACTTGTACAGAAACTGGGCCCTCTTTTAATACAACATCTCGCTTATTAAAAGCTCTTTTTACAGTTTAAAAGTTACTTTGCATGCATTTTTTGCTTACTGCAACTTTTTGATCTGCGCACGCGTATTTCTCTCTTTTTAAACATTTCTGCAAAGTGCGCGTGTGCAGATCAAAAAAAACTGTGAAAACGGCTTAAGAAAACAAGAAATTTGTACGAGGGGCAATTGGAATATTGTGCCATTCTCCTATGCAGGTGTGCTACGTGTGTTAAACATGGTACTTTTATGTTATTTTTATTTATAATAATGAATTATACAGGGTGTCCAAAAAGGTAAGGTCAAAATGATAGGGGGATAGAGTAAGCCAAAATATTGTTAGTACTTCATATAAAAAAAAGTTCCATCGCGCTTTCTTAGGGAGGTATTGACCTTCAAAGTTAGAATTAAAAATAAGTATTTCATTTATAACTTTTGTACGATTACCGCAATAATAATAATATTAGGAAAATTAAATTAACTCATTCCAATGCATTTTTCATTGGCAAATGATTGCGCAATGTCATAATTATACAGGATAAGACGATTCTTTTCGTTTATTGTATGCATTTTTATAGAATTGAAAAATGTAACATTTGTGGGCGTCGGGTTGCAGTTGCAATTAAAAACCTGCGTTATATATAAAGAATTTTAAAAATTATTTATTTATAACAGAAATAATCTTATTTAAGTATTATTTCGATTAACCAGCGGACTATTGTGTTTTGTGTGTCTTCTTATATACTTAAAGGATGTTTGTTCAAATCTGACCAAAACATTTAGGGTTAAAGATGACTGGTAATTTTGGCTATTTTTAAGCAAAAATTATTCGGTGGAAAAAAATCGTAAATATCTTTAAATCTGTAAGGGCTGCAATACTTTATAAAACACAAAACATAAATTTAAAAAAAATATATTTAAAAGGTAAATTAATTTTCCTTTATATTACAAATATTACTTGCTTTTTAAAAAATATAAAATAATATCTATTAAAAATAAATAAATATTATTATAAAAATAATTACTTATTTTTATAATACATAATAATTTTTATATATATACACATAACAAAAAATTAATTTTGTAAAATTTACATTTTTTAAACCAAAAAACATAAAAATACAACAAAGATAAAACATCAATTTAATTTTGACTTAAAATTCTACTACAAACAGAAAAATTATTTAAAAATATTTTTGTTTAGAGAAACCGCCTAATACTCCTAGACCACAAAAAATAAAGAAGAATTTTTTTGTATATATTTTTTAAATTTTAATGATGATAGCCAGAAATACTAAAATAAATAATATTGACATCTAAACCAACGATTTTTTAGGCTAAGTGCTTTTAAATTGTTCATATTACATTATATGTATAGCTAAGACAGCACAATGTCTGTCTGGACTAGTATTATATAAATTTAATTTTTACTTAAGTAAAAAGCTTCTGTTATTGCATTCATTTTAATATTATTAGATTTGTGAAAATTTTTAAAAAACATTTTATTAAATTAAAGTTTAAATTAAGTGTCAAAACGTATTTTTGTTCTAGTTAATGTAAATATAACCTTCAATGATACACTGCTTGTGCTAAAACTCAACTTTATACCTAAACAGGTTTTAATTTAATGTAAAAAATAGCCCCTGAGCCAATAAACTTTACTTGACTTTATGATATTAAAACTTTTAAAACCTTTTAGGGAATTCCGTTTAATGAATCTACCTCGAATATACATCCCGCCATATATGGAAGCGGCGCTTTAATCCAGCATGTCAATGACAAATATTTCGGGTGTCGGATTGGGCAAACCCGCTCCATTTTTTGTCGAACAAGTTTACCATAATGTTTTACATGCAATTTTTAAACATTGTGCCAAAAATCGTAGGGGTAGTTACGAAACCCAAAACATGTCCATGATACCCAAAACATGTCCATGGGTCCTATGGTTTCGTGACTGTAATACTTACGATTTTTGGCATAAGTTTAAAATTGCATGAACAACTATTGTGTTACACTTGTCCAAAAAAAAGTGCCGCTTCCATATATGGCGGTATGAATATTCGTGGTAGACTCGCCAAAAGGAACCCCCTAAAAGGTTTTAAAAATGTTATGATCATGAAGTCAATTTTATTACTGGCCCAGGGACTATAAAATATTTGGAACGAAAAAGTTTTAACACCCCGTATTTTAAAAATGAAACACTTTCGGACCCATGTTTAAATATTTTTTTACGTTTTTAGATGTATATATTGCCCTTAGCTTTATTTAAGGGTATTCTGTCGCACCCTGTACAAAGCTAATAAACTTTTGGATTTGGCTGTTTCTTGGTGCTAGATGTTTAACAAAAGTGCAATTACGTTTTTTACTCTCCGTTTCTTCGTTTAAAAAGTGCATCGAAAAATGTTTCTTGCAGTCTTTGACGACTAAGCCCTTCAATAAACCGCTTTTAAAAGTAGACTTTTTACGGTTTTAGATGTATAAATTAGCCTTAACTTTATTTAAAAGTATTCTGTCGCACCCTGTATAAAGCTTATAAAATTTAGTATTTGGCTATTTTTTAGTGCTAGGTGTTTGACAAAATTGCAATAACGTTTTAGACAATCTTTTACTCTTCGTTTTTCGTTTAAAAAGTGCATCGAAAAATGTTTCTTGCAGTCTTTGACGACTAAGCCCTTCAGTAAACTGCTTTTTAAAGTAGATTTTACCTTAATGATATCTAATCATTTTTTACAGTGCATTATTCTGTTAAAAGAAGCATTTTTTTTTAATATTGCTAACTTTTTTCACAATATGATAATTCTTTATAAATTAAATCTTTTTATTTGGTAAAATGCAGCAAGTAGCGACAAAATGTTAATTTTTCAAATTAATTATCTAACTATCCATTATAGTCTCAAAACATGCAACCCTGCAATTTTTTATAGGCCAAAATTTAGAGTTATTAAATTAAACACCTCAATTATTTATTTAAAAACTCCTGAATAAATTTTTATCTAATAAAAACAGTATATATCTTTCTAGCTAACATTTATGACCCACAAAAATATTTTTATGAGAATATAACTACAAAAAAAAATAAACAATAGGTATTTTAAGATTATTAGCAGCGTATTAAAAGCCTAAAATAAATACCTTAGTTTAACATTTTGTTTTGTGCATTTTTACCATTTATATTAAAAATATGGGTTTAATTATTGTTAAGCCTGTCTTTTAATTTCGCATCAATAAAAAAATAATTTTTACACCATGTTTTTTTTTATTTTTGTCCATAGGAGGCCGCACTCTGAGACATGATTTATGAACATTTTTTCAAATTTTGGTTACAACTAAGATTTTACGTCGTTTAATTTTTTTTTTACGGGGACAGATATGTTATAAATAGTTTATTACGGAATAATTACAAGCATCTTGTGCGGGTTAGTTTTGTAGAGTCGTTTGTATTGCCATAATATTTTTATTTAATTTGTAAGAATGTTTTGATAAAAACTGTATCTGAATGTGCTTATTTTTAAAATCCCTAGTAAATTAAGTAGGACTAATGTCTCATCAGCTTTTCGTCTCAAACAGGTAGAAGGGCCAAGCAAGAATCAAAATCCAGCGGGGTTGCTGCATCGAGCGCTAACGCGGGCTGCCGGTTTTCAGCTGGAACGGCCGGGCGCACGGCCCCTTGCTTTGCTATGTTGCCAATTTAACTAACCCATATTTATTGCACATGGTACCATTTTTTTAACAATAATAACACAAAGCAACTATTTTTTTATATAAATCTGCAAGCTATTGAAATATGTTTAACGTTTTGTATCAAAAGTAAAAGTGTTTAAAAGATTTACTGTAATTAACTTTTTATTTTACGAAATTTCTCTTTCTATTTTAAGTTAATTTAACATTAACGGACAATCCAAGCTGGTTGTTTTAATAATTTACTGAGTTTGTTATACAACTACTTTTTGAAATAACAAATTAATAATCTACAGTTGCAAAAATTTAACTTGTAAATATAAACAAAACCATAGACACACAATACAATGTTACTTTTTCAGACATGGGCTTGGACCCTCGCTTACTGAAATTTATTAAACGGCAAAATATACGTATTGTTTACGTATGTCCGTATATTCAGAACTATGACCAATAATTAAGTATTGTTTTGTAAGTCCAGAGTTAAAAGTTTAATTGTCTTTAATAAAACGCAACTAAATACTGTATCGCTTTAGATTTTACTAAAAATTAACTCAACTTTTAATTATTAAATGATATTTTATTCCTTTTTTTTGCTTAAAAATTAGCAATTATCTTTTAAAGTAACCGCAAAACAAGATTTTTGCTTAGTCTTACTAGATTTTATTAAATTAAAAATAGGTATTCCTGCATAAGTATTAAATATCTTAATGCTATTATTATTTAAAAATATAGGTTTATAATTTTACTTAAAAAGCAAAGTGTTTTTTTATATTTCATAATATTACAAGTTAGTGTTTCAAAATGACAAAAGTCATAAAAATTACGACAGTTGTTAGTGTAGGTTTAGACGAGGGGGCAAGAGGTGCATGCTTACCGCTTTTAAAAATTAATCTTTCTTACCAATATTATTGCATTAAATTTTAAAATAAACGTTAAACGTGTTTGTATTAAAATTTAATTAATTTAATATTAAAATATTTATTTTGTAAGCATTTTGTATCAGCTTACTTGCGCTCCTGGTCCTGCGTATTAATTAGTGCAATTTAAATAAGCTTTTTAAAAGTTATATGTGATATTTATTGCTAAAGAAACTCATTTTAATAAAAAAAATAGTTTTTATCTGTTTTCATCCAAAAAACTCAATAATTAAACAATATACCTATGCAAGGTAAAGAACAAAAACTCTTTCTAAACAATATTATTAGTCAAATATATAAAAAAATGCAATTATTTCAATAGAACCAAGTTTAAACAAAAAGCCACTACAATCACATTAATTTTTCAGTAGTTCCAAAAAACGTTTTATTAACGAACTAATGTATAGGTTCGGCGAAATCAAATTATTCAATAATAAGGAGAAAGCTGAGGTCATTTTAAATAAAACTAGTAAACGTAAAACATACACATCATTATTCCTGATATGAGTTGCGTGCTTTTTACAGGTTTCTTAAAAGCCAATTAAACATTTTTACAGTAATGTTTAGGTTACGTGTACCATTTTCATAGCCTTATTTTACGTTTAAATAAAAGCCAAGTAAATTATTAATATCTAGTTCCTACTACATAAATTTTACATTTAAAAAGATTAGGATTCTATAGGAGATTTTATGGGCGAATAAAAACCTTGTCACGTCTTGCAAAATAAAAGTTGGCGGAATCTTGTTGTGCTCTTATTAGTTAAGCATATTAATTATAGTTTGGAGTTTTCGGTTTGTTCCAAATTTGTATTCCGTAATTTTTAATATATTTAGGTAAAGGCTTTTAATTTATACGTTATTAAAAACTACCTTTTGCAAAAAATGCTAAGAATTAGCAGGGAATATTTTTTGAGGTTATATAAAAATTTTCATTTAACCAATTTATAATAATGGTAATATTTTAAGAATGAATGTCTTAGTATAAAAATAACCCAATCTTGTTACCTTGAAAAATTAATTTTAATAATTATTATGATTATTATACTGTAACTATATTACGTATATTATATTTTAAAAATGTGCATTTTTTTTGTTTAACTTTGTTAAACAAGTATAGAATCTACTGGGTGTAATTAATTTGGTGACTAAAAATACAGGGTAGGATTTTTCTTCTTATTTTAAAAAGAAAAGTTTATAGGAACATATGTCTTAAACGTCATAACTTTTAAGATAGAGGGTGTTAAAATTAAAAAAAAAAATAAATAAATAAAAAAATTCGAAAACACCTATTTTAGTAAAAACTGTTATACTGGATATAAACCTTGTATAAATAATAATTTATTATTTTTGTTATATAATTGCTAATTAAAAATTATAAAGCCTAATTTATAAAGAAAAAAGATACCGCAATGCTTCTTTTATGGTCTAAAAATATGCAATTAAGTGATTTTTTCTCTTAAACTAAACACGATACGGATAAAAATTAGGAAACATAAAAGTAGTATTTTAATTTACTTAATCTTAAGAAAGCACAAAAATTTAACACACATTTACACAAAGAATAGTTAGAATATTTAAAAAAATAGTTTTTTTTTTAAATTTTAACACTCCGTATCTCAAAAGTTAAGGGGTTAAGAACATGTGTTTATATAAACTTTTCTTTCTAAAATAAGCTAAGGAATCATACTACTGTATTATAAAATTGTAAGGATATTTAAACAAATAAATTTACATTAAAAAATTTTAGTAAAAAATAAATATATTTTATTAGGTTACATACAAATTTTAAATATATATTTATATTAGGCAAAAAAATTACATTATAGCTAGTAGTAATAATTTTTAAAAGCGCTTCTAGTAAAAAACATGATAATTTTTTTCATCTAATGATGACGTATTATTTATTACCTTATATACTTGTTATTTCCTAACATTTTAAAACAATAATTAAAAGTAATTATTTCAAAATATTTACAAACATTTATATAACTATAAATTTAGATATACAATGTTTGTTAGGTTAATCATATTTTATATTTTACTTTTCTACTGTATTGTTAGGTAATTGGGTGATTTATTTTAATATAATATAAAAGATGATAAAGAGAAAATAAAATGGGAAGAAGTAATATTGTATGTGATAATGTTACTGGTTAAATATCCGCAACAAAATTATTTTAAGTAATAAACTTAAATAAATATTTAATATTTTAACTGCAAAAGAACTTTTCTAAAAAAGATTATAACAAATAGTTTGGTGCGCAAATGTGTCGATTGCTTAAGCATCTTACACATTTGTTTGCTTCAAAATTATCGATCGTATTGATATTATTAGTTAAGGTATTAACATGAAAACCTTACCAGAATGCTATTTTTTTCTCTTGCGACTACAAACAAAAAGTCTATAAAAACATGCCTATCATAAGAGATAATATTGCTACAATAATACTATTATGTCAAAATATTCTCATAACAATTTTTTAAATAAAATTTAAGTATATACTGAAAAATAACCCCAACCAGTTAAAATAATAAACTCTTATGTATAATTTTAATCAAAAACCTCTTTCGTGCTTAAAAATGTTTTAACCATTTGCTTGTCATACCTCTACAAGTTGTAGGACAAACGGTTTAAAATGCTTGTACCCTTTATTTTATGAAACCTAACGTGACAACAGCGGAATCCGAGTTGGTGCGCAAGTCTCGCAGACACATCGGGCGCGCGGAATCTTACTTGCACATGTGCTTTTGCCGCGGTGTAGAGTACACGTTGCCGCTTGTTTAAACGCCGAACAACGTACGAGTTCAGGTGAGCGTAGCATGCTAAACTTTAGTATTTGTAATTGTGCATGATTTATAAAGATTTCCATGACTTCCTTTGTTTTGTTTATATGTTTAAACATATATAAAATATTTATTACTTTATCTTAAAACTTTTTATAAAAGTCTCCTCGAGTTTAAATCCTTAAAAGAGTATAATTTGATTAAAAATACAGCACGATGGTGTTTTGAGTAACCAAAACATTCCTCTAAAATTAATTGTTTTTTTGTGTCGGTATAACAACTATTTTATCTTTTTTTTCTTTTACATACAAGTTTACATACTTTCTGACGATAAAAATATTATTATGTATTCGTTTCAACACTTTATTTTTATAAATATTTTTAGAGTTAAAAAATCCCAAATATTTTGTTTATTCTTTTATACAACTATACATGAATTTAAATTTATCCAATTTTTGTGCAAAGACTTTAAAAACATAATTTAAATGTTGGTTACGTTTTATAATATTTTAAGTTTTGTGGATATTTTTTTGCATATTTAGCACTTTAAAAAATATAAATACATATTAAAATAACTTACAGCTATTATATATTAGATGCCAGCACGTTTTGAAGATATTTTTACAAAAAATTTGGTATACATATAACAGGTTAAGAAAAACTTTTTAAATAGATAATTTGGTAACCAAATTTTGTAAAAAAAAAACATACATTTTTAGATTATTTTTCAATAACTTATAAACATTTAAATTATATTCTAGAAATTAAAAAAGAAATAAAAATATTTTAAATTTATTTTTAATAACTTTTGAGCAGGATTTACAAAAATATATTTTTTATTGTTATGTATTTATTATATATCCGTTTAGGAACTCAAATCGGCAATTAAATAATAATTTTATATATAAACTTGATTAGTACTTAAACGTCGCGTGATCTTTAGCTTTATTTGAAACATTATCGCTGTGTCTCCAACGTTACAAAACGTTGATAAGCTTAAAACAGCAAAGCTTTCAGCAAAGCATTAAAATACCCACATAAATATAAGTCATTAGATTATTTGATTATCTACAGAGGTAAAAAAGATTAAATAAAATAGCCCTTATTTCTTTATTCAAAAAAATAGTAAATAAGAAGCTATAATATAACAAACACAAACACACACAACACTATTTTAAAATTGATAAAAGGTCCATACTGACCAATAAAAAAACATTAGTGGCTCTATAAAAATATGCTTATTTATTTGGCATAGTTAATTTAAAGCACAATAAATATTGTATAATTTATAAATCAGCTTTTAAAATTAAAATTTTTAATATTTCTGCATTCCATATCCTAAAATTTTTTGCCTTATTGTTTTTTGTATACTGGACTAAGAATTTACAATCTATCACACCAAGAAACACTAATTCTAAGGAAACAATTTCTGTTACTTTTAAAGGCAATTAAACAGTTTATTGTGTTATTGTATTTCTGTTTATCCAACCGTAAGTATAGAGTTTTCGACATTTTGGTTTAAAGACATTATTTTGGTAGTTTTAGCATAGTGTGTTATTGTATTTATATTTACCAAAAATATTACATGATAATTAAAAAAACAAGTATAACATAAAAAACAACGATAGGATTAAAGTATACAAAAATGTAATAAGCACACACACACACAATATAAGCTAGTAAAATTGCTAGTCCTTGTATAATATTGCTACTTCAGCCAATTAATATATCATTTTTTTGCTGGGTATATCCCATTATTTTAAAATACTATGTGCCTTTACTTATTAACTTAATTAATAATAGTTACTTTAACAGATAGATCGACATACAAAAATAGTATTAAAAATGGAAAGCGATCTTTTTTCTAATCCAGGAATAATTAAATGTAAGAATCCTTATAACAATAATTCCCTATAACAGGCATAGAAAACAGAGAAACTAATGGAAACTAATATTTCAAAAAAATTGCAACTAATGTAATATTTATAACATTGGTTGTAATATGTGCATTCCTTACATACTTTAAAAAGCTCCTTTTTTAGTATACTGAAAACCACTTTGAATAAAAAATCGGGTTGTTTAATTCAAAATCACTGAAATTCAGAGCCCTAAGAAAAGTTCTATTTGCTAAAATTTAAATAAAAAGTTGTGTATTCTTTGAGTGCAAATTTTTAAATTCATTTATTGTAAATATTTATTAGGCGTTATGTTTAGAAAAAGTAAACATTAAGTATTTATATTCCAATTTAAATAATATTTTGCTAGCGTGTATCAGGGCAGTTTTTGGATCTATTTAATAAAAAAATAACGAATTTCTGCTGCTGCCATTTTCGGTTTAATGGTTAAAGAATTTGTTTAAAAGTAGTTTTTTAATATAGAGTATGAGTTTGGTGCCAAGACATAGATATATTAGTGATATTTAAAGAATTTCGAACGTTTTATTGTTTATGATTATTTACACAATGTTTTGGACAGTTGTATCTCTGTCCGTTTTCAAGTGTAACCAAAAGAGATTCTAACCGCTACAAAGTTTATATATTCAGGTGAAGTACACACCCGCGACAAAGTTGGGTGTAGTCAAGCGTTAGGTTGTTCACCAAGGACGCCAGCATTGGAGCGTTTTAATAATGGTTTCCAAATAGTGGGTATTTTCACACTTTGATTAGATTAGATAAGATAAGGAGGTGGATTGCATATTTTCTAACTTTGCAACCTGTTAAGGTTTATTGTGTGTCCTCTGTCCATAGGTTAGAGCACGCTATCCAAGCCGGTCTTTTTAATCCGCTCCACAAGCTTAAAGCCGGCTCCTTGGTAAATCTTGCCGCTTTAGGTTCTTCACCCAGCCTTGCAAACCGCAGACGACAAAGGGCTTTACAGTAGCACCATACGTGTTCTGCGATTTTTCCTCCTCCTGGCAGAATCTACATAGGTTTTCCTCTGCCAGGCCCATGGTTTCCAAGTATTCATTCAGTCTGCAATGACCTGTTAGTTGACCCACTATTATTCCTACTGACTTCTGTATGTAATTCAGAAGGTCTTTCGTAAATTCTGGCGAGTAAACCCTAATAAATCTTTTCGCTTGACGCTGTCCTGGTGTTTTAACCACCAGTCGTGTAATTCCCTTATAATCCCTGATCTAATAGATGACCTTACTTGGCATGATGGAACGCCACAGTAGGGCTCGGGACCCACCATTGTCCTGCCAGCCACCTTCTTGGCCCTCTGCAGGGTTGTCCAAATAATTTACTATAGTTTTACATAGTTTCTTAAATAATAATAATAATTTCCCTAGCGCGCATTGTTCTATAGCTACAATTTCGGCCTGAAACACAGTAGGGTGTTGTCAGAGACCCAAGTTTATTTTCGTTCTTTCGTTCTTGGTTTGTCCCCATATATACCTGCTCCAACTCCTTGGTTTGTTTTGGAGCCGTCCGTATGCCAGATTAGGTTGGCTTTAATGAAAGGGCCTGCCACCCAGTCCTGTCTGTCCGGTATCAATGTTTGAAAAGCTTTGTTTAGCCAGTAGCATGGTACGTACCATTTTATCTGAAGGCATCTCGCAGTGAGTTGACTTCTTGGTCCTCCTTGAATCTCCATTGAATGACCCTTTTCTGTCTTATGATAGGACTCTGGCCTTGTTTGAGACGGTATTGTACCGCTTTCACTTTTCCCTGTATGTATATGTGAAGTGGCGGTAGGTTAACACAATGTCTACAGCGTTCTGCATTCTGCCTGATATGTGCTCCAGACCCCCACTGACTACAATGACGAGGTCATCAGCATACCCTAGACAGTTTTACCTTTCACCAGTCAATTTGTCGAGAAGTTTATCTACCAGGACTGCTCAATATAATGGCGATTGAATGACTCCTTGTGGGCAGCCCCTCCCCACTTTCGCCTCCATTGTTACTGTTCCTAAGGTGGATCTTATGACCCTGTTCCTCAGGCTGGCTTCGATCCAGTTGCAGATCGTATCAGGGATACCTTTTTTCCTTAGCGGGCTTACTAGTGAAAAGTTGGTACGTTGTTGAACGCGCCTTCTATATCCAAAAATGTTGCCAGCGCCACCTCTTTGACGTCAATCGACTTAGCAAGCTGTCTGTTTAGATCGTCTAGTGCTAGATCCACAGACATTTTTGGTTGGTATGCGTATTGGTGCTTGTTCAGAGGATTCCTATTATTATGAACCGTTGTTAACCGAATGTTCAGGGCTTTTCCTCTGATGTATGTATCCACTATTTTTTCCAGCGCTTTTGGCAAGAATAAGGATAGAGTGATTGGTCTGTATGAATTTGGCGTCCTTTCTAGGGATTTGCTCATCTTGGGTAGGCAGATCGCCCTTGCCATTTGCCATAATTTGGGTATGTAGCCCCAAGCTACACATGCTTCGAAGATTGTGCATAAGTGTGGCATTAGAATGTCCTGTCCTTTTTGCATCAATACTGGGAAGATTCCATCCAGGCCATACTTGGTTTACTAAAAATGTTTTTCTTTTACACAGAGAGAGAGAGAGAGAGAGAGAGAAAACAACATTTCCCACTACAACACATTTAACAAATGCAAGTTTAGAGTCTTACTTTAACGTTTAAATTCTTGGACTTCAGTTTTTACTTAAAGTATTGAAGACTTTATTTTTGTTGTTACAAAATATTTGAACACATCTGTTTACATAATATGTAGTAACGATAAAATTAAATTCTTTTAAGACATTTTCCTCACATTGCAATATGAACTGCATTTCTAATTAACCTATTTTAAAAGTCACGTTATCACCTCCATCATTAAGAAACGTGTATTTGCAAGCACCGCCATTTTATTATTAAATCGTTATTTTTTAAATTTATGAAAGTAACTTTGTTTAATTTTAAAATATATAGGTTATGTCTGTATGACATCACCCAGACTTTTTATAACCTCTGTAGTGGCGCTACTGTATTCTCTAAAAGGGCTGTAAAATACAACATCTACATGTTTTCGTATTTGAGTAACATGGACGAAACTGGGGGATAAAATGGTTTAAAAACCCACCATTCATTGTAGACTTAGACTTGGACTTTACACAAGCCTTCGTGTGGTATTATTAAAAAAAAATGGGTACTTTGCACGGTAGCTGTCTAGGAAAAGAAACGTGATGCTCTTAATGCCTGAAGCTATATTTTTTATCTGTAAAAGGTTTTAAAATAAGAATTTTATCCAACGTTTTTATTGGTTTTGTTGTTTTCTTTAAATTAACTATCATTGCCGTTTAAGTTGGATTTTATTGTCAAATTTTATTTCTCTGTAGAATACAAATAGTAGGGTTTTTTAAAGGTGATTTCTGAGCATGTCTAGCTATTAAATATGGCGTCTAAAATATATTTATTTATTAATAGGTTGTGATACGGTGTGTCCAAAATTGAAAACGCACAAATGTCTAATGTAAGACGATTTTGAACCAAACTGGACGACATTCGGTACTCCAATGTAAAACCATACTCCAAATTAAGTATTGATATCGGCGATGCTGCCAGATCTTTTTTCGCATAAAGCAATTTAAAGTTTTTAAATTTAAATGAGATGCCTATTTTTAAATTTTATTATTTGATTTCTGCTGTTTTTTTGTTTTAAATGGCGATATTTTTGCTTTTAAATATTAATAGCAGATAAAATGTTAAACTTAGTAAAAATAATAGGTGTAACGTGCGTACACCAACTTTCGTCCGGTTTGGTTCAAAATTCTCCAAGATATTTGTTTGTTACCAAACTTTTTGGACACACTGTAAATAGGGTTGACTATTTTTGCTTAATATTTTGGTTGAAATAGCAGTTCTCAAACAGGTTTTTCTTTACTATTTGATTTTAAATGGTTAAAGAAATATTATTAAAATTTGAGGTTTATTGGGGATAATTCTAGTAAATATATTCTTTGAACCCGGAGACGTTAATGACAGAATTTGTTTTACAGTTGTAAGACTTTCTTTGTTTCGGTTTAAATTAGTTTTATTTACTTTTTACACGTTGTTATCGTTAAAATTGTGTGCCTAAATTTTGTCCTTTAGGTATTAAAGTTATATTTGCGGTGTGTACTTTAATTACGAAGTGGTCTAATCCAATGTCGGGAGAAAGCATAGGACTCGGCAAAGGACTAATGTTCTTTTCTTTGTAATGAAAAAAGTTAAGGGAGTTAATAGACAGTATGTCCACAAATGGACTTTACAATAGCACAAATGGATTAAAAATTTTAGTGCTTCAGAGAATCATGTATGACAAATAAGGCGTTCTTTGCAAAATTCCCATTTGTTATTTAGAGTTAAAAAAGTAAAAAGAGCTATTTGTTTTACAGGGTGTTAGCTAATTAATGATACACAAAAAAACATACATACTTACCTACATGCAATAGATAATAAAGGAGAAAAATAATTTAAAATGTATACTACTAGTTTTGATATATTTTTTTTTGACATAAGCTATCTAAATCGGATATTTATTTTTCATGTGTAAACCCTAGAGCACTAGCTACTTTACCTAACATTTTTTTAACACCTCCTTACTTTCTCGAGCTACTCTATATGGAGTGGGTTTTATTTTAACTTCTGACACAAAAATTGGTTCCCAGGCCCCTCCAGAAAATGCTCGGTAATGATAAGCTCATAATTTTAATAAAAATATCCGCCTCATTACAGTTTTGCATATTTTTTCAATCCCATACAAAAAAATTCATATCTCACTATTCGTTATTCATACAGAAATACAAAATTATATGTTCTACAAAAAAGTTTCCTAAATTTCTTGATTACACTAACCCTTTAAATGATATTTAAGGTCAAAGATTAAAGAATTTTAGGAAAAATAACTTTCTCGTTTAAAAGTTTTTAATTTACTAAAAAGAATTATTGACAATTGAATTTTTACTATTTTTTAAAAAAATTATACGCTTTATAGAGAAGATTTCTTTATATTTTTTGATAATCCAACCATGTAAACGATATTTAAGGTCAAATATTAATTTTTTTTAAAGAACGTTTAATATCTGATAAAAATAATAAAGACTTAGTTGTCAATAATTATCGTTTAGTAAGCTAAAAAATTAAAAACAAAAATGTTACTTTAATTTTTAACCTTGAATAGCTTAGATTTATCATGAAAGTATTTTAAAAAATCTTTTTGTAGAGAGTTAAATTATCTACATAAAACTTTTTTAGAGTTTTGCGGTATAATTAACAAATAGTAAAATATTATTTTTTTGTATAGGACTAAGAAAAATATGCAAAAACTTTAATGAGGCGGATCTCATCGTTGCCGAGCATTCTCTGAAGGTGCCCAGAAACCAGTTTTTCGGTGTCAGAAGTCAAAATAAAAGTATCCGATTTTAGACCCAACCTAATCTATCTAATTATCTAAGTCAACCAAACTTTTCTGTGCCTTCTACACAAAAAATGTAAACCATGGCTTTAAGAAACCGTTTTTCAGGTATTTGCATTTACGTAGTTTAGTGCAACTAAAAGATTATAAAAGAATACATTAAATCATTTTTTAAGATGTGACAGTTATAGTTATGGCCAATACGCTGTTTTTAAAGACATTTTTTGGTTGAACTAAACAACTAAAACGTGAATATTTAAAAACGTTTGCCCAAAGCGATTCTTACAAAGTATAAAGTGTGGACGTAAATAGTACTGCTAACTTTTGTACCCTTAATTTTTTCTTTGTAAAATTTGGGTATGACTAATAGAAGGATATAAACTAATTTTCGACGTAAAAATGATAGTTACAACAATCATGATGACGAATGAAAAAAATTAAATGGAAAGGGGGTCTTGTGTCATATCATTTTAAAGCTTCTGACGTGTACTTTATACCTCAGGATTACAAGGTTAATATATTTACCTTTTTGATGGATATATTTCCGAAACTAATAAAGTTGAATGTACTTAATATAGTATTTTTAAAAGCTTTTTGAAAATCTTTTAACGATAATTAAATAGACGGGGTGCTTTATTTAAAAAAGTACCTTTTGTCCTACCCTGTATATTATTATTAGTTTCGCCACTAAAAAGATATTTAAAAGAGCTTTTAGAAAACACTATATTAGGTACATCTAACTTTAAAGGTTTCGAAATATGGCCATTTAAAGTACAGCCATTTTGTAAGTGGTGACGGTATTGACTTTCACTACTAAAAAGATTTTTAAAGAGCTTTTAGAAAATACCACAATATGTAAATCTATCATTATAAGTTTCGGAAATATAGTCATCCAAATAAGTTATTTTGGTGATTTTTAAAGTACCACCATTTTGTAGTAGGTGAAGGTGTTGACTTTATATTTTAGGATTATAAAGTAATCACCAGGAGCTTTAAAATAATGTACCAATTTATTCATTTTTTTCAGAAGAGGGCGCCCATCCACCATCTTGATTATTGCAACTATCAGTATTACGTCAGAAAATAATTTATATCCTTCCATTAGTCATACCCAAATTTTATAAAGATAAATTTAAGGGTACAAAAGTTAGCAGGGGGACTATTTACGTCCACACTGTGTATTTTTGTGTAGAAAGCATAGGAGAGTTAAATGATTTACCAAGAGGGTTGATACAAAGTAGCACAAAAAAGTTGGGAGGTTTTAGAGAAATTTAAAGTAATGTATCAAACATTTTCAAATTAAATAAAACATATTTTTTTATCTACAAAAATGAAAGGGTAAAACTTTTTACTGCTTGTAATTTTCTTGCAAAGCAAGGTTTTGCATCCATCGGAGACTATCCAATCCAATCTGGCAATGCGGATTTTACTGGCCAAAGTTTTTTTTTTCAGAGCTAATTAGGATCACCAACTACAGATCGCTTTTGAACTATTTTGTTTTCATCAGTACGGTATAGGCAATAACAACGAATCCTAAAGAAATTCCTTAAGAACTCGCAATGGCGTGTAAACGTTTTAGCTTATTACCCATCACGCCCCTTGTTGGAAGTGTAAAAACTTAGCTAGCCTAAAACCGTAAAACAAATACTTAACGAAAAATAAGTATTCTTGAGAAACAGTCGAATATTTTTCTACAAAAATTAGAAAGTAAAACTACTTACTGCTTGTAATTAGTCATTTTTGTAGACTGATTTCCGACTGTTTGTCAAGATTACTTATTTTTCGTTTAGTATTAGTATTAGTTTCACGGACTGTTAGTATTACTTTCACGGACTCGCTTAGTTTTTTTACACTGCCCACGGAGGGCGTGATGGGCAATAAGCTACAACGTTTATACGCCATCGCGAGTTCCTAAGCTCAATTAGCTCTGAAAGAAAAACCATTGGCTACTGTAAAATACCCCATTCGATATTACAAGCAGTAAGGAGTTTAACTCTTCTATTTTTGTAGAATGATTATTGACTATTTATCAAGAATACCTATTTTTTTATTAAGTATTAGTTTTACGGGCCTAGGTTAGTATTATTATGTTAGTTGTATATATTTTCTTACTTTCAGACTTTATATCTTCCCTATTTACAACTTTGGGATATTCAGGGTTAGGTATCTGGTATCACCTATTTTCAACAATTTTATACAAGACTAAAAAAACATTATAAACAAAAATGGGATTAATAATAAAATTAATAAGTACAATTTATGTTTTAAAAATCAAAATGCAGAATTTTTTGCAATATATTTTTTTAATCTTTATGACATCTCACGAAGGCTTATGCCTAAATACCAGTGTACCGTGAGTGCCGGGTTACTGGATGTTTAACCCAATATTGTCGTGTTCCGTCAACGTTATCCAAGCACTGAAACATGCAGTTGCATTTCACAGCACCTTTTAGACGACGCGGTAGTGCTACCACGGACGTTATTTTTAAATAACTACTACCTATAAATGGCAGAATACTACACAGTGGTTTGCCATTGCCAACTGTGAAGTGACGAGCTATTAAAAATCCGATGTCCGACTCCGAGATTCGAACCCGGATCGCTGCGGTAAGAGGCTGACACGCTAGCCACTACACCACTGCTCGCCACACACATCTTGTTGGAAATGTGCTACACAAGTATCTGCCTTGATGCAAATCGATTCGAACTTTATGCAGCTTGTTTTACCAGTTCAATATTTTTAGGTGTTCTGACTGTACGTATACCTCTTCGAAAGTTTAATCAAACATTTCCTTTAATATCAAAATCCTTTTCCCACCTCTTTAGGTATGGTTTGGCGTGTTGGAATCTTTCCGTGTCTTTGAATTAAATTCGCGATGAAAACTTCTTTGCACTTGCACAACTGAATTACTTAATATAAACTATTTTTTGACAAAAATTTCAAGATTTGTCGGACATTTCTCCTGACATATTAAATTGCAAATATTAACACATATGAATGTATCACTAGAAATATGAAAAATAAATAATTTTTCCACAGCGCACAATGAACATTAGACTGGACAAAAAAAAACAAATCCCTTTTTTTTTTAACGGTACTATAAAAATATTGTTTATGCCGATGCATAAAAAAATAAATAAAACTCCAGTAGTTTAAGATATAAGCGAGCAAATCTAAACATTTTGCACAAACCTCATATACAGAGGTGTCCACTACAATGTATGTAGGGATGTTCGGTTAAATCTTCATATTTTGGCATAAGAAATCTGGTTTTTCTGTGAACCAATAATAAGCGGACACCCTATATATAAGGCTGGTGCAAAATGTTTAAGTTTGCTCGCTTATATCTTTGATTACGGTGGTTTTAATATTTTTTTTATGCAAGGGAAGTAGATAATAATGTACGTCAATGCATAGCTTGAATAAATCAATTAAAAAACAAAAGGACAATGGAGTTTCTGCATACATTTTTTTAACTTCTTTCCGTTAGAATACCTATTTACTTCAAAAAAATAAGTATTCTTGACAAGTAGTCGAAATCATTATACAGAAAAAAGAGCGGTAAGGAGCTTTAGCACTCTTTTATTTCTCTATACAAACATATTTAATGACTTTGCCCATCGCTCTTGGGCAATATAATTAATGGTCGGTTTCTATTAATAATGCCCAGTTGCTCCGTAACATACACAAATTCAATTTATTTTTCAAGTCTTGGGACAAACTTCATACATATGCCCTTTTTATTTTTAGTTAATAAATTTAAGATTTAAATTTAAAGCTAAAAATGCGTTTTGACGTGATACAATTTTTTTATTAAATATCTTACGTTAGAAGTATTAAATTTATTAAAACCGTCTGTAATAATTTAAAGGAGCAAAAACATTTTTTGCAGAACAGTGTAATAAGTCAAATACGTTTTTAATTAATTTTATTCGTAGCAAAACAAAATATTACATTTTTGAAAAAAGAAAAAGGAAAAATAATAGATACCTTTTTTAATATTCATACACGGTGGTCTCTAAGTAATGGGCCAAAATTCAGAAGAAGAATTGCGACGTTAAAATATTGAGATTTAACTAAACAAAAAAATATGATTAACTAAGATACAGGGTGTCGAATTTCCTTTTTTTTTTAAATTTATATCGATAATAGATATTTGATAAATTTTGAATATTGTAATAAAACTCAGTAAATAGGGTTTTCTTCATATGAGCTATTCATATCTAACGGTAATTTTTAGGTGCTAACTTGAGGACGCCACCTACAATACTCTAGATTTCCTTGAAATGTCCAAACTTTTTCTTATGCCACTCTGTATGTGTCATTTAAGTAAACCAGTAAATTCTTATATTTTTCTATACAAAAAAGGTGTAATTTGTAAAAATGGCTTTAAGCTTCTGTTTTCAAGATATTTGCATTTAAGTGGTTAAGCAACCAAAATGTTTATGGATAAATTTTAAAGACATTTTTGGGTTGCACTAAATAACTTAATGGCGAATATCTAAAAAACGGTAGCTCAGGGCGATTCTTACAAGGTATACCTTTTTTGTGTAAAAGCATTGGAGAATTCAATATTATACTCAAGTAGTACATACAGGAAAGCGCAAAAAAGTTGCGACGTTTTAGAGAAACTCAAAGTAATGTAGGTAGCGTCCTCTAGTTAACACCTACAAATTAACATCGGATATAAATAGCTATGTCATAAAACCTCCAGATACCGAGTTTTATGAAAATATTCAAAACGTATCAAATATTATCGAAAAAAATAAAAATATTTTTTGAAAATTGACACCCTCTATATCAGTTAATATCAACTTTTGTACTAAGGTAAGTTTAGTTAAATCTTTATATTTTAACGTCGCAATTCAGGTGGTTGAATTTTGGCCCATACTTAGGGACCACCCTGTATAAAAAAAAGCCCTGGAAAAATAGATGTCTTTCTTTATAAGTTTATACAGTGAGGAGATTAAAAGTCTTTATATTTTGAACGTGACAATATATCAAGGTCGAGTAAATTTTGGGTAAAAAGGTGTCACTTAAAGTACTTTTTTGGCATAAAATAATTTCTGTCCACGTGACCTAGTACTAAGGGGGCACTAGCAAAATTATTTTTTCAAATGGAAAGGGGGTCATGTGGCACCTCGCTTCAGACTTAGAACCGTTTAAAATTTGACTTAAATAGTGTAAAAACAATGCGGTTTTAAAGAAATTGACTTGTAGGTCTGAAACGGCTGGGCCGATTTTAAAAAGCAAAGTGGCGTTAAATACAGGACTAAAGGGCGTTTTAAACGAGGTGCTACATGAACCCCCTCCCCTTCCATTCGTTCCAAAAGTTGCTAGTGCCCCCTTGACGGAAAAATATTTTGTATGCTAAAAAATAGTTAATATATTACCCTTTTATCTAAATTTTATCCGACAATATCTTGTCCTATTCAAAAGTTATAGGGAAGAGAACTTTTAAAAACCGCACTGTTTGTACAAATTGAAGCTAAACTTCAAACGCTTGTAACTCTAGAACGGATAAGCCGATTTTTAAAAATATAATGGCGATGAATAGAGAATCAATAGGCCTTTAATACTAGGTGCTACAGAATTCCTAATTCTATTTAAAAAAAAGTTGATAGTGCCCACTTAACACTAGACCACGTAACTCAAATCATTTTTATGGCAAAAAGTAGTTTAAATGACACCTCTTTTACCCAATCTCAGTAAAGTACAGTGCAAGCGTATTTTTAAGTTCAATTATTGGCTTACCATGTATACCTTTTAGGTTCTAAAACTAAAATTTTAAATGTGGTAAATTATTACTCTTTAGTGGGACGATAAATATATTTTAAAATAATTTCATTTAATATTCTTTATTTTTTATCGGAAAATCCAAAATCCTTCTGGACTTGTCTACTTTTGTTGGAATTTTAACTGTTTTATTATGTGTATTTTACGTTTTCACGATGTGTACTTTTAACTTTTTACCTCTTTGTTAATTAGGATACATAGAGAAACAAAATCTGTTGATCAGATAAGCCCCTTAAAAGTCAAGTTTAATTTAGTTAGTTTCTGTTAAATCGATGTAATAGCTATTAGTTATCGAATTTAAAATAAATGAAAAAAAAAACAATAAGTAGTAATATACCATAAAAAATTACTTTTGGACAATTTTTAGCAGTATTTGATCGATTTTTAAACTTTTATATTGATATTTCACAAATTAAAATAAAAATTAAAAATTAAGCATTTAAATCAATATAAATATATTTTTTTTAAAAGTACCCTAAAATAATTTTTTTAAAATGTGGACCTGTTAATTTTTAAATAAACAATTCTTGAGGGTTATTCTAATTTCCAAATATTTTTGGATTTTTTAAATGGACTTAAGGTACACGCACGCATGTACACTTTTGTGGCGTAACTTTTTATAGCGCAATAATAAAATGTAGGTTATGATCACACAAGCATGAAATATGTTTTCATAGATAACTTGCGCAAGTAGAAAGTGTCAAGAAAAAATTAAAAAATTTCAATGCTGTTCACACACAATACGCCACTTATACAGTGCTTGTCTTAGGTCAGGACCAGGGATGTTGCGAATATTCGCATCCGCATTCGCATATGCGAAACATCCGCATCGATTAAGACATCCGCATGTGCATCCGCATCTCCATAAATCGGTGCGGAGCTGATACGGATGCGTGTGTAGCAGATCACCAAAATAGCATAAATTCTTATCAGCTTCCACCAGCCAGTGTTCCAAGTGAACGGATATTTAGTAGCGCAGGATTAATATACGAACCCTTGCGAAATAGACTGGAGTCCGAAAAAGCGGCCATTCTACTTTTCATTAAATATAGTGCTCTAGTATTCAAATTTAATTACTAAAATAATTTATCAGTAATAGTAATTCACTCAGTACCTTATTATTAAATGAAGAAAGAATGAATATTACTGTCTTTTTTTACCCTACCCACACTTAAGTGTTTTGTACAGATTCGCATCCGCATCCGCGGATGTGAACCTCTTAAAATCCGCATCAGCGTCCGCGGATGTGAAAAAACATCATCCCTTGTCAGGAACCCCTTTTAAATTTTGAATTGTTTGGTATTTTTTCATAAAAAATGAGATCTTTAGGAAGACAACATTAACCAAATTTTATGCAAAAAATGACACATATAAATGTCACACTAAGGGTTGGGCGCCATTGTGAAACAACAAATTAAATGAAAGAGGGGTTATTGACAAAAAATTTATAACCCCCAAATATAAAGTTAATACCTTTACCTACTACCAAATGGAAGTACTTTAAAAATTACCGTAATACCTGATTAGAATGGGCATATTTCCGAAATTAATAAAGTTAGATTAACTTAATGTGATATTTTTTAAAGCTCTTTTGAAGATCTATTTAATAGTGATATGGGTGATTGATAATAAACAGTGTGGACCCAAATGTACATATTTTTTAATGACACACCCTGTGTATTATATCACCATTTAAAAGATATTTAAAACATCTTTAAGAAAATACCACATTTTTTTATCTAACATTATTGGTTTCGGAAATATCGCCATCTAAATTAGAAATTTCGTTAATTTTCAAAGTACCCCATATAGTAGTAGGTAAAGGTATTCACTTACATTCGAGGGTTATAAAGCACTAGCCGGAAGTGCCTCACGACTTTGACTTTTAGACAAGCACTGTATAGCGAAACATGGGCTGCCATTTTTTAATATGTTTTTGACCAGAGTTTGAAATATTGAAATCCGGTATTCGAATACGAATCTTGAATACCGTATTCTAAGAGTATAGAATACCGGATATTCAAAAAGAAAGAAAAAAGTATTTAAATAACGCTGTATTTAAATACCAGGATTAAGTATTCATGAAAATTTTTTGATAAAAAAGATCCACACCCCACAAAACAGAAAAATTATTTATTTTTGACTTTATACTTATTTATACAGAGTGGTCCCTAAGTAATGGGCCAAAATTTTACTGGAGAATTGTAAAGTTAAAATATTTTAACTAAACTTACCTCAGTACAAAAGTCAATCTTAACTGAGTAACAGGGGGTTAAAGTTAAAATAATATTTTTAAATTACATTCATATTATTTGATAGGTTTTAAATATTGGTATAAAACCCGGTATCTAGGGGTTGTTTGCCATGACCTATTCATATCTGATGGTAATTTTAGGTGGAAAACTAGAGGTCGCTACCTACACTACTTTGAATTTCTCTAAAACGTCGCAAGTTTTTGTGCTCTCCGCTGTATGTACCATCCGAGTAAAATAAAAAACTTTTCAATGCTTTTTACACAAAAAGGGATACTTTGTAAGAGTCGCTCAAAGCAACCGTTTTCCTAGATATTTGCCCTTAAGTTATTTAGTGCAAAAAATAGCGTATTAGCCATAACAGCAAGTGCCCAAATCCTAAACAAATGTATTTAATGTATTATCCATATAGCGGGTGATTCATTTAAAGGTACTATTTCTAGTTGGTATTTTTAGATAGATAAGAGGGGCCAAATTTTAAACTAAAAATCATTCTTCGAGGAATGTGTTTCGTGCTCTTCGGGCAACTTATGGTTTACAGATAACCGCCCTACCGAGCGGACTATTTGCTGTATCATCACAAAAATATAAACTTTAATTTTCAATATTGGATAATCCTTTATCAAATAGACCACCTACCAGCACGTAGTGCAGAAAATATAGCGGCAGTAGCTGCATACTGTGTACGCGATGTTCTGACGATCGATTTGGCGCCGTTCTCAACAAATGCAACAACTTGGCCTATTTTACCTAAGTATCTTGGTCTAAAAACATACAAAACTTAACTTGTGCAAGAGCTAAGATTACTTCGCGTCATTCGCCAAATATCAGTCAAAATGCTTCAACATATCATCGGAAATTGAAGCTTAAGAAGAGACCATGTTAGGCGCAGTCAAGGCCAACATTTAAAAAGCATATTAAAAAGTAAATGTAAAGTACAGTTCTTCCGTATGAAAATAAATTTTACTTAATAATGTTTAAATTTTAAGTTTTTTAAAATTTTTGGAAAAAGGACTTCCAAATGAATCACCCAACTTCTTGGTTGCACTAAACTACTCTAAATGCAAATATTTGAAAATGGTGGCTCAAAGCCATTCCTACAAAGAACTTCTCTTTTTGTATAGAAAGCAAAGGAGAGTTTACTAGTTTACTTATATGGAACATACAGAGTAAAACAAAAAGTTGGAACGTTTTTAAGAAATTTAAAGCTGGTAGGTGGCGTCCACTAGTCAACACCTTAAAATTAACATCGAATATGAATAGCTTATGTCAAAAAACTCCTAGATATTGAATTTTAATACAATATTCACAATGTATTAAATATTGTGGAAAAAATTTAAAAATATTTTTTGAATTTTGACACCCTGTATCTTAATAATAATAATAATAATAATAATAATAATAATAATAATAATATAATAATAATAATAATACTGGTGATGAAGATGCAGAAATCTGTTGTCCTTGGATCCCTTCGTCTACTGAGGCAAATGAATTTGGCCGAAGATCACTGACCGAGCGGACGCGAGGAGTGGTCTTCGATATGGATGGCCTTCCGCACGACGCCCTATGGGGTCGGAGCCATGGGATACGTCGTGTTGGATCTTTTAAAGAATAATAATATAGCCTATCTTAACCGATCTGGATATGTCAGAACACCAAGACAACAGGAGCCACCTCAGGATCTGGATAATCAGGATCTGGAACAAAACCAGCCTGCGGAAAATATGGTAATTGAGATTGCCCCGAAAACGCCAACAACGAACTAACAGAGAGGCTTACTAACATCAACATCAAGTCTCACATAAAATCCCGAGATATCGCACAAGCAAACAACGCTCTTCGGGATTTACTTTCAGAACAAACGGATATTTTGGCACTTAACAACGCTGTTTATGAAGCTGCGAAACAACTTGTTCCTAACAACCGCTCAGATAGCTTTCACCAGGCACTTCGGAAGACCGAACGCAGAATTCAGCAAATTGCCAAAAAATAGATCTAACGCGGCAAGAGGCATCGCGCATTCAAAGTGTAATGGGTTATATATCAGCCAACAGACCTTTTACGGCAAAGATCAGAAAAATAGCTTTAAAGCTACGCCAAAAACACCATACACTTAACAGAATCACGCTTCAGGTCATTAAGCAGCGTTGCCTAGACCGCATACGATCGTTGGGTGTTATTAACAACAGCTTAAAGAAAAAGGCTAAAGGGCTGAGAGATACAAATAAATTTGTGACTAAACCCTCTAGCTTTCTCGCAGACCCAGCACCAACGGTCGAAAATCCGCCACAAGCAAATGTTGTGGAACAGTTCTGGAAGAATGTCTACGAGGACTCGAAGCCGTTACGACGGGACACTCCTGCTTTAAACAACTTTAGTGCCTATTGTGCCGACAAGGAACTTAACCAGCACGAAAGTCCACCAATCACGACGGAGGAGGTAAAAGAGCCCTAGATGGTGCAAGGAATTATTCTGCACCGGGTCCGGATGGCATTAATAACTTCTGGTGGAAGAAATTCCCCAGTACCCATCCGCATTTGGCCAGAATCTTTGATTCGTGGCTTAATGGACACACACCAATTCCTGAATGGTTTGTAGAAGGCCGGACTATATTAATACCAAAAAAGGGAGATCTAACACAGCCAAAGAACTACAGACCAATCACTTGCCTTAATACCAGCTACAAGGCTTTTACTAGAATTTTGTATTCTAGAATACTGAGTGCAATAGATCCTATTCTCTCTGATATAGGGGAGCAGCGAGGAGGAAAAAGAGGAATCAATGGTTGCAAGGAAAATCTCTTAATCGATAGATGCATCACACAAGACTCAATCCAATACAAACGCAACCTCAGTATGGCATGGATTGATTACAAAAAGCTTTTGATACAACATCGCATGAATTAATATTGCATCTGCTTAAAGATCTCAAGGTTCCTCCTAACCTGATTCGTTGCATCGAACAGCTGATGCCGCTCTGGAAATCTAAATTCTCCATAACATCTGGAGCACAAAAATCATTACTGATCCCATAACATTTAAACGGGGCGTATTTCAGGGCGACTCACTAAGTCCTCTATTATTCTGTATATCGCTGCTTCCCGTATCCGTGTCTCTTCGGAAGACTCGGGGGTATTGCTGTGGACCACCAGGAAGAAGGGAGCGTAAGGTAACCCATCTGTTTTATATGGATGACCTGAAACTCTATGCAACTAGTGAGCGAGATCTACAACAGTCTCTTAAAGTGGTTCACGAATATACCAAAGATGTTGGCATGGAGTTCGGACTTGACAAATGTGCAAAACTTAGGCTGGTGAAGGGCCGAAATGGTAACGATTTAGAGGCTGATCAACTTGCTGACAGCGCGATTCTCCGTCCGCTTAGAAATAACGAAACGTATCGATATTTAGGTATCGACCAAAATCGTACTCAGGATGTTAAAGCTGTAAAGACCGAGCTGAGAAGCAATTACAGGCAACGCTTAAGGAAAATATGGAAATCCGAACTATCAGGATTGAATAAGGTTGCTGCAACTAACATGCTGGCAGTTCCTGTATTGCTTTATTCGTTTGGAGTAGTTAAGTGGACGCGAGAAGAGTTGCGCGAACTGGACGTTAGCACACGAAAAATGATGCATCTTCACCGCAGCATCCATCCCCGCTCATCAGTCTCCCGCATTTACCTCTCACGCCATCAGGGAGGTCGCGGCCTTTTAAGCTTGGAGTGTATGCATGATCGTTTGGTTTTGAGTCTTGCTTGTCAGGTTGCCAAAAGCACGGATCCACTGCTGCAGTTAGTAAAAGAACATGAGATGGCCAATGTTGGAGCATTTTTGTTCAAGGCAGCCGAGCGAGCCGCGGAGAAATTCGGTCTCAGATTTGAAATAGATTCTAATGACGACCAATCACTTATAAGACAGGAGTCTAGTGCTGTAACAGCTGCAGTTAAAAGAGCCGAACAACGGATGCTCTTAGAAGATCACATCAATAAGCCGCAGCACGGAGTCTTTTACAGAAACATCAATAGACTCGATCTATCTCGAAAGCTTACGTTTGGGTTTTTGAAATCCGCCGAGCTTAAGTCTGAGACCGAAGGATTCTTACTAGCATGCCAAGATGGGGTGATAAACACATTGGTGTACCGAAGCCAATTTTCCAACGTTCTTGACACCGCATGTCGAGCCTGTCGACAGCAACCCGAAACCCTTATGCATCTATTGTCAGCTTGTCCAGTGCATGCTGTCAATAGCTACATCCATCGGCATAATGACGCTCTTCGGGTACTTTACTATCACCTGAGGCATTACTACGGCATCGATGAAACAGCAATACTGCCGTTTGCTCCCGGAGACATTGAGGCAGTAGTGGAAAATGACAACTGTCGCATATACTGGAACTACGCGTTCCCAACAACGCATCAAATTCAAGCAAATAAACCCGACATCGTTCTCCTTGATAAGACAAACCACACCATGTACGTAATAGAGTTCTCCGCCCCAGCGGAAACTAACATCGATATAAAAGAACGGGAGAAACGAGCCAAATATCAAGATCTTCTTGGCGAACTTCGGAGGCTCTATCCGGAGTATACCGTGCGATTGGTTGTCCTGATAATTGGCGTTTTGGGAGGCATGAAGAATAACATATTAAGGGAAATGAGGTACATTCCAGCATGTGAAAATACACCCGAACAACTGGTGATGAAGATGCAGAAATCTGTTGTCCTTGGATCCCTTCGTCTACTGAGGCAAATGAATTTGGCCGAAGATCACTGACCGAGCGGACGCGAGGAGTGGTCTTCGATATGGATGGCCTTCCGCACGACGCCCTATGGGGTCGGAGCCATGGGATACGTCGTGTTGGATCTTTTAAAGAATAATAATAATAATAATAATAATATACGCCATATATAAGCGTCCGTCCGTTGGATTATTATATTTCTTTTAAGATCCAACACGGCATATCTACTGGCTCCGATCATGAAGCGTCGTGCGGAGAAGACTGCATCCCTGCTTGAGACCACTCCGCGTCGCTCGATCGTACCCGACCAGATTCCTCCGGCGAAGTCAGTCATCAGTGCGGCGATTTCTGCCCTCAGGACCAGACCCGTTCACGGGTGCCATCTCCAGCGTCATGCTGGAAGTGCCTCATTTCCACAATATGACCCGTGCTCATGCCTCCCAAACGCCAGTTATCATTGGACCAATCGCGATCGCTTTGGTATACTCGGATAGAGCCTCGCGAAGTGCCAGAAGAGATCTTGATATTTGGCTCGTTTCTCCCCGTTCTTTTATATCGATGTTAGTTTCCGCTTGGGGCAGAGAATTCTATTGCGTACATGGTGTGGTTTTGTTCTTATCAAGGAGAACGATGTCGGGTTCAGTTGCTTGCAATTTGATGCGTTGTTGGGAACGCGTAGTTCCAGTACATGCGACGGTTGTCATTTTCACTACTGCACTCAATGTCTCGGGAGCGTACGGCAGTATTTGTTTCATCGATGCCGCTAGTAATGCCTCGGGTGTTTAGTAAAAGTACCCGAAGAGACGTCGTCTCTGCCGATGGATGTAGCTATTGACGGCATGCGCTGGAGCGATAGCTGACAATGGGTGCATTAGGTTTCGGGTTGCGGTCGACGGTATTGCTCGACAGGGCGGTGGACAAGAACGTTGGAAACTCGGCTCCGGCCCACCAATGTGTTTGTCACCCCATCTTGGCATGCTAGTAGAATCGCTTCGGTCTCCAGGCTTAAGCTCGGCGGATTTTCAAAAACTCACAAAGAGCGCCAAGCTTTCGAGGCTGAGATCCGAGTCTATTGATGTTTCTGACCAAAGAAGACTCCGATAGCTGCGGCACCATTGATGTGATCTTTCTAGAGAGCATCCGTTGTTCGGCTCTTTTAACTGCAGCTGTTACAGCACTAGACTCCTGTCTCGCAAGTGATTGGTCGATCAGTAGAATCTATTTCCAATCACGAGGACCGAGTTCCTCACGGCTGCGCTCAAGCTCGGCTGCCTTGGGCAGAATGCTCCCAGCATTGGCCTAAATCTCATGTTCTTTTACCCAACTGCAGCAGTGGATCGGCATGCTTTTGGCTGCCTGACAAGCAAGACTCAAAACCAGGCGATCCTATTGCGCACACTCCAGCTTAAAGAGGCGCGACCTCCTGATGGCGTGAGAGACAAATGCGGGAGACTGATGAGCGGGGATGAGAGTGCTGCGGCGAAAATGCGTCATTTTTCGTGTGCTAGCGTCCAGTTCGCTGCAACTCTTCTCGCGTCCACTTAACTACTCCAAACGAATAAAGCAATACAGGAACTGCCGGCGCATGTTGAGTTGCGGCAACCTTATTCCAGTCCTGATAGTTCGAGTTTCCATATTTTCGCAAGCGTTGCCTGTAATTGCTTCTCAGCTTCTGTGTCTTTACGGCTTTAACATCCTGAGGTACGATTTTTGGTCGATTCCTAAATATCGATACGTTTCGTTATTTTTAAGCGGACGGAGCAATCGCGCTGTCAACAGAGATTGATCGGCTGCTCTAAATCGTTGCCGTTTCGGCACCCTTCTGCCAGCCTAAGTTTTGCGCATTTGTCGAGTCGAAACTTTCCATGCCAACATCTTTGGTATATTCGTGAACCGCTAAGCGACTGTTGGCAGATCTCGCTCGCCTAGTTGCATAGAGTTTCGCAGGTACATCCGACATAAAGCAGATGGGTTCCCTTACAGCTCCGCTCCCTTCCTGGTGGTCCCGCAGCTATACCCCGAGTCTTCGAAGGGGACACGGATACGGTGAAGCAGCGGACTATACAGAATAATAGAGGACAATTGGTGAGTCGCGCCTGAGAAATACGCCCGTTTACATGTTATGGGATCAGTAATGATTTTTGTGCTCCAGATGTTATGGCGGATTTAGATTTCCAGAGCGGCATTCAGCTGTTCGGTGCAACGAATCGGGGCCACGAGCTTTAACCTTGAGATCTTTAAGCTTGAATGCAATATTAATTCATGCGATGTTGTATCAAAATCTTTTTGTAATCAATCCATGCCATACTGAGGTTGCGTTTGTATTGGATTGAGTCTTGTGTGATGCATCTATCGATTAAGAGATTTTCCTTGCAACCATTGATTCCTCTTTTCCTCCTCGCTGCTCCCCTATATCAGAGGAATAGGATCTATTGCACTCAGTATTCTAGAATACAAAATTCCTAGTAAAAGCCTTGTAGCTGGTATTAAGGCAAGTGATTGGTCTGTAGTTCTTCGGCTGTGTTAGATCTCCCTTTTTTGGTATTAATATAGTCCGGCCTTCTACAAACCATTCAGGAATTGGTGTAGTGTCCATTAAGCCACGAATCAAAGATTCTGGCCAAATGCGGATGGGTACTTGGGAATTTCTTCCACCAGAAGTTATTAATGCCATCCGGACCCGGTGCAGAATAATTCCTTGCACCATCTGGGAGCTCTTTTACCTCCTCCGTCGTGATTGGTGGACTTTCGTGCTGGTTAAGTTCCTTGTCGGCTCAATAGGCACTAAAGTTGTTTAAAGCAGGAGTGTCCCGTCGTATACGGCTTCCGAGTCCTCGTAGACATTCTTCCAGAACTGTTCCACAACATTACTTGTGGCGGATTTTCGACCGTTGGTGCTGGGTCTGCGAGAAAGCTGAGGGTTTAGTCACAAGTTTATTTGTATCTCTACAGCCCTTTAGCCTTTTTCTGTTAAGCTGTTGTTAATAACACCCGCAACGATCGTATGCGGTCTAGGCAACGCTGCTTAATGACCTGAAGCGTGATTCTGTTAAGTGTATGGTGTTTTTGGCGTAGCTTTAAAGCTATTTTTCTGATCTTTGCCGTAAAAGGTCTGTTGGCTGATATATAACCCAGTTACACTTTGAATGCGGGATGCCTCTTGCCGCGTTAGATCTATTTTTTTGGCAATTTGCTGAATTCTGCGTTCGGTCTTCCGAAAGTGCCTGCTGAAAGCTATCTGAGCGGTTAGGAACAAGTTGTTTCGCAGCTTCATAAACAGCGCGTTGTTAAGTGCCAAAATATCCGTTTGTTCTGAAAGTAAATCCCGAAGAGCGTTGTTTGCTTGTGCGATATCTCGAGATTTTATGTGAGACTTGATGTTGATGTTAGTAAGCCTCTCTGTTAGTTCGTTGTTGGCGTTTTCGGGGGCAATCTCAATTACCATATTTTCCGCAGGCTGGTTTTGTTCCAGATCCTGATTATCCAGGTCCTAGAGGTGGCTCCTGTTGTCTTGGTGTTCTGACATATCCAGATCGGTTAAGATAGGCTACATAGTCTCTCAAACGTTGTTGGGAGAGATGACTTAGTTCTGGGTGTTTAGCACACCATGTGGCGTGCATCCGTGCCATGTAGCCCCTAATGGTGGGTTCGCTGAGGGAATATGCATCCATCAGATCGTCCCTAAGTTCGTCCGTCCACGTGAGGCGTCCATGTCCATTGCCAAGGTCGTTTAAGGGCGTCCGTCCTTATATGTTATCCAATATATGGCCATCAGGACAATGCCTAGCATTGTTCTTGGTGCTACCGAACACGAACAATCCAAGCAAGACGGTACTGCCAGCGAGCTTGAAGGGGTTGCGGGTACCAACAGCAACCTACGAGAGGCCTTGAATCGGTCCGGTAGCCTATGTAATACCGGTAACCGCCGCGGCTCTGTGGGGTGACATCCCGCAGAGTCGTGGATATCTCGCATTGTCCCTATAAACAATGATGAGCAAGCTCCCAACAATCCACCCCGTTCGGATAGGGGTGCAGGGCAGGTTGGAGGAGCAACCGGACGGACGCCCTTAAACGACCTTGGCAATGGACATGGACGCCTCACGTGGACGGACGAACTTAGGGACGATCTGATGGATGCATATTCCCTCAGCGAACCCACCATTAGGGGCTACATGGCACGGATGCACGCCACATGGTGTGCTAAACACCCAGAATTAAGTCATCTCTCCCAACAACGTTTGAGAGACTATGTAGCCTATCTTAACCGATCTGGATATGTCAGAACACCAAGACAACAGGAGCCACCTCAGGACCTGGATAATCAGGATCTGGAACAAAACCAGCCTGCGGAAAATATGGTAATTGAGATTGCCCCCGAAAACGCCAACAACGAACTAACAGAGAGGCTTACTAACATCAACATCAAGTCTCACATAAAATCCCGAGATATCGCACAAGCAAACAACGCTCTTCGGGATTTACTTTCAGAACAAACGGATATTTTGGCACTTAACAACGCTGTTTATGAAGCTGCGAAACAACTTGTTCCTCAACCGCTCAGATAGCTTTCACCAGGCACTTCGGAAGACCGAACGCAGAATTCAGCAAATTGCCAAAAAATAGATCTGACGCGGCAAGAGGCATCGCGCATTCAAAGTGTAATGGGTTATATATCAGCCAACAGACCTTTTACGGCAAAGATCAGAAAAATAGCTTCAAAGCTACGCCAAAAACACCATACACTTAACAGAATCACGCTTCAGGTCATTAAGCAGCGTTGCCTAGACCGCATACGATCGTTGGGTGTTATTAACAACAGCTTAAAGAAAAGGCTAAGGGGCTGAGAGATACAAATAAATTTGTGACTAAACCCTCTAGCTTTCTGCGCAGACCCAGCACCAACGGTCGAAAATCCGCCACAAGCAAATGTTGTGGAACAGTTTTGGAAGAATGTCTACGAGGACTCGAAGCCGTTACGACGGGACACTCCTGCTTTAAACAACTTTAGTGCCTATTGTGCCGACAAGGAACTTAACCAGCAACGAAAGTCCACCAATCACGACGGAGGGGAGGTGAAAAGAGCCCTAGATGGTGCAAGGAATTATTCTGCACCGGGTCCGGATGGCATTAATAACTTCTGGTGGAAGAAATTCCCCAGTACCCATCCGCATTTGGCCAGAATCTTTGATTCGTGGCTTAATGGACACACACCAATTCCTGAATGGTTTGTAGAAGGCCGGACTATATTAATACCAAAAAGGGAGATCTAACACAGCCAAAGAACTACAGACCAATCACTTGCCTTAATACCAGCTACAAGGCTTTTACTAGAATTTTGTATTCTAGAATACTGAGTGCAATAGATCCTATTCTCTCTGATATGGGGAGCAGCGAGGAGGAAAAAGAGGAATCAATGGTTGCCCGCGGAGGCTTTTTCCTTCCCCCAAATCTTCAAGTATTTAAGTCCCGTGTCAACAAACTCCCTCTTACCTCGCTTAAGACACCCACGGTATCGTTAGTATTTAGGCTTTTAGCCTTCGTGGTTTGTCCAAAGATAAAAAAAAAAAAAAAAAAAAAATCTCTTAATCGATAGATGCATCACACAAGACTCAATCCAATACAAACGCAACCTCAGTATGGCATGGATTGATTACAAAAAGCTTTTGATACAACATCGAATGAATTAATATTGCATCTGCTTAAAGATCTCAAGGTTCCTCCTAACCTGAATCGTTGCATCGAACAGCTGATGCCGCTCTGGAAATCTAAATTCTCCATAACATCTGGAGCACAAAAATCATTACTGATCCCATAACATTTAAACGGGGCGTATTTCAGGGCGACTCACTAAGCCCTCTAATATTCTGTATATCGCTGCTTCCCGTATCCGTGTCTCTTCGGAAGACTCGGGGGTATTGCTGTGGACCACCAGGAAGAAGGGAGCGTAAGGTAACCCATCTGTTTTATATGGATGACCTGAAACTCTATGCAACTAGTGAGCGAGATCTACAACAGTCTCTTAAAGTGGTTCACGAATATACCAAAGATGTTGGCATGGAGTTCGGACTTGACAAATGTGCAAAACTTAGGCTGGTGAAGGGCCGAAATGGTAACGATTTAGAGGCTGATCAACTTGCTGACAGCGCGATTCTCCGTCCGCTTAGAAATAACGAAACGTATCGATATTTAGGTATCGACCAAAATCGTACTCAGGATGTTAAAGCTGTAAAGACCGAGCTGAGAAGCAAGTACAGGCAACGCTTAAGGAAAATATGGAAATCCGAACTATCAGGATTGAATAAGGTTGCTGCAACTAACATGCTGGCAGTTCCTGTATTGCTTTATTCGTTTGGAGTAGTTAAGTGGACGCGAGAAGAGTTGCGCGAACTGGACGTTAGCACACGAAAAATGATGCATCTTCACCGCAGCATCCATCCCCGCTCATCAGTCTCCCGCATTTACCTCTCACGCCATCAGGGAGGTCGCGGCTTTTAAGCTTGGAGTGTATGCATGATCGTTTGGTTTTGAGTCTTGCTTGTCAGGTTGCCAAAAGCACGGATCCACTGCTGCAGTTAGTAAAAGAACATGAGATGGCCAATGTTGGAGCATTTTTGTTCAAGGCAGCCGAGCGAGCCGCGGAGAAATTCGGTCTCAGATTTGAAATAGATTCTAAGGACGACCAATCACTTATAAGACAGGAGTCTAGTGCTGTAACAGCTGCAGTTAAAAGGGCCGAACAACGGATGCTCTTAGAAGATCACATCAATAAGCCGCAGCACGGAGTCTTTTACAGAAACATCAATAGACTCGTTCTATCTCGAAAGCTTACGTTTGGGTTTTTGAAATCCGCCGAGCTTAAGTCTGAGACCGAAGGATTCTTACTAGCATGCCAAGATGGGGTGATAAACACATTGGTGTACCGAAGCCAATTTTCCAACGTTCTTGACACCGCATGTCGAGCCTGTCGACAGCAACCCGAAACCCTTATGCATCTATTGTCAGCTTGTCCAGTGCATGCTGTCAATAGCTACATCCATCGGCATAATGACGCTCTTCGGGTACTTTACTGTCACCTGAGGCGTTACTACGGCATCGATGAAACAGCAATACTGCCGTTTGCTCCCGGAGACATTGAGGCAGTAGTGGAAAATGACAACTGTCGCATATACTGGAACTACGCGTTCCCAACAACGCATCAAATTCAAGCAAATAAACCCGACATCGTTCTCCTTGATAAGACAAACCACACCATGTACGTAATAGAGTTCTCCGCCCCAGCGGAAACTAACATCGATATAAAAGAACGGGAGAAACGAGCCAAATATCAAGATCTTCTTGGCGAACTTCGGAGGCTCTATCCGGAGTATACCGTGCGATTGGTTGTCCTGATAATTGGCGTTTTGGGAGGCATGAAGAATAACATATTAAGGGAAATGAGGTACATTCCAGCATGTGAAAATACACCCGAACAACTGGTGATGAAAATGCAGAAATCTGTTGTCCTTGGATCCCTTCGTCTACTGAGGCAAATGAATTTAGCACCTTCACTATAAATAAGATCGTATTCTGGAATTTGTCTTATTTAATATCAACTTTTGTATCAGGGGTAAGTTGTGTTAAATCGCAATATTTTAACGTCACAATTCTCCAAGGTAAAACCAATTACTTGGAACACCCTCGATACAATATATATAAGTTCATCAGAAAAGAAAATACGTTTAAAAAACATTCTTTTGCACACAGATAATAAAATTTAACAAAAAATAGTAATTGTCTACGCGACTCCAGTCTGAAGAAGTTTGGTAACCGGGGTTTTGGAGCGCCAATGACGAATCTGAAAAAAACATTTTTAAGGAACGGAAACGTATCTTCCTTAAGATATCCATTATTAAAGTTTAAAATCAAACTAATTTTATTAATATAGTACAAATGAGGTTAGTCATTTGTAGTATATTTAGCCCTCTTTTTGCAAACAATTCTTAATTTAAAGCTAAATTGTTTAATTTACGCCATTTAAAACCTAATTTTCTATTTATTTTAAACTTTTTTAATTAATTTACAAAGCTTTACTCTTAATTTTTCAAACGCAGTAACTTTTGGCGCTACTAAATGTATACATAGTTGAGCGTTTGGATGTTAAAGCTGTGCATATTAATAGAAAGGGGTAGTAAATTACATAAAAAAACATTTTGAGGGTGAAAAAAATTAAGGTTACATTCATTTCAAAACTTGATGATGGATATCTCAAGAACGAAACGTTTTCGAAAAAAAAAAAGGTTTGTAATCAGCACATCAAAAAAACCCTGTGTACCAAATTTCGTCAAAATCGAAGCTGACGCAACTTTCTAAAAATTTCAAAAACAAATAAACTTGGTAAATAATTTTTATGTGAAAAACCTCGTATAAAAATAATAAAACAGTATTTAAAATCAGCATTTGAATACCAGGATTTAGGTACTGGTAGTTGAATACCAGTATTTAAATACCAGTATTTGAATATCAGTATTTAAATTCCAGTATTCGAATACCAGCAAATGTATTCTGAATAGGATTCAGAATACCAAGTATTCGAATACTACCCAGCTCTGCTCTCGACCATTTTCAAATACAATCTGGTGTTGTGTGGACCCTAAGTTTTTATAGTAATGGTAAAAGGTGAAGTGACAAAAATTTTAATACAAATGTATTTTGTTGTGACAAAATACAACCAGGTTCCTGCCTAATGCTAATATATCTACGATGATGCCAATATAGAAGATACAAGGATCGAAAAAAAAAAGAATTTGAGTTAAAGAATGTATAAAAAGCCGTGACATTTACAAAGTAATAAATAATTTATTAAAAGAATTAAGGGTTATACCCACTTGCGATTTTGAAAAAAAAAACGGCTTTTTAGCGTATTTTGACTGTACACGTATTCAAGTATATTTTTGAAAAATTTAAAATTAATCCATCAAATAGTTTTGGAGATATGCCCGTATTTGTAAAACTTTTTAACTGTGTTTAGTGTATGGGTAGGTCTCTTAAAAGTTATACGCGTTTTCTCAAAACGGTATTTTTAAAGTACACGATCTACTTGATAGTTTGAACAGGTAATAATTAAAGGAATAGGATTTCTGACATTTTCTCTAAAAAACGATGTAAGAAGCTGCGACTTTGTCAAAAATCGAAATTTAAACTATTTCTTATATCCACCTACCTGTAATAATCTGTTTTAAAAATAAATTTTAAGCTAGCGCCAGACACCTGAAGATCAGGTACAGAAGCAAGGAAGCTTAATATTTTTAAAGTTAACCGAGAAAACTCTTAAAATTTCCTATATTCACATGTTTTTCATGTATTTTTGTAATAAAATGTCTCCCTATAAAAAATTATAAAAAACTGCGTTGTTTTGGTTACAACTGGATATAACCCTTTAAGAGACGCAAAATGACAATAAAAATTATTTTAATTTTATTTTTTATTTTATGTTATTTTGCTGTATAAATCCACCCTAACCTCAACTATTCCATACTCGTCAGCAGAGTTTCTTTATGAGAAGGGGTTTAGACATAAGCAAGACCGGTGATAGCTTTTGTCAAGGACGTGAGGGTGTGAAAATTATGATTTCGGTTGGCAGTCCTGTTCAAAGTTGGTAGCATTATCAGCTGATGACAGAGTCGTGCCTTGTCGAAGCTTTGTTTGGTAAAAACTGTGGAAATTTGCCATTTTCATTTTGGTTGTATATTTTGCAAGGATTTCCAGTTATTAATGTTTTTGGTTAGTTTAGAGACTTCACATATTATTGTTTATTTTAGAGATTTTGATAGTATTTAGTTAGTTTTCAGTCATTAGTGTTTTTATATACATATGATACAGGTGAGTGTCCGCTAATTATTGGTACACAGAAAAACTACAGATTTCTTATGCGAAAATACCCATTTAGGATTTAAACAAACATACCCATATCCAAAAGTTAATGATAAGGAAGATATGGGGTGTTAAAGAGATATAAATATTTTTATTCATGCATTTTGATCATTTTTGATATGTTTTAAACATTTGAATAAAACTCGGTATCCAGGAGTTTTTAGATATCAGCTATTTATATCTGTGCAGTTGTAATTATAGCTAATACGATGTTATTGAAGGTACATACATACTTTCGGGTGCACTGAACAACTAAAACGTGAATACCTTAAACACGGTTGTCAAGACCGATTTTTACTAAGTAGGTATACCTTTTTTGTGCAGAAATCATAGAGAAGCTTACTAGTTTACATACATAAGAGTAGTAACAAAAAATTGGGTAGTTTTAGAGAATTTTAAATAGTGTACCCATTGCCCTCTAGTCTACACACAAAAATTAATATTCGATCTGAAAAGCTAATGTTTAAAAACCCCTAGATACCGTTTTATTAAGATATTTAAAAGGAGGGAACAATTATCGAAATAAATTTACTTTTTCTTTTTACTATGACAACCCCCCGTATCTTCCTTATTATAAACTTTTGGATATTAGGTATGTTTGGTTAAATCTTAATATTTTGGCATAAGGAATCTGTGGTTTTTCTGTGTCTCATTCATTAGCGGACACCCTGTATACTAAGTTTTTAAAATGGTTTTTGACTTACGGAACCATAGAAAATGTTTTGCTCTGCCAGGTACCTCATCGTCCTGTCGTCGCTTTGATAATTTTTAATTTTCAATATTTAAACCACATTTATGTTTTTGTTTTAAGTTATGCCTATTAAAATAGTCCAATAAATTTTGTTTACAACATACAGTTCTTTTTTGTTTTCTCCTTAATTCCACTGATCTGCCTAAAATCAAACATGGCCGAAAATGGCCCGACTTGACGTCACAGCCGCGCTAGCCAATATGGCGAATGTCGTGACCTTATCTCATCAATCGACTTTGCTCATCAGCATTGAAACTGCTCAAAACAAATATTGCGCCACTCGATATTCACCAACACGTCGGTACATTTTGATATTGCGCAAGTTTGGTTACTTTAACTGTTCACACGCAACAATTTTTAGAGTGTACGCAACTCGAAAAGTGTTGAGAAAATTTTAAAATGGCGCAATTGTTAAACTTGCAATAATATTCACACTGTGCAATACCAGAATCAATACCTTACTGAAAAAATGTAACATAAAATAAAGCACTTAACTTAATGCTTACAAACAAAATTACAATACGGTAAATTTAAATTATTATTATTTCCCGTCACAACAAGCCGAACAAGCGTTCCGTAGCTCAAAATTATCGCTTTTCCTGTTAAAATAATAATTTAAAGGTAAATAAAACAGTTCCTAATTCTATTTAGTAAAAATTAATAAAAGTGCTTTAGTACTAGAGCGAATTTATGGTTAAATTATATTAATGACAATTTAAGCTTAAAGTACCGACACCGAGAATCGTCAAATTATGATTTTAAAAGTATATTTTTATAATTTAAATTAACTTACAATAAAAAAAGGGACAAAATTTGTCAAACTTGGCTAGTCAAGGTCAAAATCAACAATAATTTTAAATTAAAAAGCACTATACTAGTATTATGGAAAATAGATACTAAAGCCTATAGTAAAAGTAATGGTGTGCCTATATTTTGTCTATAAGGAATTAAGGTATGGCCACACATAACCGCATCAAGGCAGCACCGAGCCCGGTTTCACAATGATAGAAAAGAGTGGGACAGATTAATTAGGAAAAATTCAAAAGCACTTTTCAAGCCCTTAAAAATATAAAAGTATTTTTGTTAGAATGAGTCTATTGTTTTATGTTTAAAAACCCCAGATACCGAACTCGACTCTTTTTTTTTCTTTTTTTTTAATATATTGAAAATATTGTTAAGGGTGACATAAAGAAAGTATCGTAAAGACTTGAGCCCTTAATATTAATATTTAGAGGTCCCTCTCCTTTAATTTACATGTACTTCCATTTTCGTGTCAAAACTCCCTAACTATAGAAGTAAAAAAATGATGTATACATATATATCTTTCGAGAATTAAATTTCCTACAAAAAAGTACTTTTAAAAAATTTTGCCAGACGAACAGTCTTGGTCCCCCTAGCATTTTTATACTTCTAATTTATTTAGAAAAAATTTAAAAGAACTAATTTAAAGTGTTGTTCATGTTGATTTTAAATTAGTGGAAAAAAAATATTTTGAAATTATGTATGTGGCTAAAATAAAAAAATTACCAAAAAAATGAAAAAACAGTGTTAATTTATAAATATCGTTTATTGCAACAAAAATTACCTGTATGACAATACAAAAAAAGAAAATACAGCTAATACTCTGTGGGCCCTCCCCTACTTCTGAGTAATATTTTGAAATAAAATATTTCTTTTAAAAGTTATTCCCAATTAATTTTTTTTATATAAATTAAATTGCGAATAACTTTTAAAACAATGGTTTTTTGTAAAAACAATGATTGACCTATTTTGTAGTGCATTAAATTTCCTTGTTTGTTTTTTTTCTATATATTAATTTTTGCGTTAGTTACAAAATTTCAAAATAAAATAGGTAAATCTAAAAAATAAATCAATGTTTAAAGCTTGATTACTCGAAAACGGTTGGTCTGACGAAAATTTTAAAAATTACGTTTTTTTAAGGCAATTTAATTCTCTAAAGATATATGTAAGGGATCTTTGACGCAAAAATGAAAGTACAAATAAAAAATCTAAATTAAAGGAGAAGGACCTCTAAATATGATTAAGAGCTCAAATATTCACAATATTATTTTTTTGTCACCCTAAACACTAATTTTAAAATAAATAAAAAAAAATAAAAGTCAACTTTTTTGGCTCAGTCTACTAACCACAACTTTGCGTTTCGATGTGCATCGTCTTGTAATTGCTCGATATATTGAATAATCTTTATACAGGGTGTCCGAAAAGGTAGGATTATAAATAATAGGTGTGATAGAGTGAGCCAAAATAAGGTTAGTATACTTCATATAAAAAAAAGTTCTATCGCGTTTCGTTAGGGAGATTTAAAGTTGGCATAAAAAAACTTATATTAATTATAACTTCTGAACTTTCTCCACAGTCCCAATAATATTTGGGCTACTAAATAATTTCATATTAATTCTCCTTTTCATACGTAAACTTCTGTTTAGTAAGTCGGATTTATACAGGGTACAACGATTTTTTTCCATGTATACATTTTTAACACAGGTGACAAATTCGACATATTGCTTTGACCGTTAAGTTCTTCCATCATGTTTGTACAAAAGATGTATACTTTATTTGGATCGACATTGTGGACCGTTTTTTATAAAATCGCATTTAAATCCATTAGTATGTAATAAAAAAATCATTTTTTTAAGAAAATTCTTAAAATGTGGTAAACATATTAAAAATGGTGTTTGTGAGCCTTTTAAATTTTTTTTTAAATTTGACCATATTTTAATAATTTCTTTAACAAAATTAAAATTTTTATTACGTAGAAAATGCTGGTATGTCTGGACTTAAAATGTGATTTTATGAAAACCGTTTTAAGATATCAATTCAAATAAAACATATTTTTTTGTATAAAAATAATAAAGAAATTTAACGGTTAAAGCAAAATGTTGAATTTGTCACCTGTGTTAAAAATGCATACATTGAAAAAAAAGTCGTCGCACTCTGTATAATTCGGTAGGTGGTAGAGGAGCTTTCCTCGCCTGAGGAGGTACCACCCCACCACCCTTTAAAGGACCCGTGAAGTCTTAGCTGACGTTTCGGGTTCTGGGTGTGTGAGTCAGTTTTCCTTCTTCCTTATTTTTCTTTTCTTTTTTTCCTTTAAACCCCCAAACTATGTACAAATGATGACGGCACACCCGGAAGTAATATGTTCCGGAGGTAAAATACCCCTCCATTCGGATCTCCGGGCGAGGGGTGCATCCGGGAGGCCTTCATCGAGAAGGTTAATTTCTTTTGCAAACATATGTGAGCTTAACACCAATATAAACTCCGTTTACCATAACCTTCAGTCATCTAAGCCCCACATACTGTTTCTAACGGAAACACAAATAAGTTCTAAATCTTCAACCAGCCACCTTCTCTTTCCAGGCTACGAACTTATTTCGTCTTTTCGCCCACATGGTGGCGTATGTGCTTACGTCCGCAACGATCTGGCTTGTGCTCGAGTTTCCAATCTTGAATCGGGTAGGCCCGATATCCTTTGGCTTAAACTTTCCCTTAGGTCTTCAACTAAATTTATCTGCTGTTTGTACCGGTCCCCATCTAATAATTCCTATATCGAATTCTTTGACTTTCTTTCAACAAAGATCGATAGCATAATTTCTCAGTTTCCATCGGCTGAAATAATCGTGCTTGGCGACTTCAATGTCCATAATAAGGATTGGCTGGGCTCTTCAAAAACTGACCCCCAAGGCAGAGCAGCCGAAATCTTCGCAGTCAGTAACTCTCTTACCAACCTTATTATGGAACCCACCTACTTTCCTAGAGTCCCAAATCATAGTTCAAATCCCCTTGATCTCTTTCTTACTACCAACCCCGAACTCTATCAAACATCTGTCACAGCTCCCCTAGGTCGCTCAGATCATGGCTTAGTTACTATATCTTACCCTGCACATCCCGAGGTAAATGAATACATGCCACCACGCACCGTATGGCACTACAACTCAGCCGACTGGGATGGCCTGAGAGACTTCTTCGCCACTTACCCCTGGAATTCCATCTGCTTTTCTTCTGGTGATCCTTCTGAAATTTGCAATCAACCGACGGAATCAATTCAATTGGGCATTGAAACCTATATTCCACACACCATCAAGAACCTCAAACAATCCAATAACAAAACCTGGTTTTCCAAATCTTGATATATCTAGAATTTTTAAAGTTCATGCTCACAAAAAGTTTCTACAGGATCCTAGGCCAGAAAACCGACAGGCCAGCATTAAAGCAAGAAACTACTACAATCAAACAATTTCTGAAGCCAAAGACTCCTTCGACAATCGTATTAAAAACAAAGTTCTTTCTTGCTTAAATGGCAGCAAATCTTTCTGGTCCTTTGCGAAAAACATAAGTAGGAATTTTTGTACCAGTTCTTTTCCGCCACTAGCTATGGAAGATGAAATTGTTTCTACCGCTAAAGGAAAGGCAGAATTATTTGCTAAACAATTTGCTGCCAATTCAACCCTTGACCCTCCCGTAAATCATCCAATTCCAGCGGTTACCCCAGTTCCTCATAAAATGCCCGATATTATTTTTAAGGTAAAACACATTAAGCGTATACTTTCTTCCCTTAACACCAAGAAATCGTCTGGGCTGGATGGCATACCAGCAATCGTTTTAAAAAAATGTGCTCCAGAACTTGCACCAATCTTAACTCGGCTCTTTCGAATTTCTTACAACACGGGTATCTTTCCGAGGAGCTGGAAAGCTGCACGTGTTTAGCCTATTCCCAAGAAAGGATCTAAATCTCTTCCATCTAACTATAGACCAATTTCAATTCTCTCAGTTCTTTGTAAAGTAATGGAAAAACTAATTAATTCACAAATTCTTAAGTACTTAGAAAAACACAAAATTTTGCATGACAGGCAGTATGGATTTCGCCAAAAAGATCTACAGCAGATCTTCTTTCCTTCGTATCACACTGCTGGAATAAGTCTCTTGAGTTTCTAGGTGAGTCCCAGATCGTTGCTCTTGATATATCCAAAGCTTTTGACCAGGTCTGGCATGCCGCACTTCTAAATAAACTTCCCTCCTATGGTCTTTCAACTAAACTCTGTACTTGGCTCTCTAGTTATCTATCTGATCGTCGTATATCAGTTATTGTGGACGGCCATTCTTCAAGCTTTCACCAAGTAAATGCTGGAGTCCCTCAGGGCTCAGTTCTGGCACCAACATTGTTTCTTCTTCACATCAACGACCTTCTCTCGTCCACAACTAATTCCATTCATAGTTTCGCCGACGATAGTACCCTTCACTCCAGTTTTCAGGTTCCTAAACCCATTACTAAACCTGACTTGGAAAACAAACGCAGAGCGATGCAGATATCTCTTTCGCAGGATCTTAATTTAATATTGGATTGGGGCGCTAAGAATCTCGTCCATTTTAATGCATCCAAAACACAATCATGTTCCTTGTCGCGAAAAGAGTCATCAAATACTCATCCTCTACTTATGAGCGGCCAAGTTTTACAGAGCAAAGACACCTTTAATCTTGTGGGCGTCACATTTGAAAGTAACCTTAACTGGCATAAACACATTGTATCTATAGCCACGGCAGCTTCAAAAAAGCTTGGATTTCTCTTTCGAGCCAAAAAGTATTTTTCTCCTTCTAATTTATACACTTTATATGTGTCCCAAATCCGACCTCCCTTGGAATATTGTTCTCATATCTGGGGCATGGCGTCCCCCACAACCCTAAGCATTCTTGATTCTATTTAAAGAAGAGCTATTCGTCTCATTAATGATCCTTCACTTACAGAAAGGCTTCCCTCTCTTGCACATCGTCGGGCTGTGGGGATTTATCGCTTTTTATAGGTACTTCCATGGCTTCTGCTCTGAAGAACTGTCCAGTATAGTTCCTCCACTTACGGTTCCCAACAGAGAAACTCGTGGTTCCGCGCGTATGCATCCCTATACGGTCCAACTGGACAGGCCCTGAACTTCCCACTTTGTTCGTTCTTTTATCCCTAGAGTTTCTAGGTTGTGGAATCTGCTGCCCGCGGAGGTCTTTCCGTCCCCCAAATTTTCAAGTGTTTAAGTCCCGTGTCAACAAACTCCCTCTTACCTCGCTTAAGACACCCACGGTACGTTAGTATTTAGGCTTTAAGCTTTCGTGGTTTGTCCAAAGTATATGGGACAATCTCTGGTACATAAATGACAATATGAATGTAAATATTTTTATGACATTTTAGTTCCCTGAACGGTAAAAAAATGTACTTACTGGTTACTAGGAAAAATAATGTGCAACATCTAAAAGGCATATTTTGTCAAACCTTTTTAATGATGGATGCCATCATCCCAATGCACATTTTGTCAAAGATAATCATTAATGAGTATTACTCATCCCAACGTACGTTTTCATCACCTGAGTTAATGATGGATGCCATCACATTTTCTGGCAACACGTGGCCTTACACACGGCCAATTGCCATTTTACGTTCTTTTTGATAATTTTGCCAGCCTTGTTTGAAAAAATGTTATAGGCGTGTACACCTCTTGATTAAAAAATCTTCCCGTCACTCTATGCAAATAGCTGCTAGGGAAATAGAAGTTATTAAAACATGTAAGAAAATTACACCAGTAAAATAAATCAACATTAAGAATATCATAGAGCAATGAAACATTGAATAAACGTATGTTTAGTGTGCAAAGCCAACCTTTGGTGTAGGTAAAAGGTTAAAATTTAAATGGATTCTACGAGTAAACACAGACGGGCTGAAGTCAAGGCTGGAACTCTATTTATTTATCTAATAAAATCGGATTGGCATGATGATTTGAAACACATGTGCACAAGTTTGGTATTGAATAAACAGTCTGGACTTTATGAAAACCGCAAAAAACAGTAGTTAAAATGTATGAAATTTAAATACTAATATCAAATGCTATTAGTGTAATAAATTGAAAGTAATACTTACGTGATTTAAATATCTTCTAGCACAGTCTAGCTAGCAGAAACAGCTGTCTGATTGGAATGCCTAACAAACACACCTTCAATACAACCTTTCAAAAACTAAATTATGCGATTTTTTGTTGTAATTGAACTATGCGGTTACATGTGTGGAACGTTAAAGTCATTTGTCAAGAACCAAAAACAAAATATAGTTTTTTTATTTTTGTGATAAAACATTTTTGCAAAATTAAAAAAAAAAAAAAAACCTCAACTGAACTACCAAATATATTTTTTTCGTCCCTCCATTTACATCTTTTTAAAACTAAATTATTTTTTTTTATTGGTGTCAGTTTGGATTCTACTATTAATAATGAACAATAATAATAATAGTAAGCTTTATTGATCGTGAAAACTATTTAGATGTCTTTGTAGACAAAGCAAAACAATAAATTATATTGAAGATATGCTGCTAGCATTGGCTAGGCGGATTCATTTTATTGGATGGTCTTTTTGTTAGGTACACGCCTGGAAAGAATGGGACCGCTTTGGTCCTGGTCCTGGGGTAGTACGCAGGCTGACCCTGTTCAGCCTCATTGACCCTATGAACTAGCCGGTCGCCTGGAACAAAATAAAGAAAAACCCCCAAAAACTCAAAAATTCTAATTAAAAACGACGTTTCTGGTGGCAAGTCTGCCACCGTTGTCAAGTTAAAAATAAAGTTAAAAAAATAAAAATAAAAATTAACTAATATTTAAATTAGAAATGATTGAAATTCTGCTTATAATCGCAAACTGAGAATAGTCTGACATATGTGTCATGAGTGACATAAGTATACCCCAGGACCAGGACCGAAGCGGTCCCATTTCTTTCCAGGCGTGTACCTAACAAAAAGACCATCCAATAAAATTCATATATACACATATACAATCATAGACAGGATACACACAACAAATATATAAGAGTAAAAAGAAATACCTTTTATGGAAATGTATCCTCCGAAAAATTCATTTAGAATTGTACTATCGCTCTTTTAAAGTAAAATTGTTTTAACATATTTTTTTATATTTCTTTATGTTTTTATTTTTTTTTATAGGAATTTGGCAAATAATTCGATATCGTTTTTAATTCATTAAAGTATAGATTTTTAATAATATTTGAATGGTATAAGTAGAGTCCCGAAATGCAGGAGTTATTTCAGAGAAATTATATAAAGAGTTTTCATTATAATTACACTAGTATTTTTCATATATTAAACAAACAGTTTCCAAATATTAAAATAGATGTTAGTGTCAATATCTGCATATTTAAAATTATTAAAGGTTTGCAAGGTTCCCTAGATTTGATTTTGAAAACAGTTCGTATAGCTCTTCTTGCAAAATAAAACTGAGCTTAACTGAGATTTTGACTAGAGTTTCCCCAGAAACAAATACCATGATCTTATTATTGATTTAATTAATGCTAAATAACTAGTTTTTAGTAGTGGAAAATTAAGTTCAGTAGAAAGAATTCTAAGAACATAACAAAATTACCTTCATCGGCAAATATCCGGTATCCAGGAAAATGTAGGAAATCTCCCAGATGAAACAAAACACGTGAAAGAAAAATACAAGATTATATACTTTGTCTTTCTATACTTTTTTAAGATATTGGCTCTCAAAGAGCTCTAATAGAGTCAAGTGTTTCAGACATAAGTATTGAGTGAACACACAAGCGTATCTTTTTTTTCTCTTAACACTGAAAATTGTCTGGGCTGGATGGTATACCAGCAGTAGTTTAAAAAAATGTTTTCCAATATTTGCACCCATTTTTACTCGGCTGTTTTGAATTTTTCATGACACAGAGATTTCTCCAAAAAGCTAGAAATCTAAGGGTCTCCAACCCATCCCAAAGGATCTAAAACTCTTTATCTAACTATAGAGCTATTTTACTTCTCTCAATTCTTTGTAGAGCAATGGAGATAAAGAAACAGCAGATCTTTCTTTCATATCAGACAACTGCAGGTTTCTTGCATTTCTTGGTGAATCCCAGATCGTTAGTCTTGATATATTCAAAACTTTTAATCAGGTCTGGCATGATACGCTACTCGATAAACTTTCCTCTTACGGTTTCCAACCAAACTCTGTTCTTGTGCCGGTATTCACGTTAGACTATCTCCTTTCCTCCACATTGCCTATGTGTATAGTCATTTACCTGATCCTGTATATCAGTTGATTATGGATTGCCACATTTCAAGCTCTCACCAACTTAATTCTGGGGTGCATCATGACTCAGAACTGGGGCCAATGCTGTTTCTTCTCTTTACATCAACGACCTTCTCTCTCCCACAACCAATTCTAATCACAGTTTTGTCGAAGTTTTAATTTTTAATAAAAATGTTTTATTTTTCAACCACCTTGATCGGCAATAGAGATTATTCAGGACACCCTGTATGTATGGCTGTAATTTTTGTATTTTGACTGAAACAACTAATAAATGCATTAATTATGTTATTCATAGTTTAATTGGCATTATTTCTTGAAATTAGTGAAGCATATTTTTCCATAAGATAGTTGTTTAAAAATTGTTTGGAACAAATTATGAGAACGTTTAAATTGCCTTTAATTAAGTGTTTTTTAGGCAATAGACTATGTTTTGTTAGTCATTAAAATGCATTTTCTCTCCTGCAATAAAATCTGTATTTTATTTAAACTAACACGTAAATAAAAACATAATTTTACAATCAAATGAAAAAAAAAAGTAACACACCTGTTGTCTGAACGCCGACATATCATAAAAAAAAAATCTGTAGGTGGAATATAATAAACATTTCTGGTTTTCCGTCTTATTCATTTATTTAATAAATTATTTTCTTAATCTTTTCTTCTTTTGCCGCTTATTATTTTTACTTCTTGTACAAAAAAATTCGTATTTTAATTGCAAAAAAAACAACAAATGCAACAACTTCTCTACCAATTCAAAGGTTAGTGGTAAGTTTTTATAAGAAGAAATATATTATTTAGAAAAGATTGGAAATTGAATTAAAAAACATGATGTATAATTGCCTTTAAACAAATAACTTCGCGGAAAATACATAAACTTAGGAATTTATTTTGGGATGTATAAAAGCAGATATTAACTTCTATTAAAACAGGTTTAATGTTATGGTCGAATAAAACAGTTTTTAGGCAAATGGTTTGTATTTTTTATTTTTATTAAAAAATATTTTTTTGTAAAAGTAGGGGAGCCCAAGAGGGGATTTCGGGATTACTACAGCGCGACAGATTAATATACCGGAGGATATTTTGTACTCGGTTGAGTACCTACGCCAAATTTAAGCCCCGTATACAGGACCGATCGTAAAAAGATCAATATATATATTATCAGAACTTTCTGGTCCTGCGAAAAACATAAGTAGGAATTTTTGTACCAGTTCTTTTCCCACCACTAACTTTGAAGATGAAATTATTTCTACCGCTACAGGAACGGCAGAACTATTTGCCTTCAACCCTTGACCCTCCCGTAAATCATCCAATTCCAGCGGTTACCCCAGTTTCTCATAAAATGCCCGATATTATTTTTAAAGTAAAACACATTAAGCGTATCCTTTCTTCCTTAACACCAAGAAATCGTCTGGGCTGGATGGCATACCAGGAATCGTTTTAAAAAATCTGCTCCAGAACTTGCACCAATCTTAACTCGGCTCTTTCGAATTTCTTACGACACAGGTATCTTTCCGAGAGCTGGAAAGCTGCACGTGTTCAACCTATTCCCAAGAAAGGATCTAAATCCCTTCCATCTAACTATAGACCAATTTCAATTCTCTCAGTTCTTTGTAAAGTAATGGAAAAATTAATTAATTCACAAATTCTTAAGTACTTAGAAAAACACAAAATTTTGCATGACAGGCAGTATGGATTTCCGCCACAAAAGATCTATAGCAGATCTTCTTCCCTTCGTATCACACTGTTGGAATAAGTCTCTTGAGTTTCTAGGTGAGTCCCAGATCGTTGCTCTTGATATATCCAAAGCTTTTGACCAGGTCTGGCATGCCGCACTTCTTAATAAACTTCCCTCCTATGGTCTTTCAACTAAACTCTATACTTGACTCTCTAGTTATCTATCTGATCGACGTATATCAGTTATTGTGGACGGCCATTCTTCAAGCTTTCACCAAGTAAATGCTGGAGTCCCTCAGGGCTCAGTTCTGGCAACATTGTTTCTTCTTCACATCAACGACCTTCTCTCGTCCACAACTAATTCCATTCATAGTTTTGCCGACGATAGTACCTCTTCACTCCAGTTTTCAGGTTCCTAAAACCATCACTAAACCTGACTAGGAAAACAAACGCAGAGCGATGCTGATATCTCTTTCGCAGGATCTTAATTTAATATTAGATTGGGGCGCCAAAAATCTAGTCCATTTTAATACATCCAAAACACAATCATGTTCCTTGTCGCGAAAAGAGTCATCAAATACTCATCCTCTATTTATGAGCGGCCAAGTTTTACAGAGCAAAGACACCTTCAATCTTGTGGGCGTCACATTTGAAAGTAACCTTAACTGGCATAAACACATTGTATCTATAGCCACGGCAGCTTCAAAAAGCTTGGATTTCTCTTTCGAGCCAAAAAGTATTTTTTCCGCTTCTAATTTATACACTTTATATGTGTCCCAAATCTGGACCTCCCTTGGAATATTGTTCCTATATCTGGGGCATGGCGTCCCCCACAACCCTAAGCATTCTTGATTCTATTCAAAGAAGAGCTATTCGTCTCATTAATGATCCTTCACTTACAGAAAGGCTTCCCTCTCTTGCCCATCGTCGGGCTGTGGGGGATTTATCGCTTTTTATAGGTACTTCCATGGCTTCTGCTCTGAAGAATTGTCCAGTATAGTTCCTCCACTCACGGTTCCCAACAGAGAAACTCGTGGTTCCGCGCGTATGCATCCCTATACGGTCCAACTGGACAGGCCCCGAACCTTCTCACTTTGTTCGTTCTTTATCCCTAGAGTTTCGTCTTTCCTTTCCCCCAAATCTTCGGGCATTTAAGTCCCGTGTCAACAAACCCCTCTTACCTCGCTTAAGACACCCACGGTACGTTAGTATTTAGGCTTTAAGCCATCGTGGTTTGTCCAAAGATTAAAAAAAATATATATATAATCCGATACGATCCGAACGATTTCGCACAATCCGGAAATAATAATAGAATTTTTTTGACATATTTAAAAATCTAAAGCCGCTTTCTCCACCGATGAAAAGTATACATTATATAACATTTCTTTCTTCTTATCATCTAGCTTTGCAACCCAGTAGGTCTCTATGACGTTCGAGTAAATCCCCATTTAGCATCGTGAGCTCCCCACTAGAATGTTCCTTTGGCAAAACTAGAATTATTAAAAATGCATTATCACCATATTACCAAAATATTGGTTATAAAAAAAAACGGTTTTACTGTAATATTTTCATTTTTTTGCTTTGTTTTAGCCGTTGCCGAAACAACCATCTTTGCAACATACCACTCTTCTTCAGGGAGGCATGTTAGGGCTCATAGAAACGTGAATATACCAAGATTCCATTATCCTAAAGGGAAACCTGGACCTCCAAGCAACTTGAGGTGGTCAGGGCTAAGGTCAAAGCTGCGTTTGTAGGGATAGGGAGAGAGGGCGTCAAGGTAAAATTATTGCTTTAAATATGTTTATGTTTTTAAATTACCTATTATTGATTCAGGTTACCTCTATTTACATCTGTAAATGTAAAAAAATTAGTGGAATTTTCTATAGAATGCTTCAAATTAAAAAAAAAACTTTGGTATGAGTTAACTTGAAATTTTTATTTTAATTTAATTTAATCTTGACAATGGTGGCAGTCCTGCTACCGCAACGTTGATTCATTAGTTTTTAATTTCGAGTTTAAATAGTTTTGAGGTTTTGGGGGAGTTTTTTATTTGTTTTGTTCTAACGGTCCCTACAAAATATCATTAAATCAACTAATCTTACTTAAGAATCACTTATTGTATCTATATTATCAGGTGGCTTCAAAAAAGCTTGGATTTCTTTTTCGAGCCAAAAAGTATTTTTCTCCTTCCAATTTATACACTTTTGTATGTGTCCCAAATTCGACCCTTCTCTGGAATATTGTTCTCATGTCTGGGAATGGCATCCCCTACAACCCTCAGCATTCTTGATGCCATTCAAAAGAAAGGTTGTTCTGTCTTATTAATGATCCTTTACTTACTCAAAGACTTCCCTTCTCTTGCCCATCGTCATTGTGGGAGATCTATCGCTCTGCTATAGACATTTCTACGGCTTCTGCTCCGACGAATTTTCCAGTATGTTCCTCCTCTTGCAGCTTCCAACAGAGAAACTCGTGGTGCCGCGCGGCGTATCCCTATACGGTTCAATTGACAGGCCCCGGAACTTCCCATTTCGTTCGTTCTTTATCCTATCCCTAGAGTTTCTAGATTGTGGAACCTGCTGCCCGCGGAGTGTCTCTCCTTCCTCCCCAAATCTTCAAGTATTTAAGTCCCGTGTCAAACTCCCTCTTACCTGCTTAAGACACCACGGTACGTTAGCATTTAGGCTTCAGCCTCGTGGATTGTCCAAAGATAAAAAAAAAAATACCTGAGAAACGGAATATGTTATGGTAGCAATAAACCTGCTATCACACCTAGTTTTTATAAGCGGGCATTATGATAATGCCCCGCTTATAATGCGCTAATATGGAAATTTTATTGCTTATCCAATTTTATTTCTCTCACAATAAAGATCAAGTTTATACAAAAAATAATTTTATAACTTTGTGTACCAAGTAGATATCATCAGGAGCCTTCTTAATAAATTTTAATATTTGTTCTCCTTCCAAAACTTTAGACCCCTTCGGGACGTATCCTTTCGACTTAACTTTTAAAAAGATATGAGACGATGGTATTGCGAAATGTCTATATTTTCATAGGCCATCAACGTAGACCTTAGGGTGGAATACTTGGTCCAAAGAGAGTTCGGACTGTATTTTTCCGACTAAAATTAATAAAGTTTGTTAAACATATGTATTAAAATAAAATCAATAACTTACCAGTTCCTGAAAATATGCCATTAAAACGGTTTCGGTTATTTGAATAATTGCGTTCGCATCTTTCCAAATACCAAATATGCCATACTCCCGATCATACTGTTGCCTTGATTTAACTGGCAAAAGATTTTCGGTCGCTTTTATGGCCTTTTCTCTTATATTTTGTGGAATTTCTTCCATTTTGAGCAAATCGTTAAATAAAAAATGCCAACTGACGAACTGATCAAAGTCAAACTTAACACCAGTCATTATCTAGTTACGTATATACAGGTACAGGTGCAACTTATTTTTTATATTGCGAATAAATAATGTAATTAGTCATTGAAAAACTCTTTTTGGGTAAAACATAAAAGCATTGTACGCACCACGGGCTTTACTGGACTATAATGCCCATCAGGTCGAAATCTAGCCCTCGGGCCAGAGGCCCTCGGGCTATTTCGACCTTCAGTGCATTATAGTCCTAGTAACGCCCTTGATACATAAATAGTTATTTCTACCTTTATCTTTATACTGATTTATAGGGTAAATGCATATGAGAAGTATTTAAGTCCAGTGTCAAGAAACACCATGTTATCTTGCTTAAGGGGGAGATACCTGTAAAATGTCAATTTTTTCATAATGTGTTATGGTCCTTTAAAAACACTTTCCTAAAATTTTAAAACATAATTTTCAGTATTTCTTATATTACAGAGTCGGTAAGTCACTATAATCAATGAATTGTATGTATATGTAATGATGAGTCCACATTTAATTCATTCTGAAAGCGATGCCGCCAAGTACACAAAAAATGATAAAGTGAATAAACCCTTTTGTAAACAATGATTTATTGAAACCAAAAATATTTAACCTGACGAGTTTCTAGTACCACGCCACGTGCCACCGGTTTTATAGTAGGACAGAGGCGAAATAAGATAATGTTTTGTAAGTAGGTGATACGTGTTTTAGCAATGTATTTTTTTATTATGTATCTAAAAATATGTAATCAGGCTCTGTCCGAGGCTATGTGAATTCGAAAAGGTTTGTTTAGTTTATAATTTTTTGTGTACTTTGCGGTATTGCTTTCAGAATGAATTAAATGTGGACCCATCCATACCTATTCAAACTTTAAACGCGTTTTTCTCAAAACCTTATTTTGAAATTGGCGGACACGATAACTTAAAAAGTTATTGACCGATCTTCCTGAAATTTTGCACACAATATTTTAACAACAGTACTTTCCATGGGGCCCTCCAAAATCCCAAAATGTATTTGAAAACATTTATTTTTTTAAGCAAAAACGATGAAAAAATTTAGCCAAAAAGTCATTTTAATTTTTTTCAAGCATTCGGATTAATTTATTTTTTTACGTTTTTTAGGTTCACCGACAAATTGTGATATTAATAAACACAAAAAATAATTTTTGTTTTTCAAATAACTAGTGCCCGCTGATTAAATCTCTCTCCGACCTTCCTAGAAAAATTTAGCGATAGCATCCATTTTGAATAATTAAAATGAAATAAGAATATATTATACTATTTTAATATATAAGTAAACTACATACCAATTTTTGAAAATATTTAATGACTCTTTCATTGAAAAAAAACATGAAAATCAATGAAAATTTAAGCCTTAACAGGTATCTCCCGCCTTAAGACACCCACGGTACGTTAGAATTTAGGCTCTCAGCCTTCGTGGATGGTTTAAAGATATGGTTGAAATAAAAATTTTGAGAGCCTTTTATTTTTTAAGTATTGTTTCTATTAAAAAAATATTTTTAGGGAGCATTTTGGAACTATAACTCAAGCATGCCAATTGTCGTTGTACTGGAAAACTCCGCTATATCTTGCAGCTTGTGCTGATAAAGGAAGCTGTACTTTTGAACAATTTATGACTTTCTGGCAAGGGTAGGTAATAATAACTTTTATAATAAAATTGTAAATCACACATGCCTAATCAGCTAAGTGAAAAGGTTCACAGGAAATGCGTGAAGAAGAAACAGTCTAAAGCGTGTAGAATAGCAACAGGTAGATATTAAATAAATAATTTTGGCATGTGAGCAAGGTGACACACCGCACAGTGAGTCGATTTGTGGAAAAAATGCCCACATTTATATTTTTATAACAACTTAAATGTATAATAGGTGTAATAAAGTGTAAAATATATACAGGGTTAGTATAAAAAATTAGAACGGTGCATAATCTCAGCAACCGTCAAATATAAATGAACCAAATTTTGTGCCAAGGGGTAACTGAACATGAAGAATAAAAATATTGTATTTGCAAGGTTTCCAAGTTTATAGTTTTCTCTGTAGGTTAGGGAATTTTAAAATTTTAAATGAAATACCCTATTTTTTGTTGTTTTAATCAATTCCTTGTTTCTTTATTGTGACCTAATATTATCTTTTTTACTCCTGTCAATTCGGAGATATAGCATCATGTTTTTTTCGAATTTAATACAAAAACGGTTAGGTATGGTCAATTTTCTAACTATCCAACCAATATTCGTCAAAATTAGTACATTGGGTGAAACTGGACCTTCTAAATTCATGAATAGCATTTTTGTGACGTTTTCAAGGTTCTTAAAAAAAAGTCAAGAAAAGGGAATACGAAAATTTAATTTTAAAAAATCGCAAATACTAATGCTGAATTTAAAATGTGCAGGTACTCCCCTGTACTAATTTTGACAAATATCGGTTGATTCGTTTTTGAGATATTTGACCATACCAAATATCCAAAAGTAATAGGAGTAAAAAAACGATAATATCAGGTAATTATAAAGTTTATGCAAGCAATTTATTAGGATAATAAAAAATACGGTATTTTTTAAAATTTTAAAATTTCCCAACCTAGAGAGAAATCTATAAACTTGGCAACCTTGGAAATATAATTTTAAAATTCTTCATGTCGTACTGCCATGTTCCTCTCTCTCTTTGGTTTGTAAAATAGTTTTAATTGTGTTATAGGTGTTGTTCCATGAGGTCCAATTCACCACTCTCCCTCTTCCGGACTATGCTTTCCAGGGCTTCGTCGGCGGAAAATCTGGATAATCGAGCTCGTAGCTCCCAGAAATTCCAAAAAGAAAACAAACAATTCAACAATCGATGCAATGCATAAATTGTTCGGCTGTCAAACCAAGATCTGCTACTGGTGTTACGTATAACCTTCACTTTCTCACTACTGACAGTTCCCATGGCACGCCCATCTATTTCCGCCATTTGAGAAATACCTCGTGTTCACCACCAAACAGGATACCATCAGCTTATAGGAATCTTCGCTCACAGCGCTTAGATCCAGAAGAAAGATGCCGTCAATTTAGCGTGAATCTTTCCTTGATCCCCGAAGGTAAAAAACGTTCTGTACGACACCTCCAGCCGCCACTCCGGGAAGAACTTTGTAGTCCTTACTGCACTGTCCGCACTGTCCGGAGGTCTATAAACTTGGCAACCTTGGAAATATAATTTGGAAATTCTTCATGTTCAGTTACCCCTTCGCACAAAATACGCGCATTTAGTGTGATGTCACACGACGTTGACTTTTTTCTACCATCAAGAACATACCTATTAGAGGCAGTCTTGCCGCTTGCATAATCATAGTGGTCAGCAGGTCCAAAAGCGATAGATTCTACTCTGGTCATATTTCTTTCTCATGCGCTTTTTCACACTGCCACAAAGGCTGACTCTAGTGGTATATTTTTAAGGCTTTGAATGGAATCCAAACAAACCCCTCTACCCCCTCGCCTCTACATAAAACAATCAAAGGTTTCTATGGAAAATATACTTTATTTTTCATTTTTGTTACATTAGTGGCACTATTTAAGATATTTTATATTAGTTTTATCAAAATGGATTACGAGGAACCTTTCAGCATTAATATCATCGATTGAAGTTCGTAAAAATTATACTTTTGTTTCACATAGTTAGGTTAGGTGAATGAATATCACAAATAATCACGAAAATTTAGAGTCACAGTGTCACAAATAGCCGACACTAGTCACAAACACTTTAAAACACACAAAAAACTCACATAAATCGCGTTATTTTAACTTTCATCACGAATTCCCATAATAAAAATCTATTGTTTGGATTCCTTGCCTGCGTCGTGACGTCAGAACTAAATGCGCGAATTTGGTTCATTTATATTTGCTGGTTGCTGAGATAATTCACCGTTCCCGTTTTTTCTACTAACTCTGGAAAAACAGAACTATTTTAGTGCAATGGTACGATTTTTGTCTGGAAATCCCTATCTCCCAACGCACTGTTCATCGGTCCCGCTTTGTTGTTTTTTTTCGACCTTTCGGGGTCATACCACCCAGGCCCGACGACCGCCCCCTAGGTGGTGCACTGCAGCCTGAAGGCTTATTGTACCTTGACCCCTACTCCTTTCCATTCACATACCATTCATTCCATAACTTGGATGGTTGTTGCTCGGTCCGTTTGTTCACCCCCGAGCAGAACACCGCGTGCCGTTGCCCAAAACCCACAATGCCGGTCACCCATCCAAGTTATGGGCGCGCACTTCACTGCTTAACTCCGGAGATCGACGCTTGCCGATACAACCGGAGCAGCCACAAGCGCGCCTCGCTTTGTTGTTGCTTTACTGGCCAATATACCTTTTCACTTAGCTCAACGTGTATATCCGTAATTGGCGGAAATTCCTAAGTTTTTAATAATAAGGCAGCCGACCTGCTGCAATGTTTAAATAGATAATAAAACTTGTATAACACCTTACTAACAATAAATTTTAATTTTTGATTTATTTTTAGCATGGCCTCAAACTGTCACGACGACGCATCACGCTTTATTTATATACTCACCAGAGGGCGCAGACAATATTTAGTTCCTGAAGATTTCATTCCTCTTGTTCAAGACGTCGTAGAGACCCATCCGGGGTTGACGTTCTTGAAAGAAGCAACTGAGTTCCACTCAAGATATGTTCATACGGTCATAGCTCGGTAAATAATATACATATTTCACAATATATTAAAGGGTGTTCCTTAAAAACACATACCAAGATTAACGGGGTTGATTCTTGTACAGGGTGGCTCGAATTCGACGCTCATCATTGGAATTTCTGAAACCGTAAGAGATGCAGGATCGGTTAAATGGAGGCAAAGTTACGCAATTTGATGCTCAATAAATCGAAAAAACCGGAATTTTCAATTTTGGTTTCTATTGTTTCCTGGCTATATTTGTTAAGATAACTCAAAATGAAAAACACGTTTTTATGGCCACTTTTTCTGCTCTATAATTCAGCGTGTTTAAATATTGAATCTGACGTTTCGACTTCTGGCTACCATCATCAACTTAATTTTTTTAAATATGAACTTGATATTTTTTCAATTTATATAAATCCTTTCATTAGCCTTAAAACCCACCCAAATTCCATCATCAGAATATCGCATATTTATTTTACCATAATACGGCCCTGAACTACATTTTTAGGTAAGAAGATAAAAAAAAGAATAAACTTATTACACATTCGTAATCTTTTTATTGCAACTCATTGATATCTAACAGCGGAAATTACTTTATTAACCGAAAATTTCATGAATATTAGACATAAGATACAAAAAGGTAGACAACAAATCAGCTTACATAAACAATTTGTAATACTATCTTGATGCCCATATTAAATATAAACATAATTTAATCACTATTACAGGTGGTCAAAGAGATAACCTTCCGCCTGGATGCATTTTCTTGCTTTGCTTTGTATTTTTAATACAGCTCGATTAATTGTTCTCGCAGGAATGGCAGCAACTTCCCTTATCAAATTTTGTCGTAGTACTTAAAGGTCGCGAGGTGCATTTTTAAATAAACGGTTCTTAAGATATCCCCAAAGGAAATAATCTAAGGGACTAAGATCTGGGCTCCTAGCGGGCCATCTTACAAAACCATTTATTAGGAAATATATGGTAAAGGAATTGAGCTACATCCCTTCCATTGTGGGCAGGAACTCCGTCTTGCTGCCACCATATTTCTTGAAATACTGCCAAAGGTTGATTATCTAGGGCGTCTAAGACATCATTCATAATCAAATTTAGATATCGTTCGGAAGTTAAGGTCCCTTCGTAAACGAAATGTCCAATAATTTTGTTCCTCCACATACCAATCCATACATTAAATGAAGTTCTCCCTTGAATTAGTACCTGCTGGTTAGTTTCTGTTAATAAAGTAATTTCTGCTGTTAGATATCAATGAGTTGCAATAAAACATTATGAATATGTAATAAGTTTATTCTTTTTTTTACCTAAAAATGTAGTTCAGGGCCGTATTATGGTTAAATAAATATGCAATATTCTGGTGATGGAATTATCTGTACGAAACGTCAGCAAATATCAAAGTGGCGATATATAGTGTTTTAAGAGTGACGAAAGGATTTAATTAAATTGAAAAAATATCAGGTCCGTATTTAAAAAATTAAGTTGATGATGGTCGCCAGAAGCCGAAACGTCAGATTTAATATTTAATCACATTGAATTATAGAGCAGAAAAAGTGGCCATAAAAATGTGTTTTTTATTTTAGCCAGGAAACAATAGAAACCAAAATTGAAAAACCCGGTGTTTTTCGAATATCTTCGGAAGTACTCGGAATTTTTAAAACGCAAAACGGCATTTTATTGAGCATCAAATTGCGCAACTTTGTCTTAATTTAACCCATCCTGCGTCTCTTCCGGTTTCCGAAATCCCAATGATGAGCGTCGAATTCGAGCCACCCTGTACATAGTTTTCATTTATATTTTGCCGCCCACTTTTAATTATGACCATGATAGAAAAAAACGTCCTGTATAAAAGTTTCCTACTTTTTATCTATTATCTTTATATCATAAATAAGAAACAAATGAACATCAAAAACCCAAGAAAAATGCAGAGGTAAACATTTTTAAATGAACACTCTGCATATTATGTCACCAATAAAAGCTTTACAACAGTAACAAATTTGATATATTTATCTTTAATAGTTTTTAAAATATGACCACTTTAATCTGAAAAATTAATAAATACTATAATTTCCATTATACCTACCTACGACTAAAGGTGAGATTGTAGATGTAATAGAAATTAGAATTAAAGATAGATATATCAAATGTAGTATTTTTGTAAAACTTCTTAAAAGACACTTTTAATGGTGACATAATATACAAGGTGTTTAAAAAAGTTTATCTCTTCATTTTCTTGAGTTTTTGACATTCATTCAAATGAAAAAGTATAAAACTTTTATACGGGACGTTTTTTTTTATCCTTCTCGGTTATAGTTAAAAGTAGGTGGCAAAATATAATTGAAAACTCTGTACAATAGACCAAAAAATATTTACTGAAAATTTCAAGTTACTTGTTCTATATTATTAATTTTAACATGGAGAAGATAATAGTTAAAGCAACATTCCAAAGGATAAAAGAGTGCATTATATGTAATTTTCATTTGTGGTCGTAGACAAATTTCACTGTTTCTGAGTTGTTACAAAAAATGTTACATTATTTATTTATTTCAGAATTTATTATTGTGTGAACCGTTCGTGGTCGGCCAAAATTACAATCCCGGAACTGAGGAGGTCAAATTTATTGAACATTATTCAACTGTTAGAGGAGGAGGAAGATATTAACCAAATCACTCAGTATTTTAGTTATGAGCATTTCTACGTTATCTACTGCAAGTTTTGGGAATTGGACAGGGATCATGATTTGTTTATTGATAAGCAGGACTTGACTAGGCATAATGATCACGGTAAGTTAAGGCAGTTGGTTCTGAAAAAATGATTTTGTTTAGTGTAACCCTTACGATTTTCGCCATATGTTTAAAAATTGCATGTAAAACATTGTGGTAAACTTGTCCGATAATAAAAGTAACGCCTTCGCCCAGTCCGACACCCGAAACATGTGACATTGACAGGTTGGGTTAAAGCTCTGCTTCCATATACAGTCAGTCAAAAAGTCTCCATACACTAGTCTTTTTAAAAAATATTTTTATGTGTGCTTCTTAATTTATGTTTATTATCAAAAATATTATAAGTAAATATCGGCAGTCCCTTTAGGAGTTATAAAAACAAAACTGAAGTCTTTTATAACACTTTATTTGAACAATGAAGAATTAAATAGTATTATTAACAAAAATAACGTCAAAAAGTCTCCATACAGTAGTATTTTTTATTATAAAATTGTTTAATACTTCAGGTCTAATACTTTGTACAGTTACCATTTACTTTAATGATTGCATTAATCCTTTTTGGGAGACTAAATACAAGCTTTCTTGTAACTTCTGGCGGAATTTTCTCCAACTCTTGTCTTATTTTGTTTTTGAGATCTTCCTTATTTCTAACTTGGTGTTTTCTCACGCGACGCTTAAATTCCTTCCACAGGTGTTCTATTGGGTTAACGTCCGGTGATTGGGGTGGTGTGTGAAGTTGCTGGCGGACATTGTGGCTCATCCATTCACGTACAAGCCTTGCAGTGTGCTTGGGATCGTTATCTTGTTGGAATAAATAACGACCCTCAAGACCAAGCTTTTAACACTTGGGTTTAGATTATTCCTTATAATGTTTAAGTAGACATGTTGGTCCATAATACCAACAATAAAGACCAAATTGCCTGTCCCATTGGCTGACATACACCCCCATAGTAAGACATTACCTCCTCTGTGCTTCACTGTTAGACAAACATTTTCAATTTTTAAGGCTGTATTTTTCCTCCAGACTTTATCCTGCCATCTAATCCAAAAGGGTTAATTTTTGTCTAATCACTAAAAATAACCTTTTTGGATCAAATGGCGAGATAAAGTCTGGAGGAAAAAAATGCATGCCTAAAAATTGCAAATGTTTGTCTAACAGTGAAGCACAGAAGAGGTAAGGTCTTACTATGGGGGTGTATGTAAGCCAATGAGACAGGCAATTTGGTCTTTATTGTTGGTATTATGGACCAACATGTCTACTTAAATATCATAAGGAATAATCTAAACCCAAGTGTTAAAAGCTTGATGTCTTGAGGGTCGTTATTTATTCCAACAAGATAACGATTCCAAGCACACTGCAAGGCTTATACGTGAATGGATGAGCCACAATGTCCGCCAGCAACTTCACACACCACCCCAATCACCGGACGTTAACCCAATAGAACACCTGAGTGAGGAATTTAAGCGTCGCGTGAGAAAACATCAAGTTAGATATAAGGAAGATCTCAAAAACAAAATAAGACAAGAGTTGGAGAAATTCCGCCAGAAGTTACAAGAAAGCTTGTATTAGGACTCCCAAAAAGGATTAATGCAATCATTAAAGTAAATGGTAACTGTACAAAGTATTAGACCTGAAGTATTAAACAATTTTATAATAAAAAATACTACTGTATGGAGACTTTTTGACGTTATTTTTGTTAATAATACTATTTAATTCTTCATTGTTCAAATAAAGTGTTATAAAAGACTTCAGTTTTGTTTTTATAACTCCTAAAGGGACTGCCGATATTTACTTATAATATTTTTGATAATAAACATGAATTAAGAAGCACACATAAAATCATTTTTTAAAAAGACTAGTGTATGGAGACTTTTTTGACTGACTGTATGGCGGTAGGAATATTCGTGATAGACTCGTCAAAAGGAAGCCCCTTAAAATACTTTTTAAAAGTGTTCTTATCATGAAGTCAATTTAATTACTAGCTCAGGGACTAAAAGTCTTCGTGGGATGTTACAAAGATTTAAAAAAAGTTTAGGACTTAATTTTTAAGGATGATTTTTAACATACTTTTGCATTTTTAGCACTGTCTTCCCGGATAATCGAGCGCATATTCTGCGGCTGCGTAACCAGAGGCAGCAAACGTCACCAAGAAGAAAAAATGTCCTACACTGATTTCGTATGGTTCCTACTTAGTGAAGAAGATAAGTTACATCCCACTGCCATAGAATACTGGTTCCGTTGTATGGATCTAGATGGCGATGGGTATTTGTCTATGTATGAATTAGAGTATTTTTACGAGGAGCAAATGCAGAGGATGGAAAGCATTGGAATTGAAACGTTGCCTTTTCAGGTGAGTGATTTTTCTAAAAAAAAACCTAAAAATGTTTTTTATAAAAGGAAACACTTGTTTACCATTAAAAAGGAAAGGTGTTATAGTATGCATCATTGATAATTCATTGGTACGCAAAACCCTGAAGCGGAGTCCAATCATACATTTAATTAAGTTACAACTAAAAGAACTACTTAAAATCCATTAATTCTTGCACAATCAAGATTTGCGTCTGGTACCAACTATTTAGCCTTATGGTCGACTAGTCTCGCATCTCGTTTCAAATACTAGAAGAAATATTGATGGCTTCAACTATATCTTCTGTCTATACTTTATTATTTATTTATGTTATTTATTTTTTTATTTTAGGATTGCCTATGTCAAATGTTAGACATGATTAAGCCTAAAACGCCTGGAAAAATAACACTTAGCGATTTAAAAAATGTAAGATGACGCCTATATTTTTTGATACATTCTTTAATCTCGAAAAGTATTTGGATCATGAACAGAGAGATCCATTTGCTTCGCAGAGGGATCATGATATTGATGGAGTTGAGGTAGGATTTTTTTTCGTTTTATTTTAATTAATTTTAAAATTAGATTTGGGTTGAAAGCTCAACCCTCATAAAAAAAATAGATTAACGACTGGTTTCTAAAAATGGCAGTTTATGAATTGCCAATTTTTTAGTGACTTTTATTTCGCGATATGGAAACAGTCACTTACTTCTGTTGGTAACATCGTTTGAGTGTTGTATCCGGCCAATGATGACCGAATAAACGAGATCAACAGTAGTAGTTGCTAGTGACAAAAATAAAGTTACTAGTAAATTGCCGACGCACGATTCGCCGTTTTATTTCGCAGACTTAGATACGGAGTAGGTATTCTAGTTCTTTTATCAGGGGCGTGGTTGAAAATTATCATGTTTTTTTGCACACAACCTATCCAAATAGACTCTTTGTTTGACCTCCGGACAGTGCGGACGTGCGTAGAGGACTACAAAGTTCTTCCCGGAGTGGTGGTTAGAGGTACTGTACGGACGTTTTTATCTTCGGGGATCAAGGAAAGATTTACGCTAAATTGACGGCATCTTTCTTCTGGATCTAAGCGCTGTGAGCGAAGATTCCTATAAGCTGATAGTATCCTGTTTGGTGGTGAACACGAGGTATTTCTCAAATGGCGGGAAATAGATGGGCGTGCCATGGGAACTGTTAGTAGTGAAAGTGAAGGTTATACATAACACCAGTAACAGATCTTGGTTTGACAGTGGACAATTTATGCATTGCATCGATTGTTGAATTATTTTCTTTTCTTTTTGGAATTTCTGGGAGCTACGGGCACGATTATCCAGATTTTCCGCCGACGAAGCCCTGGAAAGCATAGTCCGGAAGGGGAGAGTGGTGGAATGGACCTGAAGGGACCATAACCAAGAAAAAAATAGAAATAGAAATAGAAACCATTCCAAATATTCAAATTTTTATAACGAGCTAGGAACTTTATCAGGGGCCATTCCTTATGAGCTTCCAGAAGGCGGAGTTTTAAATGAAAATATCACCAAATATTTACTAAATGGTTATGTTTAATATACTAAGAAGTTGTAACAAAATATTGTATTTATTGCTTTGAAAAAAATAAGTAAAATTGGTCTTTTCTACTTATTTTAATTTATAATTTAATTTTTAGATGTCCGATTGGGATAGATATGCAGCTGAAGAATATGAGTTATTGGTTGCGGAAGAAGGGGCAATGACCAGAATGACAGCCTGTAAGTATTATATTCTCTTTTCTATGGTATACGTAAATTTGAAGAGTTTATTTTAACTGGTTATGGGTATCAACCGTTCTAATTGGTTTTAGTATACATCAATTTAACTAGTGTAATACTGTATTATTTAAAGGTAGGTGGCGCCACTAATATGTTTAAAATGGTAATAGTTTTTCATTTTAATTGTAAAGATAGTTATTAGACCTTGGCAATTAAAGAGAGCACTAATTTTAAACTACTCTCTGGTGCCATAAGGGGTGATTCATTTAGAGGTACTATTTCTAGTAGGTATTTTTGGATAGATGAGAGGGTCCAAATTTCAAACTGTCATGGTATTTGTGTTCAGTACTGTTTGGCAATTTATCGTGGAATGACTTAGCCCCACACAACGTCGAAAACTTGTTTAACTGTATTATGAAAACTATCATTCTCCCAGGAATGTGTTTCGTGCGCTTCGGGCAACTTATGGTCCACTCAAAATCGGCCTACTGAGCCGACTATTCGCTGTACCATCACAAAAATTTGAATTCCAATTTTCATTATTGGATAATCCTTGACCAAAAGAGTTACATTTAGAAAATATAGCGGCAGTAGCTTCGTGTGTACGCGATGTACCTGACGAATCGATTTGGCGGTTGGTTAAGGCCAACATTTGAAAGCCATAATCTTTAAAAAATAAATGTAATATATAGTTCTTTCGGATGATAATAAATATTGCTTATAATATAATATATTAGAAAACATAATTTCAGAGTACAGTAATTATAACTAAATAATAATGGTGCGTATATACAGTGTGGCCCGTTAAATGTGCTGCAAATGAGAAACTTTTATATTTTTAGTTTCTTAGAAAATATTTGTCGTTTTTAATTTTATTTTAAAGTTGGGTGAGGTGGCGCTACCTATGTATTTAGACGTTTTACTAATAAAATGTATTAATTGTGTTCAAGGGAATACGAATGTGGCATTGATAGGGTAAGATAAACAAAAAAGCATGCGTGAAATCGTTAAATACTAACAAAACTCAACCTAACAATGAATATATTGATTATGTAAATCCTAATCTTGTGTTTATGTTACTATGCCTATTAACATTTAACTGAAGAGTGTCCTTTTTCTGTGTTAAATTTCATATACTAAAAAGCATTTATTTTAAAAAGTTAAAAGTATGGTAAATCAAAAAATATATCCCTTTGGCTAATGTGTAATTTTTCTTTTATTTTACTAAGTTTAAATAATAAAATAAATGTTTAAGACTTACTTTTTACATACCGTGTAATGCATCGCCGGGCGGGACGTAGGAAATCCCATGTAATTTTTAATGGGGTCAATTATTAACTCCCTAATTATTTTAGAGAAAAATTCTATTGAAGTTTATTGAAGAGCATGCAAATCTACGTACATGGTAAAAATAAATTTCTGTTAACCCGTTTGCTAGTTAAATGCTAATATATTTTAAAAAATTGTTACATTACTAACGCCTCATATTTATGAACAACATTAAAAATGCCAGTTAGCGTGACATAAGGTTGTCATTTTGAAATTTAGTGCTTTATTATTATCAAAAAATCGTACAGTGAAAAGATTAAAGTGGTATTTATACAAACGAATTAAGTTAAACTAAGCTAGAGTAACAAATTTCAAGAACTTATGACATTTCGTTATGTCACGATAACTGGTATTTTTATTGTTGTTCATAAATATGAGGCGATAATAATGTAACAATTTTTAAAAATATATTAGCATCTAACTAGTAAACGGGTTAACCGAAAAATCTAAAGTTTTTACCATGGACGTAGATTTGCATGCTCTTCAATAAACTTCAATAGAATTTTTCTCTAAAATAATTAGGGGAGCCAATAATTGACCCCATTAAAAATTACATGGGATTTTCTATGTCCCACCCGGCGATGCATCACCCGGTATAAGAATTATAGTGCAATTTATAACGAAAGTTATCTTTGAAGTTTTGACGAATAATTTATCCAATTTTTAGTACATATATGTCGTAAAATTTAGGAAAGAGGTTTAATGTAATCCAAAAACTAAAATACAAAAGCAATACGTGTGTAATATTACAAAAACGCTTAATATAACCTTAAGTCATATGATTAGTTAATATTTCTTGCACATTTTTTCTATGATGATATATAGTAGAATCATCCCCAAGTTGCAGATTTTTTTGTTATTTACGTCAGAAATCAATTGTATTTCAGGATCCCTTGTTTGGTAGTATCGTGAAAATGTCAGTGTTTTAGGGGGACTCTTTTTTTGTACCTATGACATATGGATGCAACCTTTTTTAAAACTCATCATTTTGTGGTCTTGAGAATATGATACAAATGTGATATGTTTTTAAGAAGTTTGATGCCTTGAAATCCTTCTACTGTGATATTTATTTTCCACGCTTGTACTCAGCAATAATCCTCATTTAATGCAGAAATTAATTGATTCGATTGATAATACAAATTATGTTTGTATCTTTGTGCATTGTGCCTTATTTAAACATATAGCTTTCGCTGGTTATATCCCAACAATCGTTTATTTTTAAACCCATTCAAAATCCATTACCTAACAGCAAACACATCTGTATTATATTTTAGGTTAATAGTATACAGGGTGTTTTTAAATAAATGCGAAACATTTTAGGAGGTCATTCGTTGCTTAAAATAAAAGGTAGTTTGTTTTATAAACATGGAGTCAAAAGTCAACCATAAGACATATATCGCGGTACAAAAATAGCGAAAAAATATCGTTTTTATTTTTTACCCCCAAAAAGGAAAAGCGCTAGAATAATGCTATTTACGGAAATATTAATATTATAAAATACACTTTCTAACTATCTTTGCACTTCTTTAGAATTAATGAAAGTGGTGAAAAAATACTACCCCTATCGTTCTTGCTAACCAAATTAAAAAGACTTACTTTACTCAATCACCTTAAAGAATATAAATTTGGTAGCCTAATTTATTTGAAAACTTCATAATATGTCGGGACGAGAAAATTTTATTTAAAAAAAATTTATATTTATCTGCTGTCACCTATTAATTTAAACCAAAGACAATTATAGTTTTACTATAGACACCCAGATCAATACTAAATTTTTGGTCATCGCTTTGGACGCTGGCTTGGCGGAATTTATAAAGCGGCACATTATACGTACTGTTAACGTGTGTAGTTACATTCTCTCGATGGATGTCCGCTTCATAAATCCTAATAAGCGAGCGTCCAAGCTGATTACTAAAAATTTAGCATTGTTCCGGGTGTTTATAGTGAAACTAAAATTGTCTTTGTTGAAACACAATATTTTTTGTTTTCAGGTACAAAAATAAAGACATTTTTAAACATTTTTTCGCGATATCTCCCAAATTTTTGTTTTTCAGGTACAAAAATAAAGACATTTTTAAACATTTTTTCTCGATATCCCAAATTTTTGTTTTTCAAGTACAAAAATAAAGACATTTTTAAACATTTTTTCATGATCTCTCCCAAATTTTTGTTTTTCAGGTACAAAAATAAAGACATTTTTAAACATTTTTCACGATATCTCCAAAATTTTTGTTTTTCAGGTACAAAAATAAAGACATTTTTAAACATTTTTTCTCGATATCCCAAATTTTTGTTTTTCAAGTACAAAAATAAAGACATTTTTAAACATTTTTTCTCGATATCTCCCAAATTTTTGTTTTTCAAGTACAAAAATAAAGACATTTTTAAACATTTTTTCAAGTGATCTCTCCCAAATTTTTGTTTTTCAGGTACAAAAATAAAGACATTTTTAAACATTTTTTCTCGATATCCCAAATTTTTGTTTTTCAAGTACAAAAATAAAGACATTTTTAAACATTTTTTCGCGATCTCTCCCAAATTTTTGTTTTTCAGGTACAAAAATAAAGACATTTTTAAACATTTTTTCGCGATATCTCCAAAATTTTTGTTTTTCAGGTACAAAAATAAAGACATTTTTAAACATTTTTTCTCGATATCCCAAATTTTTGTTTTTCAAGTACAAAAATAAAGACATTTTTAAACATTTTTCTCGATATCTCCCAAATTTTTGTTTTTCAAGTACAAAAATAAAGACATTTTTAAACATTTTTTCGCGATCTCTCCCAAATTTTTGTTTTTCAGGTACCAAAATAAAGACATTTTTAAACATTTTTTCGCGATATCTCCAAAATTTTTGTTTTTCAGGTACAAAAATAAAGGCATTTTTAAACATTTTTTCAGTGATATGTTTATAAAGCAAACTACCGTTTACTCATACAACGCTTTTACTTTAAACAAAAAAATACCTTTTACTTTACTTTACAACGGAATTGCCTTCCAAAATTTTTCGCATATGTTTAAAAAACATGTAAAAAAACTTTTCAGATTTTAAACTTGAAGTAAAACAATTATATTAAAAACTTTTTTTAACGTTTACTTTTAAAATATTTTTTTTGCCTTAGTGTCTAGTTTTAATATCTACTTCCTATTATTTCTCTAGCTAGAGCGTTGTTACAAATCTGAAACGTTTTTTTCCTGCCAAAAATATATCACTGCTTAACATTATTCTTAATTTTTCAGCTCGTCCGATGAAGGAAATGAAGACTTACTTTCAGAAAACCTAGATGGCGCCCTGGAATTGTCCGACGACAGTGACTGTAGTATTTAGCAAGTGAATAGTCTCTCGCGCAAAACTTAAAAACAATAAATACCAGTTTTCTAGTCTCAATCTCAATTGACAAATAAAAGTATTTTTTCGCAAATTTTTGCGGTATACGTAAGATTTTTCAAACGTTCTTCTCCATAGAAGTACTAGTTTTTCAATTTTTGCGATTCGTAGTAATGCAAAAGTATTCTAAAGAAAAGTGCTGCTTATAAACTCATTGTAGGTCAAAAATATTAGTGGCTGGCTCAGCAATGAAATTGACTTTATCATAAAACCCTTTAAAACCTTTTTAGGGCGGTTCCTTTTGACAAATCCACAACGAATATTTATACCGCCATATATGGAAGTTCGCTTTAACCCAGCCTGTCAATGTCAAATGTTTCTGGTGTCGGACTGGGCGAACACGTCATTTTTTAAACATTTGACATTGACACGCTGGGTTAAAGCGCCGCTTTCATATATAGCAGTATGAATATTCGTGGTAGAATCGTCAAAAGAAACTCCCTAAAAAGGGTTCTTACCATGAAATCCATTTTATTACTGGCCCAAGCACTATATGTAGCGTTTTTTTTTTCACCACAGACAAACAAAAGAAAGGTCTTTTACATTGAGAAAAAAGTTTTATTGAGAACATTTAGAAACTGTAACAGCATCTTAAAAGAAAAGTAGTTCCATAGAGAGGCTGCATAGAGCCAGGAATTGTTTTTCGCTGTCTGTGAGGGAGAAAAATCAATTATTAGGTAGATTTTCTATACCTAAGATTATAATAATTACCCAAGCACAAAACTAAAGAGTGTGATTTTTTCTATTAAGAAAAAAAACTATTTTGTATTTTAAACTAGTAAATGAGTAAAATATAGTTTTAGTACGCGCTAACATAATGTAGATAACCCCAGTACCCTTATCTAGTCCGTAATTTTTTATAGAAAATCGTGCTATCTCAATTTCTCGTTTATATTTCTTAGATTTGTTATTATTAAAAGCAGTGGTCAAAAAATTATGAAAATTTCTGAAAAGATCAACCATAACTCTTCTATTCGCTATATCTAAAAACTCTTATTTTTTTTTATTTAGCTTTATTTTTCTACAGGATATTAATAGTCCTCCTGGGGCAATATATTGAGATGTGGTAAAATTTGTGTAAAAAGATGTCACTTAGACTACTTTTTGGCACAGAAATAATTTGGGTCAGGTGGCCTAGTGCCCACTAGCATTTTTTTTTCAAATGGAAAAGGAAGCTCACGTAGCACCTCGTTTTAAAAAGTTTTTGATTCTCTACTCATCACCATTTTATTTTTTAAAATCCGCCCAGTCTTTCTATAGTAACAGGCGTTTAATAGTTAGCTCCAATTTGAGTCATTTTTTGTTGTTAATACGGTTCACAACATTTTAAAAACATTACATTTTCTTGGTAAACGGTGACGTCAGGTATGTCGCGTATTTAACCGTGTTTGAATACATCCCGGACAATGGTTTAAAAACAATATAGTTATGTTGGTCGGGCGGGCGTATGCATCGTACTCATTAAAAAACTTTGTTTTGGTCATTTTTAGTAAACTTTTTACGTGGCTGTACACGGCAAGTGAAAAATGTTTATATTTGGTGTAAACACAAGTATATATAATAATCATAAAAAATAAAAATTATAATCATAACCTAAAACATTATTGGGCTGTAACGCAACGGTTTAAAAACTACATTATCTTAATTCTCATATTTATATTGTCATTTTCGAATACGGTTTGAACCAGTGAGACGAATATGGTTAGCAAGAAAATTTGACTTTGTTCTTACAAAGCGGTTTTTAGAAGGTCTCTCAAAAGGGAAACGGGGATCTTGTAGCACCTCGTTTTAAAGGTTTTTTGTTTCTCCACTTAACGCCACTTTGTTTTTAAAAATCAGCCCAGCTGGTCCAATGCCATTAAAACCGCACTGCTTTTACGGTATTAAGGCCACGTGACAAAAAATGATTTTTGTGCCAAAAATAGTTTAAGTGACACTCTTACCCAAATTTTACCTAATTTCGATAACTTGCCTCGATCAAAAGATAATATGGTAAAGGCGTATTTTCAAGGTCGATACTTTTTTCCTATAAACATATTATACCGGGTGTTGCTCCGCCGAGCGGGACATAGGGAATCCCATGTAAATTTTGAAGTAGTCAAATATTGGCTCACCTAATTATTTTAGAAAATAATGCTATTAGGATTTATTGAAGAGCACAATAAGTTCCACTTAAAATGAAAATTTGAGCATTTTTCAACCAACCAGTAAAGAGTAAACTGCTTAAATACTTCTGAAACGTAGTATCTCATTATGCACCCTGTACTCTAGAAATCAATAATAAAAACACCATATCGATTTATCAGTGACAATTTATTTATAATGTCATTGCCAAAACTGAACAATTTTATACGGGAATTTCAAAAGAATCCTCGCATTTCATTTTAGTTTACAGCTAATTCCAACACATGCACTCACAGTTACGCAAGACAATAAAACAAATTTGTCTACATTTAGAAATCAGTTTATGACGAAAATATCAGGATTTAATCAAATGCTCAAATATTCCTCCATTAACTGCCAGACAATAACCCAAATGATTATAAAACTCATTTCTTACGTTGGCTAGTTGGTACATCGATATTCTGGCACATTCAGCGGAAATAGCATTCCTTAGCTGGTCTAAATTTTCATATTTTTTATTGGTATAAAGCTTAGTTTCTAAATGTCCCCATAGAAAAAATCGTTTGGCGAAAGATCCGGAGACCTGGCTGGCCAAGATATTGCGTGGTTCGGGCCTATGATGTCGTTATTAAATGCGTTGTTCAAGTATTCGCGCACAGCTCTGGTACTGTGTGCTGGGCAGCCATCCATTTAATACCAAATCTCTTGATTTTCACGAGCAAGGTTGGTGGTGTGGTCTTGTCCAGTAATGTCCTCCAGTTTTCTCGTGATAATGTTTCCTTCGGCCTCCTCTACACAAAGTATCACTTCTAAATCCCTCTCGTTTTGATACAATTTGTCTCTAATTTTCACGTCGATTTTCTTTACATTTGCAATTATTGATTACTGTGCCTGTAGTTTCAATTTTTTTATCGTCCGTTCTATTGTTGATTTACTTGGTATTGGCCTATTAGGAAAATAGGCTGCAAACATGTCCGCTACTCTTCGATAAATATTTCCCTAATGAAACCATTTTATAATAGTGATTTTTTCTTGATTTAAGCAGTTAATTATTTAAAAATGATGTAATATTGTTTTGACAACTTGAGAGTACAAGGTTAAATAATTTTTCTGGTATTTTATTATAAACTTCTAATAATACAGGGCGCGTAAGAAAATAGGAGATTCGTAACTTATTTTAGCATTTATCTTTTAGCTGGCGTACTGAGAAGAGCTGGAATTTGTACACTGGTTACAACTTTTCGTGCTCTTTAAAAATCCCTATAATATTTTCTTCTAAAATAATTAGGGGGCCAATATTGGACCACTTCATAATTTACATGGGATTCCCTATGTCCCGCTCGACGGAGCAACACCCGGTATGTCTTTTCTGTTTATAATTTTTTTACCACTATTTAAACTGTAATTTTTATTTTTAATGACTAATAATCCGGCCCAGTTGAAGCGTTAGTATCAATGGTAAAACCCTTAAGCTTTTAAGAAATGAAGTATGGAGTTATGTTTAAGCAAGGTTTAAGTTAAACTGGGCTTAAAATGTAAAAGTTAAATCTCGGTTACAAGGTACTTTGCATTAAACGTGTTACATAATCGATATTTATTTAACTATAGCCTAAGTGTTGTAATTTTTACATAGTTTAGGATATTTATTGGTGAAAAAATGCGTTTTTGTATGTTATTGATAGTTGAATGCGTTGTTTTTTGTTTTTGTTAATTAAAAAAAAAAAAAAAAACTAGAGGTTATATGAAAGAAAAACTACAGTATGTAATTGTATTGGGTGAAGAAATTTATTTGTATCTACAGGATGATTTATTTTTCCGAGACAATTATAATATTTCATAGTTTCACAAATAGGTTCGCAAACATTTTTTTCTACGGGTGGACCTCTTGTATGTTTTCTTTTGGTTTAAGGTAAAAATTATTATTTTATGCCTTAACCAAACCTTGCGGAACTTTTTATAAACAATAACTTTTTTCGTAAACTTAATAATAAAAAGGTTTTCCATATGACGCCAACTTACGTACTGTTTTATTTTAAACAATGATTGCCCTGGAAAAACAGCCTGTTGATATACAAATATCAGATCAAAAAAATAGTTTTTGTCCAAATGGTTTTGGGATTAAACCTTTTTTATATAATCTCCAGTTTTTTAGCCACACTGTACAAGAGAGTCAGTATTGACTCTACGCTTCATGCGAAACGGCTCTAGTATCTCGTATATTTTAACTCGTGATGTTTTTGTTTTATGTAAGGGAACATATTTTCCTTCTATTAAATTTAAAAATATTTTTTTTTTGTTTTTCTGATTTAATTTTTTAGTTACTAGGAACGTATTTTTGATTAATAATACTTTAATATAGGTTTTTTTTTAATTAGCAACCTATATGTCAAAGTCTCGTATAAATATTATACCATTGTCAGTTATTGATTTTAGAAATTTTCACTCATATGGTTCCATTTATTTTTCGATGGGCAACATTATTTAATGAATTGCTAGGTACAGTAACTTAATAGAAATATAAAGTTTAAATTACCGACTAATATTTCTTAAAATACAATTTGCCAGTGTGATTTTTTTATCTTTTTTTTTTCTTTTTTTACTACATTTTGTACATGTGATTTTTAACATCTTGTGTGTTAATTTTAATTTTACGTATGAGTGAAAATTTTAAACTCAAGAAGTCAATTAAAGAATAAGTTTTTTTATAGGTACTTTCCCAGTGATAAATTTAATTGTATAACGCAGCTAATTCTTGTTGTAATTGTATAGTTTATTTAACATTAATGAATTGTTTTTAACTATTGCGATATTATAGTATGAATTTAACTAGTCATTTTTATTGTCTATTATATTGTGTAACATTGTATAGAACTTTATTATACTGGTTTTCTTTTATGTGTTTTTTTTAAATTTTTAAAAAAATGGACCAATTGTACCCATTAGAACTTTTTAAATAGTTAAATTGACTATAATATGCTAATTATTAATTGATATCACAGACATATGCTACGCGGACATATTTCGTTTCCAATGGCGCCAGTCGAACGCCGGCTGGCTTGCGTAAAGCTTAGTTCATATTATACTTAAAAAATGCGATTTGCGAATTGTCAAACGTGTTCTACTGGTCAATTTCTACAGGATTACTGTAGGGCCAAATACATAACCTTAAAAAATAGCCCAAAATTATACTTAGTAGATTTAAAACCACTCAAAATTTAGTTTATAAAAAATCTGGTAAAAAATTATGTAGGTAAACAACGCAAGGAAGGGGAAATAACAGGGAAAAATTCACAAGACTGATTAAAGTTCCTATATTTAGTCACATGGGCGTCGGCAAAAAAGTCACACACACGCGGGATGACTAGATTTTACCTCTCCTTTGCTCCTTTCCCAATAGCCAAGGGGTGCAAAACATCTTAAAATGCCTAAAATCAATACTTTTTGCAAAAACTTACTACTTTTTATATATTTTTTTTAAGCCAGGGGTGCAAGTGCACCTGCCTCTCGGATGCCAAAGTTAGTCAGCTGATGATTAATTCAGTGGCGTCCAGAATTTGTGCTTTTCGTTATGCAATGTTTTGAAAGTGATGTTTCTTGAAAGATGTGTTTTTAAATGTTTGGTTTAAACGGTTGTTCTAATAATACTACAAACTAAATTTCTCCAGCGCTGGCCAGCCAGACTTATCTCATTTAATAACATGGCTAAAAAGATACCAGGTAACTCAATATGACGGCTATGTCATAACTCCCTTAATTAACTTTGGGAATAGCAGGAGGGAGGTGAAAGCTCTTTTTGTCTTTATGAATTTGCACTCCAGCCTCTAACTGTCTACTGGTGTCTGGGGATATCAAAAGTCATAAACACTATAAGCAATTCAAATTAAGGAGCATATTGTCGCAAAGTGATTAAGCTGATAAAAATGATTATCTAGGTCCAAAATGACAAATAATATTTACAAAAATTACCTGATTAGGCATTAAATTTTAAAATATATATTTTAGACATCATTGTCTAATAACCTAAATATCACAAAGCAGGATAACAGTCAGCGTTCCGAGAAACTTTATATAAAGCCACAAAAAATAGGTTCTTCGTTATTTAGGCTTAAACTGCAGACACACCAAAACCTACTTTGCACGTTTTGCTTCAATGCAGAATTTTTAACGAAATCCATGATGACAACCAACAAAACACTTGGCAAAAATTGTAGACTAGCTCTTTTCATATTTTTATAGCATTTATTCAATAAATCATAAAGTATATTTAAAAAATGCAAGATTAACGCAACAACAGCAAGTAAAACTTGAATATGAAATGTCATAACTACGTTTATATCGAATAGTTGAAGCTAGCTTGAGTTTAAGCGGCTTAAAAGTGGCTTGAAAAAAGCGATATAAACGCGCTTAAAAGTGACTTGAGTAGTTCAAGCAAGCCTGAAAATAAGTAGGGTTGACTTCACTGAAGCCGATTAGAAACACGATATTAAAGATTTAAGCAGGCTTAATAACTGCCTAACTTCAGATGGATGCTTCCTCGAACGTCATCAGTGTCAATTTAATATATGATTTTGACATTTTTATAAAAAATATAAGTTGAAAAACAGGTAAAAAACTTTAAAACACGCTCACACAACAACAGCACACAAAACGGGACGAAATAAATAGTGAGGTTTGTTTTTCATTCGATGTCCACTGTGAAGTTGGACGCAAAACCGCATGCGAATGACGATGGGCTGAAATGTGCTTGACCTCGATTTTTAATCAACTTTCAATCCGACCGAAATAAACACGTAGACTTGGAAATCGCTTCCAAGCCGCTTTGTTTTCAAGCCAGCTTCAACTATTCGATATAAACGTAGTCATTTTACACTAAAATAGTTCAAAATGACTGCGATGAGTGCGCTAAATAGCAATTAAAACGTTGCCAAGTCGCTTAATTTGAATTTTCAATTATGCGTCTCGTAATTAAAACATAACCCAAAAAATCGACTGCTCTTATTGCACCAAGAAAAACGGTTAACCTGCTCATGTTTTTTCAGGTATTTTTTTTTGGCATATTATATTATTATTGCATTATTTTCTGAATGTACTGACATAAAAAATTAAAAGTTTTTTTCAAATAAAAATATATTTTTATTTACATAATATTATGGATGAGGATGACAATTACATAGTAAATAGCCTACAAGACCTTTGTAAACAAGAACGGCACATGGATACAAGGTATTTACAAAAAAATAGTTTGGGATCATGATTTTTTAATACTATACTATAATTATACTAACCAGCAACAACGATATTTTTATCTTAATTGAGGCGTTGAGAGCCAGAGCGGACCGCAATTTAAAAATAGGATAGTGGTAGCCTACAAAGTCCACTTAAGCTCTGATAAATAAGTGTTATACTATTGATGGTCCGCTCTGGCCCTCAATGCCTCAATTAGTTTTTATACACAAGTTTTCCCAATGAGGACTCAACACTGCCGTCCAATGAAAAACACACCGTATGTGCATTTTTATAACTTTTGAGA
>JACEGR010000014.1:600000-759257 GCA_014170235.1 Listronotus bonariensis
TTATTATACCGGCCACGACTAGTGCCGATGAATAATCTTACCTTTCGTATAATTCTTTCTCAGTGTCTTTACCCATAGCAGCGGCCCCACTTCTGATGTCTTGAAGACAAGATAGATCGTACTGTTTAACAAGTGGGTTTTTAATTAATATTAACAGCACCGGAGGTGGTACTATTAATCGCCTAATCTGTAACAAAATAAACAAATAACATATATCAAATGTAGCAACAATTTCGTTACGTATGTATACTAATATGAAACCCTAGATGCAAAACCAGATATATCTATTAGAAGTTAAACTAAAAATAACGCGAAAAACTGATACTTCTTTAATTTTTAGATATTCTCAAAAAATAGAAACTATTTTTAAGTCACAAAAAATAATATATATCTAGTATTGGATGCATTTTTTTACCATTGGTACTTTTTGATGTATGGGGTGATCCAATAAGGCTTGAGACTTCGATATGCTGAAGAATTACTTTTAAAACTATTTTTTTTTACATTAATACATATAGTTCAAAATAATTTAGTCATTAAATATACAATAAAAGGAATCGTCAATGTAAAGTGTATTTTTGTTCTCCTACCTTATACTTTTTGATGGATTCTAACAACACCTTCAGATCGAACTTTCTCATAACGACCATTTTTTACCCCTGAGAATGTTTAGGAACATCAACATAAAGCCGAAAGAATGGAAGAAAGGCGTTAGACCGAGCATCCCGTCACTAGGGTCATCGTTTATGGCGAGATCTTGGAGCTGAGTCCTGAAAATATCATATTTATAAAATTTATCTAAAAATATCAACGTTTGCCACATACAGGGTGTAACAAAGCACACACACAAAGATTGGGAATAAATTGAATTGTTCTCCTAAAATTAGTTTTTTTTTCATATTTGATTTCTTTTCAATGGAAAATGGAGATATCTTGCAGTAAATGTCGAGAGATTTAGACTATGGGGTCGAATATTAAGAAAACTGAAAGTCTGATGGTAGTTTGCGGTATGGCATCGTATAGGAGAGAAAAAATACTAGATATTTCACCCCATTAGAAAAATCTCAAAAAATTGAGTTATCAAGCATTATTTGTCGCAAAATAGATTTGGCGATGATTTATTCATTACAAGTGGTTTTGTGGTCCAATATTAAGGAAACCGAACGTAGGAAACTAGTTAGCGATATGTCATCTTATAGGGAAGGAAAAATATTACAGCTTACGCCATATTGCATTTCAAAAGATCTCTAGAAAATGGAGATAATTCGCATTTCCTGTCGCGAAATATGTTTGGTGATGATTTTTTCGTGATAAGAGACTGTGGGGTCGAATATAAAAAAAATTAAAAGTTGTAACCTAGTTTGCGATATGGTACAGTACAATATGCGTTTGAAAAGAACTCTAGAAAATGGAGATGGTATTTACCTGTAGCGAGATATGTTTGGCGATGATTTTTGTGATTCTGTGGGCTCAAATATCAAAAAATCGAAAGTCGTAGACTAGTTTGCGATATGGCATCGTATAGGGGAGGAAAAATACTTTAGATTGCACACCATATTGTATTTAGACAAATCTCTAGAAAATGGAGATAATTCGCATTATTGTTGATTTTAACTACCTATGGGGGCGCTGCTAAAACGTACACAAAGTCGAAAGAAGTAGGTAATATGCAGGTAGCTAGCTTGGATCCTGTTACGGATTTCGGGAACTGAAACGGTTTAAAATACTGTTCAAGTTTCAATACAGCCGTGAATTTGTATAGATTTACACATATTAAGTGTGTTAAAACTCGATTTGTGAGTTCGAGTAGTGCCCTTGATGGTTTAACAGACTTTTTGTTAGTGGTGATTGGTGAAGAAACCGCCATGTAAAACTTTTTCGGGATGAGTAAAGAACTGTTTCTGACGCTAAGCTCAGTCTTTTCATACCTCAATTGCACTCCCGATAGTAGGTGCACAGTGGAAGGGGAAGAAATCTTGAATTCCAACCATATTATTTTGATTGTACACACGTCTTTTTATTTTAGATGTTAATGGCTCTTCTGATGCCATAATAAACGTTTTAATAAAGGTGAAAGAAATACTTTTTGATAAAAATAATAGCTAAACACGCAGCTACTCACGCACATTTCTTAGCTTGTGCAGTTGACCACCAGAGGTCTCATCGATCTTAAAAATCGCCAATAGCAAGATATGTTTGGCGATGATTTTTCGTGACGAGTGAGTGGGTCGAATATCAAAAAATCAACATTTATAAATGCTTCACCCCCATTTGCATTAGGAAAGATCTCTGGAAAATTGAAATATCTTGCATTGTTTCTTGCGACTCACGAGACAGGTTTATCCACGACTTTTTACTAGTATTCCGCCTCTTAGCCAAACATTTTCGATGTGATATTTAGCTCACAAACTATAAAAAACCCGAAACATTTTTATGAAATTCTATATTAAAAGATTGGACCATGCAAAACATACCTTCCTATGTCAATAAAGGCACCCATATTGTCGTGGGTGCACATGACACCTTTAGGCAAACCCGTAGTACCCGAAGAGCATAAAATAGTTGCCACTGTTTCTTTAATGTCAATCAAAGGGGCTTCATAATCTTCATCAACCTCTGTTACACCTAAAAAAAAGGTTATCACATGAAATATGTAATTTAGTACCAACAATCCTTAACAGTAATTCTATTTTTTTAAAATTGGTTTTAATGTCTAGAAAGTTTGAGAGGAGTCTTTGTTTAGGATGGACACCCAAATCTCCTGATCTGGGTCTCATGGATGAGGGAGTAAAAGATGATTTTTGTACAGGGTTTTCATTTATATTTTGCCACCTATTGTAACTATAACCAAGAAGGATACAAAACGAAACGTCCTGTATAAAAATTCCATACTGTTTCATCTATTACCTTTTGAGCATAAAAAACAAAACAAATAAACATTCACAACTCAAAAAATTAAGAGGTAAACTTTTTTAAAATGAAATACCCTGTATATTATGTCACCATTAAAAAGAAATTTTAAAAAGCTTTGCAAAAATACCACATTTGATTTACCTATCTTTAATAGTTTTCGAAATATGACCACTTAAATCTGTAGATGTAATGGAAATTATACCAAGATTTAAATGGCCATATTTACGAAACAATTAAAAATAGATATATTAAATAATGTAGTATTCTTGTAAAGTTTTTAAAAGAGCTTTTTAATGGTAACATAATATACAGGGTGTCCCATTTAAAAAAGTTTACCATTTCATTTTTGTTAAGTTTTTGATGTTTGTTTGTTCTTTTTTATCCTTAAAAGATAATAGATGAAAAAGTATATTTATTTTTATAAAAGGCGTTTTTTTCTATCCTTCTTAGTTATAGTTAAAAGTAGGTGGCAAAATATAAAGAAAAGCCTGTACAAATTATAAAACTAGTGGCGATTTATGGCATTTCCTACCTTACCTTGCAGAATGTCATCAAAACTAACAACTTGTGGATGTGCATATTTTGTACTACCAAATAAGACTAGTTTTTAACATACTGATTAGTCGGCAACATAGATACCATTTTTCCAATGGTTTTATCTGAGCAAAATATCACTTTCGGCTTTGAGAGATTTTGTACATGTTTGAGTTCAGCTGCAATAAAAAGTTTTTATTAGTGATTATTCTAGAATTGAGGGTTCTAGCTCCAAAGACTACAAATTCCAATTTCCACATTTTATAAGAAATTAACTAAAAATATATATATAAATTGTATGTAATGCAATCTTTCTTAAGTTTGAATACTCTATTTTGGATGTAGTCATAGCAAAAAAATGGTTATTAAAATTTAGAGCTAAAAAAACTATTGAGACATTTATATTATAGAGTAAGAGTCCGCGAGCGGCAGACCTTCGTTATTTTGTAAACGCTGAAAGTTTATCAGTGCATGCTCCCAACTAGGTACAAGATTTTTAGTTTACCATTATCAAAGTTTACCATCCGGTAAACTATGGAGTTTGACTCATAGCGGCTTTGGCAGGTATCAGGTACCAAATGTTAATGAATTGAAACATAACTTTCGTCATTTTGTAAAAGTGAATTTTGATATGTTACTTGGGTACCTATTAGAAGATATTTCTTTAGTAGCCAGATAGTTCTAACAGTTCCAACCCCTTGGCAGACAAACATTTTGGGATGGCCTAATGGTCCAAGGAAGTCCAATTTTTCTGTTATTAAACAAGATATGACAAAAGTCCTATATAAGAGTTGTAAGGTTTCCAAATAGGCATATCCTAAAAATATTTTGATGTATACAGATTATCCCAAAAAAATAATTGAAAAAAATGCTGAAAGTTTGTCAGTGCATGCTCCTAACTAGGTACCAGTTGTAAGGAACGCACAGCAATAACTTTTTTTGGACACTCTGTGTACATCGAGATATTTTTAGGACATATGTATTTGGAAACCCTACAACTCTTATTTAATACTTTTTGTCATATCTTGTTAAATAACAGAAATATTGGACTTCCTCAGAACATTGGGCCATCTGAAGTTTTTCGCTAAGGGGTCGGAACTGTCAAAACTTTTGTCAACCTTTAGTACCCGGTACCTGCCAAAGCCACCATGGGTCAAACTTCATAGTCTACCAATGCTTCTACTATGCTTCAACGTATGTTGGAAGCATGCACTGACAAACTTTCAGCTTTTACAACGAAGGTCTGCCGCTCACGGGTTCTTGAACTATTAATTTTGTAGTAATGTAGTATGTATGTTAGAAAAATAAGCATACAGAGCTTAAATCACTGAATACTTTCTTTTGAAATAGAAAAGTTAACGTCACACTGACAGTCGAAATCCTTGACCGAGTGAAAACGAACTAACTAATTATCAGAGGGTTTATCTAACTAATTAATACTAACTAAGCATGGAGTGAATACAGAAAATCTTATAACAAGCAGTTAAGCAGGCTATCAGCCCGATATAGTATATTTCCTAACTAGTGCTGAAAGTGCCACTTTTCCGCACGCGACTGCGTGTAGCGGAGTTCGGTTAACAAGTGTTAGGAACGCTATTTTTCTACGAGCGTAAGAAAAACACAGAAACATTTTTTTTTAACACAATGCTACTTAAGACCCTACTTGTACTTATTAATATTTTGCAGGTTAATAGCGGATTGAAGAAGTTTTTTTGTTGCGAAAATATTGATGTCTGTTGACTTGTGAAAATACTTTATGTATGTACAATCATCAATAAATATCTTTAAAAGATCCAACACGACGTATCCCATGGCTCCGACCCCATAGGGCGTCGTGCGGAAGGCCATCCATATCGAAGACCACTCCTCGCGTCCGCTCGGTCAGTGATCTTCGGCCAAATTAATTTGCCTCAGTAGACGAAGGGATCCAAGGACAACAGATTTCTGCATCTTCATCACCAGTTGTTCGGGTGTATTTTCACATGCTGGAATGTACCTCATTTCCCTTAATATGTTATTCTTTATGCCTCCCAAAACGCCAATTATCAGGACAACCAATCGCACGGTATACTCCGGATAGAGCCTCCGAAGTTCGCCAAGAAGATCTTGATATTTGGCTCGTTTCTCCCGTTCTTTTATATCGATGTTAGTTTCCGCTGGGGCGGAAAACTCTATTACGTACATGGTGTGGTTTGTCTTATCAAGGAGAACGATGTCGGGTTTATTTGCTTGAATTTGATGCGTTGTTGGGAACGCGTAGTTCCAGTATATGCGACAGTTGTCATTTTCCACTACCGCTTCAATGTCTCCGGGAGCAAACGGCAGTATTGCTGTTTCATCGATGCCGTAGTAATGCCTCAGGTGATAGTAAAGTACCCGAAGAGCGTCATTATGCCGATGAATGTAGCTATTGACAGCATGCACTGGACAAGCTGACAATAGATGCATAAGGGTTTCGGGTTGCTGTCGACAGGCTCGACATGCGGTGTCAAGAACGTTGGAAAATTGGCTTCGGTACACCAATGTGTTTATCACCCCATCATCAATAAATATTATTATTATTATTATTATTATTATTATTATTATTATATGTTTCTTCCACCTCTTAAGTTGGTTTGGCCAAAGCAAAAATTTCTTTTAAATATGAAGTACATGAAAATCCTTCATTTCGACTCGCTAATATTTGGTTCAAGTTTATTGTACTTTCCCGCATTAGTGCGGAAAAGTGAACTTTTTCGCACGAGAGTAGGAAAAATATTTATCAGAGATTGGTGAATACGGCCGTATGTTTTAAATAATACTTGACGCTCTTATAGGTTAAATTAATTGTATAGGGACACATCTTCTAGTGTTGGTATCTTAAAAATTAATTAATTATTTGGAGGGTTGTTGCATGTCGAAAAAAAAATCGGTATTCGCAGTAGTCGATGGCCGATAGAAACAGAATAGAACCCCGTGACTGTATTCCTAGAAACCGTTGAAGTAAGTAACCTACCTGGTGTGTATTCTGGGTTAAGAGGAGCAAAAGTAGCAGCTACAAGAAATGTCGCCACTGCTGCAATGGCAAACTCAAACCGGTTTTCACTGTTGACTGAAACGCAGTCACCAACGCCTATATTTTCTGACTTTAACCATTTGGCAACTTGGATGGCCTTGGCAAGAAGCAAGTCAGCAGTAAGTTCCTCACTAGTAAATGCATCCACCTGGTTAAAAAACAAATTATTTAATTCATAGATGAAAAACCCACCAGCGTTTTAGTGTTTGCGAAAATTTCTGTTTTTATTTTTTATATATGGCAATAATGAACTTTAAAATATCCTATTTAGGCATGGCTTGTCCATAGAGTCGTCAATGACTGTACCTATACAATCCAGTTTTTAAAACAAAAACATAAAAATAATTATTTATCTATACGAATATTATAAAGAGGTAAAGTTTGTAACTTTGTTTGTAAGGGGTATACCTTAAAAATACTAAACCGATCATGAAAATTCTTTCACAATCAGAAAACTACACTATTTAGGAGTGCTATAGGATATATTTTAATATAACTGAACAAAAAATTCAGATATTAACGTCCAACAAAGTGAGCACGAGTTGGCTAGTATATTATATCACAAGACCTATAAATTTAATAGATTAAACTACCCAACATATTTTCAGCAATAGTTTTCTTGGAAATAGGTGAACGTACATTAAATGTAATAAAAACAGAAGACCGCGCAGCAGTCGAGGGTCTTTATTTTTAAACTTCAAAACACGAGACCGCGAAGCGGTCGAGAGATTTTTAAATTATTGTCCATAAAAAACTTGCCAAGCAAATCTTGCAAAAAATATTTGGGTAGTTTAATGGATTTAAATTTGTAGGTCAAGTGACTTTAAGACTAACTTATTTCCTGAAAAACTTACATTAAAACCAACAACACAGAATTTTACTGATAATAATAACCGCGCGAATAACAGAAATTTATTCGAGGTTAAACAGCACACGTGGTCTATGCCCGTTTCCACCGACTTTTTAGAGTTTCCCTAATGGTAGAAAATAACTTTCATTAGGTTTCCATTCTCTACCTAGCGTTATGGAACCCGTAAAAAGTTGGTGGAAACGGGCATTAATTAGTTATCTAAAAATTTATCCAAGAAATGGTGGTTCCTGATTGGTTTAGTTTTTCAAGGGGAAAATAATCCTTAGAAACAACTACAAATCTATTACTAACGAAACCTTCCTTAGTATAGAATCGAGGCCAATTCATTTGGCCGTACTTTAAGTTAGGTTTATATGGCAATGCATTAAAACCAAAAAAGTTAAAAGAAGAAACGTACATTCTGGAAACGTCGACGGCCGACCACTTACGTACTGTTTCTCCGTAGCGCGCGGTGGTTAGCAGAGGGCATTTAGGATAATTCGCTAATACTGCTCAGTAAAAAATAGGACTGCAAAACAATAGAATTAAACAAAGAAGAACGAATTGGATTGAACAAGGCCATTCCCAAATATTTATGTTTATTAACATTTGAAGAAAAAATAAATTTTGCTTGTTACTTGATGGCATTATTAGTTGCTCACAAAATTTGCCCCATCTGAAAAACTCAGCCGCGCCTGCATGTTTGGTTCATATATTTTTGTGATTTTCAAACAAGATTTTTTTGCAAAATTTTAAAAATACATGACCTAATAGATAAAAACATCAGCCGCAAATTTCTGTTTGTTTTATCACATTTTTTTACTTATCCTGTAAAAAAATATACTCATAAAACATGTCTAACTGTCCATTTTGCAATTGAGTTAAGGCCGATTCCCACCTAGGGGTTTTCACCCTGGGAAAAAAGTCTTTGACTTTTGATGATTCACACCTGTGAGTCATGGGTAAGGGGATAAAACTCGTACTTTTCCACCCGCCAAATTAGGACTTGTTCTAATTTACTCCCATGGGTGACGACTTTTTGACAAAATTCCCTACATAAATTAACGGTTGGTACTACCAGAAGTTGTGATTTGACATACTATTTTTTATTAGTTTCGAAAATATGGCCATTATCAGGACTTTTTAATGAAACACAATGTATATTGTCTTATTGTGGCAAAGATATTTTAAAGAGCTTTAACAAAATACCACATCTGATATATCTTTATCTCACAGTTTTGGAAATATGACCATCAAAATCTAAAAAATAGTAGATATAATTTTTAGTACACCTATCTAACGCACTAAGTTTTGGATTCTCATATTTCCGAAACTATAGCTGGTTTTACACTTATCAAACTTCTTATCAAATAAGTTGGACCAAGTTTACTTTGAAAAAATTGACAGTGTAAAACAGCAAATTAGATATGAAAGAAATTCAAGGTCGACTTGTCAAATTTGTTTGAACGATTAGAACACTTCAAATATTTAATGCAAAACTACGAACCTAATGGATTAAAAATTGACACTTGGCAAATACTTAAACCTCAATTTTATCGTATGGTTTGAGCCATTTTTTGTTGTTAATACGGTTCAAATCATTTTAAAATCATTACATTTTCGTGTTAAATGGTGACATCAGGGACAATGGTTTAAAAACAATATAGGTATCTTTGTCAGGCGAGCGAATACATCGTACTCATTAAAAACTTTGTTTCGGTCATTTGTTGTAAACTTTTACGTGGCTGTACATGTGGCAAGTAAAAAAAATTATATTCGGTTTATCTAAAGTATATTTAAACCATAAAAATAAAACTCATAATCATAACCTAAAAGTTTATTGAGCTATGACGCAACGGTTTGAAAACCTACATTTTCTTGCTTCTCATAGTTATATCGTCATTTTCAAATACGGTTTGAACCACTGAGACGAATACGGTTAGCAAGAAAATTTGACTTTGGTCTTTGTTATGGCTTTTATAGAGTGTTTTTATAAAGATTTCTAGGACAACGTTGGAATGTGCTTACATAAATAAAATGTTTACTTTTTACGGAAAACTTAAAGATCGTTTGGGACTGATTAACATCGGTTATTTTGCCAGAATCACCTCAGTTGGCAACTTTGCTTCAAAAAAGTCAAATATTTTCTTTTAATTTACACCTTCATCTTCTATCAAATTGTAAAAATATTTGATCAAACTTATTTGACAAGAAGTTTAATAAGTGTAAAACCAGCTGAGATAAAGATATATCAAATATATAGTATTTTCTTAAAGGTCTTTCAAATGTCATTTAATGTTACTACAATATAGAGAGTGTTTTATTTAAAAAATGTCTATATTTCCGAAACTATAAAAATTAGATACATATATCAAATGTGGTATTTTTACGGCTTATAAGGAGATCTTCCTATTGGTGATAATATAAATATACAAGTTTTATAAAAAAGCAACTTTATTTTATAACCTAAAATTAATAGGTACGCCGCTGAATTCTACATAAAAATGCCTTACACTTTTTATTATCTTTTTTTCTATTTTAAATATCAAGCGAGTTAAGGTGCTCGCCCACTTAGACAAAGCGTCGCGTCAAGAGACAATTCGCCGAGTTGCTTTACATGTAATTAAATGGAGCCTCGCCAATATAAGCGGCGCGGCGCGTCTAAATTGGCGGGGTTCCATTTAAATACATGTAAACTTGTCCGGAGAAATTTTGACTAGTCGCGACGCGTCGCCTAAGTGGGCGAGCACCTTTATAAGTGCTATATCTCCAAAACGAATTATGTTAGCCATAATTTACATTTATCACTGAATTTGTTTAAAAAATCGAAACCGAGATTGTGCAAACAGATTTGTTTTATCTCTTTTAGTTTTCGCTATACCCTGCAAGGAAAACGAAAAGGAGCCACCCTGTACACACCATAAGGCATCATATCCTGTTTAAAATATAATTACTAAGTATGCCTAAACTTTTTCAAGTTAAATACTATTTAATTATTATGCAATGTGTTTTTTATAGTCACAAAAAGGTTTAAAAAAACCAAGGTCAAAAAACATAAATGTAACTTGCTAATATTGCAAAATTTAAAAACTAAATAATACTTTTTAGAGGACTTTTATGGACTAGACTTTACAATAAAACTTTATACAGCGTTTATCAAAAAGCATGCAACATTTTAATTTATAAATGTATTGTATTCTTCATATTCTTATGTTTAATAAAAATAAGTAAACAAATAAAAAGGTTCAAGTGCATGATATTTGTTTAAACAAATTACATGTATAAGTGGCGTGACGACAAAACATTGTTTTAAAAATGTGTAATTATTCATGTCTGATAGTGAAAAATTAAAAATAATGAAATATCTAATAATATATTTAAGATTTTTTAGAATAAGATGCAGATCCTTGAGGATATTAATTCTTGGGTGGTTTTATGACAAAAAGTTTAAATAAACCTAGATCCTATATTTCTAATTTTTGAGGTATAGGGTAGAAAAGTTTTGAAATACACACCCCGGCAAAATTATCGCATTCGCATTAACTTCAATACAAAAATGCTTTAATTTAAATGGCTATATCTTTTTAATAATTAAGTTATTAAGACTATTAAAAAAATGTTAAAGAAAGGCGAAGCTATAACTTTGGCATAACCGTTGTTGTTTACTGTTAACAATACATCTTACAGGGTGAAAAGTTAAAAAAAATAATAATAATTTTTAATCTCTCTGTATGATGTGCTGTTAAAACAGAGTAATCAAATTTGTTGATAAAACAACAGAAATAACTAAAGGTATAATTTATTCGCAAATAAGATGACTGCCGTTTAACAGCACATCACACAGGGTAATTAAAAATTATTTATTTTTGCCAAAAATTTATTATTACCCTGTAGAATGTATTGTTGTAATTGTATTCGTAACCTAATTATTATTATTTAAAAAGATATGGCCATTTAATTTAAAACATTTTTGTATTTAAGCTTATGGAGAAAATCGAGCATATGCAATAATTTTGGCAGGGTGTGTAATTTTTTTAATGTATCTGTGATACCACTATAAATTTTTTTATTAAATTTCGTACCCAACCACTATGCATCCAAGAGGCACATTCTAATGCACAACATTTTTTTTTTATTTGTTTCATTGGCTTCTAAGTGGGATTTGAACTTAATATTTTTAAAATATGGTACGCCAAAAACAAAAATTCTTTGTATAATTTCCCTACACTTCTGAGCAAATTTGATCTCTTTTGTCTGACGCATGATTTTCGCGTAAAAAAATAGTAAGCATTTCTGTCCATGGCCATATGCCTTTTTGTGTTTTGAAGACCATCTTGAAAAAATTGTATATATGGCTTAAAATCACCAAGGTGGGAAATTTGCTTCGGGAGCAGATTAATTATATCAAACTTATTTTTATTGACCAAGCAAATTTAGTAAAATAATAAAATTAATTAGTTTTATCACGACACTACACAAAAAAATAATTTCGTGAACGCGTCCCAAAGTACAATCTGTAAAAACAAAGATTAAAAAAATATATTAATTTATCAAAATTAAACATTTTCTTTTATTCATAACTAGCACATTTTTATAATTGACTAGATTTTAGAGTAATAATTTTAAAAAATCCTAATTTTTACATAGAATTATGCAAAAATATGTTGTTCGGACATTTATCATTCAGTGAACGCACTTGTAATTGGGCTTAAATAATATACAGGATGTTTCATAACTTATCCGACAAACTTTAAGGGCTAATTCTACAATAAAAAATATGTAAAAAACTTTATATGAAATATGTCCTAAACCTCTTAGTTTTTGAAGTTTGGGTGTTAAAAATTAAAAAAAAAAATTTTTTTACAATAACTTTTATACCATTTTAGATATTTTGAAAAATTTAGGAGACGCCTCCTATGCACCAAAAGTCATTCTTTGGCATAAAAGAAAAAAAATTACCAGTGTTGTTCATGAGGGTTTGGGGTAAATTAAAAAAAAATGGTACTGCATTTTTCTAAAATAAAAATCGTTATTTCGTATGGATAATATGAAATTCTACAGTGAAAAATTAGCTTCGAATATTTGTTCTTTCATAGATAGAGATTTGACAAACCGTGCATTAAATGAAAAAAGTCAAGAGATTAAATTTGTGTTAAACTAAATGGGAATTTTAAAAAACATTTTTATTTTAAAAAATGCAGTGGCGTGCCATTTTTTTTTTTTAAATATTTACCTTAAACCTTTCATGAACGACACTGGTAATTTTTTTCAAGTATTACAAAAAATGTCTTTTGGTGCATAGGAGGCGTCCTCTAAATTTTTTCAAAATATCTAAATTGGTATAAAGGTTATTGTAAAAAAAATCACATTTTTTTTAATTTTTAACACCCTGTTGTTTAAAAACTAAGACGTTAAGGACATATTTTATAAAAAGTTTTTTGATAATTTTTATTGTAGAATTAGCCCTTAAAGTTTGTCGGATAAGTTGTGAAACACCCTGTATAGTGGCCGCAACTATTAGGTCCTAGAGCTCAATAGAAATGGAAACCAAAATATAATCGGCTGTTAAAAGTGTTGTACACCTAATAAAATTTAATTAGGTCATATTTACTTTTTAATTCGTTATTTACGAAGCGTACATCAATATATCATCAATCCGGGAACGCGTTTATTAGCCTAAAATAATAAAAAAAACACCTCTTAAGGTATCACATAGCAAAAATACCCTAAATAGTTTACATTTACCATAGTTAGTACAGTAGTAGTTACAGTTTCCAAGATGGCCGCTGTAAATAAAAATCGGGCGTAAATTTGAAATCGTCATCCCAGGAATGTTCCCGAACATAATAATCCTAATAACGTATACAAACCAATCTAACTTTTTATAAAAACATTAATTTTAAGAATTCATATAAATAATAAAATCTACTCGGTCTTGTAGTGACCCGGCATAGGAGGATGTGTTAGGAGATCAGGTTGACAATAACGTATAATGGGAAAAATATATCTTGTTTTGTATTCTTGTTTATAGACTTTATTGACAAATAAAAGCAATTTTTACAAAAGATGTAAAGAACGCAAAAATATTTTTAAAATACATTAAACTTAATATATCATACAAATTTATTGAATATATTATTCCGGGAACACGGGTCATTTTGGTAACAGTATTAAAATGTCCTTAAACACATACATTTTTAGATCTTCTTGCTAAAACATCATAGTCAATTCAAAACATTCTAATTTAGTGCATGTAAAGCTGATTTAATTATAAATGTTGCCAATATTTTTGTATTTCTTAAATTGTACAAATATAAAAAGTAACTTTTCTTCTTTTTCTAGTATATTATGGTTTTAAAGGATTTCATTTCGTATGTATAATTTATAATTTTTTAAGTTTATTAGTAAATTATATTGATCTATTTTACAGCCTAAATAAAAAAAAATATATATGAAAAAATATTTTAAAACATTTTATTAAATTAAGAAAAACGTGCCCGAAGTGATTGCTTATAGCGAAAGTTCTGTTTAAAAGACGAAATTACTAGAAAATTACTAAATACTAAGCTTGATTATTTAGGTTACTTTTTATTTACAAGCTACTTATTATGATTATAGCAAGCAATTTCTTTTGTCAAAAAATCAGTATTGAAATTTCTCACCTTGGTGATTTTAAGCCATATGGCGTTTATAAAAATGCAGATTTATAATAAAATTTATATATTTTTACTTTCCTTACAATAAGAGAAGAGCTGTAATTAAAAAAAACACTAGGTATTTAGAAATCTTCATGGCTTCAGATGATGAATTACAGGGTTTCATATTTCTGTCTATCTATCTGTTGCCGACGTAAGTCAAGACAAATTATATATTATATTTAAATTTGTTATATATATATATATATATATATATATATATATATATATATATATATATATATATATATATATATATATATATATACTGAATTGTATCCGCAGTTGGTTTCTTGTGAAACATTTTTTAAATATTAATACTAAATAGAAAAAATTGCTTGGTTCGATGCGTAATTTATACCAATCATGGAAAATAAAATTATCTTCTTTTCATAGTTTAATTCACAGACTTGTCACTTTCCCATTAAGTCAATCAAATTTTAACAAAGAACTCTGCATTATTAAACAAATAGCAAGAAACAACGGATATAAAGAATCACTTGTTGATAAATTGTTAACAAAGAAAAAACAAAAGTTAATTGCTAAAGAGTTTTATAGTATTACAGAACCTAAAAACAATAATTTTAAGTTTATAAATTATATACCAAACATCAGCAATAATGTATCCAATAGGCTAGATAAGTTAGGCTGTAAAACTGTGTCTGTAAATAAGAGTAACCTAGGTAGATTATTAGTTAACAATAAAGACAAAACAGAAAAATTAGATATGTCAGGGGTTTATAAAGTTAATTGCGCAGACTGTAATGCGGAATATATTGGTCAAAGTGGAAGGAGCATAAAAAACAGAATAAAAGAACACAAAACATCAATTTTAAATGGTTTAAAAAACACAGGCATTTCAACACATTGTATAGAACAAAACCACTTTATAGATCTTAATAATGTTAAACTACTTCATAGAGAAAACAAAGGTAAAAAATTAAATTTATATGAACAACTAGAAATTAAAAAATCACTTATAGACAATACAACTCTTTCTACCAATGATCAAATAAATTTCGCAGATATGCCAATTATAAATAAATTTATTACCACATCTGGGCCGCATAATAAAACCCCTAATAATATTTTATAGACCTTTTGGGAAAAACGTGTTAAATGGTTCTGTTTGTAAATATTTCTCTTTTTTAAGTTTAGTATACGAAGTACTCTTGATGAAGCCCTAGAAAGGCGAAACAATTGTAGAGTAATGCTCTAATAATTTTGAAACATTAAAAAGCAATTTTTTCTATTTAGTATTAATATATATATATATATATATATATATATATATATATATATATATATATATATATATATATATATATATATATATATATATATATATATAAAAGGGAGGGGTAGTTTCGTGACTGAAACTAGTTAGAAAAAAGGAATTTTAACCCAAGAGGTTAGAGTTAGTAACTGACTGCAACCTACTAACTCTAACCTCTTGGGTTAAAATTCCCTTTTTCTATATATATATATATATATATATATATATATATATATATATATATATATATATATATATAACTTAATTTCAAAGGAGTAAAGGTTGATATGATGTGCGATGTTTCAATTTTTTTTCTTTTTTTACAATTAAAATAGCTTTTTACAGGGTCATCCAAATTAAGCATCCTCCATTAGTAACTTTGTTGTTTGTCATAATACAAAATTATTTAAATTGATAAACTTGTAGAATTGTTGACACTTTTACACACTTTTTTTTAAGTTAGAAAGTAAAATAGATTTTAATTTAAATGGAACAACCTTTATATATTCTCACACTTTAAAAGATATTTTAAAGAGCTTTAAGAAAATGCCACATTTGATCAGTGCCATATTATCCATTAAGCAGAGTAAACAACCTGCCTAGGGGCCCCGTCAAAAATAGAGGCTCCGGTAATGCCCTATTTTTAAAAGTTTAGCAGTGCAAACGGGCCCTAAAAGATTACTTGTTTTTGTTATTAAATGGGAAACGGGCCTATGGGCATGTAAAGTGATAGTCTGGCCCTGCATTTGATATGTCTAACTCTTAATTTTAGAAGTTAGGCTATCCAAATTTAAAAGAGTAGATATAACCTTCATTATATCTCTTGGGGCTAATCTTAGTGCTTACATCTTAGAGCTGTGTAATGGAATTTTTAAATAATTTTTAGTCAACAAATGGCCATATTTTCAAAACTTTAAGAGATGGTCATATCAAATGTGGTATTTTTTAAAGCTCTTTAAAAGATCTTTCATATGGTGATAAGATACACATAGTGTTTCATTAGAAAAAAAAAAGCTTTTTACTCATCAATTTAAAAATACAATTGTCAGTTGTTTTTAAACGGTTTTACATAACTTGACCTGTTTATTTATTTGTTATTTATTTGGGTTAAATCTAGTAATTGAAATTTGGGCCCCTTTCTGACGACCGATCGATCTGAAATTTGGTACACTTCCTTAATCTTGATGACAACACAATATAACATGTTTTTTATGATTGTAAATCCAACATGGCCGCCGATACAAAATGGCGGATTACATATTACTTCACTACAACCTCAATATGGGTATCAAATGAAAGGTCTTGATTGGCAGAATAGAACCCACTATGCAAAAATTAAAATCCAAGATGGACCCGGCCACAAAATGGCAGATTAATTTTTTTTCACGACTACCTCAGTATGGGTATCAAATGAAAGGGCATGATTGGTAGAACTTACTATAAAAAAATAAATTCAAGCTGGCCGCCGACACAAAATGGCGGATTACATATTTTTTCCCATAACTACCCCAATATGGATATCAAATGAAAGGGCTTGGTTGGTAGAATAGAGCTCACTATAAAAAAACTAAATTCCTAGATGGCCACTGCTATAAAATGGAGAATTACATATTTTCCACAACTACTTCAATATAAAATCGTTGGTGAGTTCTGGTTAGTTATAGTAAGGTATTAAATGAACTCAATAGAATGAGAAGTATCATCTAACAACAAAACTAAAAACTTGAAAATAAATTATGTAAAAAAACTTTTTATGTTAAATGAATTTATTGTACCAAAATCAAAAAAATAATTCGGTAATCCTAGCTACCAGATCGCACCAATCTTCTCATCAATCTGGAGTATTGATCAGACAAATAATAAAATTATTGGGCACTTGACATTTCTATCATAATATTTATTCTGGATATGCTACGCCCAACAGTTTTATTATTTGTCTGATCAATACCCCAGATTGATGAGAAGATTGGTGCGATCTGGTAGCTAGGACTTCACAAATTCTTTTTCAGCTTTTGGTACAATAAAACCATTTAACATATGAAGTTGTTTTTACATAATTTATTTTCAACCTCTTTCTTAAAAAGCGTTAAAAATGCTGAAGAGTTAAATATCTAGTAATTTTCTAGAAACCTGGGGCAACTTCGATTTTGACGAATTTTGGTGTACGGAAACGGCGGAAACGTTTCATTCTTCATCATTAAAGTTGAAATTTAAAATAATCCCATTTCACTACATTCCTTCTTCTTTTTGCACACATTTGATTTAAAGCTAAAGTGGCATACAATATTTGATTTTCACCCTTAAAAACACCGGTATTCTATCTATTTACACCTTTTATTGATAAAATTGCGAAAGTTTACTTTAAAAATGCGGCAACTATGTGTACACGCCGCCATAGCCAACTGCAATGTAAATTGATGATTGAAAGTGAAGCTAAACAAATTTAAATGCAAAAATAATGTAAAATACATAAAAAAGGTGAAAATCAAATATTGTATTCCACTTTAGCTTTAAATCAAGAATTGTTTTGTGAATTGTGTGCAAAAAGAAGGAGGAATATAGTGAAAATAGGATTAGTTCAAATTTCAGCTTCGATGATGAATATCTAGAGAACAAAACGATTCCGCCAAAAAATTCTTTTAGAATCGTGATCAGCGCCACAAAAAACCCCCATGTAGGTACAAAAATTCATCATAATCGGAGTTGCCACAGGTTTCTAGAAAATTATCAATTACTTTTATTGTTTCTAGAGTTTCTATATGTAAAATGTTTTATAAATAAACCAAGTACTACACGATTTTTATTGCAAAAAAAAAAAACTAAAAATACAACAATAAAACTATGTCTATTCAAACTCAAACTCAAACATGGCTCTATTGTCATAAAATAAAATTTCAATGACAAAGCTGAAACATAAAATAAAATACCAACCCTAAAATATACACTAAGAATAACAAGAAATAAATAAATAAATAAAATCAGTTTAAATAAATAGTAATTTAAAACGCTGAGTCATAAAATTCACATAAACTATAAAAGGCTCTTTCGATTAAAATTATTCTATTCTATACCAAACATAGACATAACTTTATTCTGATTCAAGGGCATCTTTGCTTATAAATTCTACAATAACTTACCAATATCACATTTTTTTCATGCATTTTTAGCACCATTATAAGTAGTTCTCCCAAAGACATATCTATAATCCTTTCGAGAGGGCCTCCTCGTAGAATATATTTGTGGTCATCCATTTTAATTGTCTACAAAAGATCACCTATTAGCACAACTATAAAATTACTATTAAAATGTGTTTAATTCAATGAATTGCTATAATTATTCTATTTTAGTACCGAGTGAAAAGGACAAACTACACATCAGTTAAGTTTCTGAGTGGAAATAAGTACACACATACCTTGCTTTAAAATTTTATCAATTTTTTTTGGGCAAAACACTTAAGAGATTAATTGTTATTTTAACTAGATTACCTTATCTGAGGTCAAACTGCTGTACTTAAATAAATTCTCGAGTACAAAAACTTTTATTTTATTGATTAGTAGTTTAAAATCATACGATATTATTTTGACCAATTGGAATAGGTTAGAATAGGTTAGGTTATGTTTGATTTTGACATGTAAGCCGCGATTGGATCGACGCTCGAATATCGATGTAATCGCCCATGCCTATTTCAGTCAAAAAATGTGTCACATAGTGGCTTTCCAGTGACGCAAATAGAGCGCTCCCGAGTAGCTCAGGAGCATTTCGTTATATTTTATGGCGTTCCAGTGACGGAAAGTATGCACCTGAGCTACATGCACCAACCCCTCTTTTGGTTTTTGTGCTTCAAACGTGTTTTTTATAGTTAAGGATGGATTTTTAAAAATTATTCATTTAAAATGGAATTAAATATTAAAAAGTGATTATTATTATAAAGCCAAGAAAGGTTAAAAACAACGAAATATTACAATTTCGTAAAGTATTTTTCTTCCTTGTCTAAGGATGCGTTCCAGTAACTAACTTTTTAGAGCAGTTCAAGAGCTTCAAGCCCTGGAGCGTGAAGCACAATAATTTTCGTCACTGGAAAGCAACCATGCTAATCCTTTATATGAGGCGATTTCGGCCCGTTTTGGTACTCCGACTTTGGTAGGTAACAATTGGTATGTTCTACGTCACAACCGTTACGTCAGTGTATGGTATCATCCGAATTCGTTTGGTATATTTTTGGTAGGTAAATAGAAGAAGAACCTAACTAACGGTTTATTGGTTTTTATAAAATTGTTTATTTAACAGCAATATTTAAATTAAAATATTTGCAACTATTAATATTATGTTTTATTATTAAAGAAATAAAATTTAGAGTAAGACCAACAGCTTTAGAAAAGGATGAGAGCATACCAAACCGATCTACCGACCCACAAGCCACGGTATAGCATTTGACAAACCAAACAGGGTACCAAAGTTGGCGTGATGTCACTATTTTGACACCCGAAATTGGTTGGTAGGCATTTAACCAACCAAACTGGGGTACCAAAACGGGCCGAAATCGTCTATGGTTATTTAATCTGTGTTTAATCTGTGCTTTAAGCAATCACCGTAGGCAATCACCTACTAGAGACAGTCTTGTTGCTTTGCCTTACGAACCGTTGACGTGAAATCTGAGTAGCTTTCCAGACACGAAAACTTTTGTGCCTCACGCTCCAGGGCTTAAAAGCTCTTGATCTGCTCTAAAAAGTTAGTCACTGGAACGCATCCCTAGACAAGGAAAGAGAGATAACTTTAAGAAGTGTTAAAATTTCGTTTTATTTAACTTTTCATGGCTATATAATAATAATATTTTCCTAATATCTAATTTCATTTCAAACAAATAATTTTAAAAATCCATCCTGAACCATAAAAAACAAACAACATCAAAACTGCGAAAAAAGCTTGGTAAACAAAGAATTTAGGAAAGCCGGCTGTCCATGAGAGCGGTTTTCCGTCGCGGATGATAATTCAGCGTTGTGATTGGCGGGAAAAGCATTTTAAATTTGCATTAACCAATCACAACGCTGAATTTATCATCCGCGAGCGGAAAACCGCTCTCATGGACAGCCGGCTTTCGTTACAAAATTTAATGTACTATCGCGTTCATAAAATTCTCAGACAGACAACACGTTAGTATGCTTATAGCTCCCTAACTATAATAGGTGAGTTTTTGTAAATACGGGTATCGTATTCATTATTTAATGTCAACCTGTTAACAAATGTCAAAAATTAATTATTTTTTTACTGACACATACATTAGTTTTGATTGTTTCGGTGTTGATTCAGGTAATTTATAATAGTTCAGGAGATCAAACGAAGCAAACCTGTCTGAGAATTTTTTGAACCCGATGGTACATATGCTTAAATGAAATTGAGCGCTCCTTATTAAAAGGCTTATCTCCTTGCCTACAGACCGCAATAAAATCCTCGACTTGTTCTCGACTTGGCAACGTTGCGAATTTGTTTTGTTTTGGTTTTTAGCGCCAATTTTTTTAAACAAGAAAGACTTTTTCTTTAGTGTTTTTTAATTAAAAGTTTCAGGTTTTTTGCTTTAAATGTGAAAATTATTTTCGCCCATTCAAATTTAAATCGTCACTTAAAAAGTGCATGGCCGTGGGGAACCTGTTTCAATTAAATATGCGGAAAAAGTGGCCCCATTTCAATGCCTCGGAGGGTGCCTTACTTCTTTTCAATGCGGTAGGGCCCACGAAATCTTCTTTGTATTAGCATAGAGTAAGGAAATTATAAGAGTTATCATGGAATAGCCGATTTAAGGACAGGTCATGCGAAAACTACCAATATAATTTTATTCGTTTCTCGTTGAAATACCGCCAGTTAGTCATTTCAGTAAGCTTACGTGTCTCCCCACCGCTGATGTTACACGAGGCGAGGCTTCGACCGACGCATTTAAAGTGTAAACTGGAAAAATGACAAGCCTGCCGCCAAGCCTGCCGCAAAAGCGGTACGAAAATTTTAGTATTCCATGGTTTCTCTTATCCGTAGGTATGTTACTTTATGGTATTAGGCATATATAAAGTTTCAACTCCCAAACTATAAAATTCCAGAGTTTTAAAAGTATGTTTGCCTATTTTATTTCTACTCTAGGTATGTACATTTTTATTAAAAATAATAAATAGGTACCCATATTATTATGTGACCACTGTATTTACTATTGGTATGCATTCAAGATTATGTATTAGTTTGTGTTTGCCATAGAATGGGTGATGCCAAGCCCAATCAGCACAGTGTACGTACATTTTAGATCCATTTTACATCGTTACGTCCAGGGATCTAAATTAAATATCTTATGTACGTATCTCTACTACATCTTATGTATGTAGTTTAAAGTACATACATAAGACGTACATTTTAGAACCATTTTAAGTCGTTATATCCAGGGATCTAAATTGAACATCTTGCAAGAAGGATAGAAAAGAAAGTTCGGTAAAAAAGTTTTATACTTATTTATCTTTTGTCTTTAAAGCATAAAAAAACAAATGCACATCAAAAACTTAAGAAAAATGAAATGTCAACCTTTTTTAAATGGAACACCTTGTATATTATGACACCATTAAAAAGGTCTTTTAAAAAGCTTTACAAATATACCACATTTAATATACATATCTAAATTTAATAGTTTTAAAATATGACAACTTAAATCAAAAAAATGGTAGATAGAATTTCTATTATACCTATAAGTTAATGTCGTCCATATAGCAATACTTTTATTTAAAATGGATCTTTAACGTCTTGTCTTATCTTCAAGCAACAACTCATTAGGCTCATCTAGGTCAAGGTTATAGTTCCCCGCTATTATTTGGAAAAATCCGCATAATCTAGTGGAAAACGCAAAAAGTTAACTTCATCTCAACTTTTTCGGATTCGCGTCGAAAATGGCAGGAAAAGCATTTTAAATTTGCACTAACCAATACAACGCTGAATTATCATCCGCGAGCGGAAAACCGCTCTGATGGACAGCCGGCTTTACCTTTGACAATTAAGATTTAATATTGCTTTTAAAAGCATGCGCACTCTGTATACTGTATATATTTACTCAAAGTCGATTGATGAGATAAGGTCACGACATTCGCCATATTGGTTAGCGCGGCTGTGACGTCAAGTCGGGCCATTTTCGGCCATGTTTGATTTGGTGTATTCCTTTTAGCTTTTAGAACCGTTCTTCAGAACCGATCAAAACAGTTTTAAAAGGAACACCAAAAAACAGTGGGATTTGCCCGTTGACATGACATTTATAAGATTTGACAGATTTGTTGTTCTTTGTTTGGTTTATGTTTTAGTCATCCGTGGTTTATATTATTTTTTTCGGGTTAATTATTTAACCACAGTAAATTATTATAGATATTTATTAAATATAACCAAGTATTTTTACTATTTGCCTTTTGGCATATGTCATTAGTGTCAGAACACTTCATGCACCTCCTTCGATGATGGTGCATGAGAGGCAAAGGGAGAGGTAATAGAACGGTTCTGCAGAACAACTCCACTATAAAAGGAATACTTACGGTGTCGTTCTGGGCGGTTCTAAAGCACAAAAGGAATACACCAATTTTAGGCAGATCAGTGGCGTAGAATTAAGGAGAAAACAAAAAAGAACTGTATATTGTAAACAAAATTTATTGGATTATTTTAATAGGCATAACTTAAAACAAAAACAAAAATGTGGTTTAAATATTAAAAATTAAAAATTATCAAAGCGACGATAGGACGATGAGGTACCTGACAGAGCAAAACATTTTCCATGGTTCCGTAAGTCAAAAACCATTTTAAAAACTTTGTATACAGGGTGTCCACAGTTTTTCCAAACAAAGCTTCGACAGACACGACTCTGTCATCAGCTGATAATGCTACCAACTTTGAACAGAACTGCCAACCGAAATCGTAATTCTCACACCCTCACGTCCCTGACAAAAGCTATCACCGGTCTTGCTTATGTCTAAACCCCTTCTCATAAAGAAACTCTGTATTTACTACTGTCCCATCTACTGTCCAATCTATCAGAATTTAATGAAAATTTGGTTATAAACTAATATAATTAACAAATTAAATATTTACCATTATCAATGTATTTTATTTAACGCTTAGAGTATCATCACATAACATATTTAAAATTTTCTTGTATGTTTAAAAAACTTTGAACCACCCGCCAAAAATGTTTAACGTAAAGACTTGACAACGTCGCGGATTTAATTGCGGTCTGCATCCGCTTCTTAAAAATGCCGCTTGCAAATTCATTCATCAATTTTATGCGAAGTATGGATGGTGGACACATACCTCTAATGGTGAACCACCACCCATAATGCGAAGAACCAATTCTAAAACGCTATTTACCAATGGGTTACGTTGACGTTTAAACAAAATGTATTATACGTCAAAGTTGTCACCAATTATTACCGCCTTATAATTGGTTGAACGCCTAAAATTGATTGCCGGTGTTACCGGTAGTCAATTGATAATCAGCTGTTTGGTTAGAACAACAAATGTAAATAAGAATGTAAAAGACTGGAGGTAATATAAAATATTTATATTTTTAAATTCTAATTTAGCAAGCTACAAAAAAAAACAATAAATGTCATCTTGTGGAAACCAGCATGTAATGTAGTTCGGTGTTGTGATGCAACAGTTTTATATTTTTAATTTTTTGTTTACAAGTTTTTATACCTATGGCACAAATTATGAGAATACCTGGCTAAAAATATAGCACTAAGCTATTTCTAGCTTTTAAAAACACATTTAACTTGTTTTTCATTAGTTCGAGAATTCTTATTGACACCTACTAAAAATATAACAGACCCACCTCCAGTTCTAACAAAATTTTTGATCTTTTTTTTAGTTTTTTTTTATCTCTAGAGGAAACTATGTCGTTTATAAAAGAAGTGGTTCCACCAGGTACCACTATACTCCAAGAGAAACCTTTTGTATATGTGTTGAGTTCAAAATTTCGAACGGAATGTTGTGATTGTTGTTTAAAAAAGTAAGTGCATGAGTTTTATTTTTTTACTAATGTTTAATAGGTATATCTAATAAACCGTATTTTATTATTGGTAATTGTCTAGAAAGTTTTGAGTTTTAAATTGTTTAATCAGTGATCCCCAAATCAAGTTGAAAGTGAAGCTATTCAATTTAATGCAAAAAAACTATAAAATACATAGAGAAATGGAGTTTTAAAAGGGGAAATCAAATATTGTGTGCCACTTTAGTTTAGAATTCAGAATTGTGTGCAGAAAGAAGGCGAACTAAAGTTAAAGTGAAGTTAGATTGTTTTTCTTTTTCATCAACTTTGATGCAGGAGACCTCGGGAACAAAACTTTTCTGAATAAAATTCTTTCAGATTCGTGATCAGCGCCCCAAAATACCCTTGCATACCACAGAGCTGGGTCGAATACTGAAAATCGGTATTCGAATATGAATACCGGAAAAAGAATGTATTCGAATACTGGAAAAAAAAGATTTGCATACTAGAAAAAAAAACCTATGATTAAAAATTAGAAGAGAAAAAAAGGTCCTTACCTTATTTTCCCTACTTTTGTTCCCTTTTTGTATTCTACTCGTGACAATTTTGGTATTCGAATACTGCTTACATCTTACAACTAGATCGGATTCGGGAACATGCCTGGATCACATCTTCGTAAAACATAAACAAAGAGCAACCTTGAGATTTAAGTCTTTTATTATTGATAGTTATGTAACGGATCATTTCCCAATTATGTTAAATATGGGGTTAGGATATTTACCACCTAGTGAAAATAACAAAAATGTAAATAGTGTAAATAATAAATCAGAGAATACGAAAACAAACAAAGCCACGAATATAAATAGGTTGAAACAATTGCTGGAAGATCAAGATTGGACATCCGTGACAAACATCCTTGATGCGGAATTGGCTTTCGAGGGTTTTATGAGTATTTACAATACACACATGAAAAATGCAGAAATAAGGTACAATGGAAATAAGCAACATAAAAAACTGAAAAGCTGGATAACAAATGGAATTATAACTTCCATCAAGCACAGGGATAAGCTAAAACAGAAACTGAATAAAAGTTATAGTGTAGAACGCGAACATGAATATAAAGCCTACAGAAACTACCTAAATAAATTAATAGACAAACGGAAGAGGGACTATTACAGAAATAAAATTGATGAACATAAGAACAACATAAAAAAGCTATATGAAGTGTTAAAAGATGCAGCTAATCAAAAAGTTTTAGGAAAACACAATATAAAATTACAAACGAGAGTGGGGAAGATTTTTTAAATGATGTAAACATGGCAGACTACTGTAACGAATACTTTATAAATATTGGACTAAATATGGAAAAACAAATCCCAGTACCCGAGGTTTTATGCCCATTGGAAAGCTCAAACCTACAATCTATGTTTCTTGCCCCAATCACTAAGAATGTCTTGATAAAACATATAAACAGCCTAAAAAACAACAGTGCACCAGGAATTGATGGGATATCGGCGAAGGTAATTAAGGGGACTCATCAAGAGATCATAACTCCATTGCTTCACATAATAAATTTAATATTTAGAACGGGCAAAATCCCAGCAGGATTAAAAATGTCGGTGGTAACACCAATCCTAAAAGCAGGCGCGGAAGCATATGTTGGGAACTATCGACCAATCAGTTTAATAACATGTTTTGCGAAAATCTTTGAAAAATGCTTTAAAGAAAAATTGATGGACTTCCTCCTTCAAAACGGCATTTTGTCGGAAAACCAATATGGTTTTTGGACGACTGTAACACCGCAGACGCCTTGCATAAATTTACATCTGAAGTTACCAAATATCTTAATGCTGGCAAAAAATGTATAGGGATATTTATTGACCTGGCTAAAGCGTTCGACACTGTGCCTCACAATAAGCTACTTGAGGTTCTTGAAAATTATGGAGTAAGGGGACCTGTATTGAAATTAATGACAGACTATTTAGAAAATAGACGACAAGTGGTAAGAGTAAACGATGTTTTAAGTAAGGAAAGAGTAATTAAGATTGGCGTTCCTCAGGGCACAGTTTTGGGCCCATTGCTTTTTTAGTATACATAAATTCACTCCTGAGACTGAACTTTAATGGCACAATTGTTTCCTACGCTGATGACACGGCTCTAATTTTCAATGGTCAGACCTGGGATGAGGTGAGGCAGAAATCGGTGGATGGATTTAAGAAAATTAAAAACTGGCTAGAATCTTATAAACTGACCCTAAATATAATGAAGACAAATTATATGGCATTCTCATTAACAGCAGCCAATCGACCAACGTATTCAAACATACAAATTAGTGATAGTCAGATAAAGGAAGTATCCCAGACCAAGTATCTGGGAATTATGATCGACCAAAATCTTAAATGGCATCCACATATTGACTATTTATCTTGTAGAATTAGAAAAATAATTTATAAATTCTATGTTATAAGAACATTCTTAAACACCAAAGAAATAATTACAATATATAAGTCTCTTGTGGAATCAATTTTGAGATATGGTATAATAGTGTGGGGGGTTATATAAAAATGCAATGCATAAATTAAATATAATTCAAAAATATATTCTAAAGGTAATACATAAAAAAACAGACTATACCCATCAAATTTATTGTTTACTGAACAAACTCCTAATATAAGAACAATATATATAGTAACAATATGTACCTATCTGCATGTTAACGAATCCGCTAAAATTAATTTAAACCATCCTCATAATACTAGAGCAAGAGCTAGAAAAAATATCTGCCTTCCTCAGAATCTAAACAACATTAATTTGAAAAATTTTACTTATCTTGCCCCGAAAGCCTACAATATGTTGCCAGACACTATTCGCAAAGTAAAAAATAAAAAGAGTTTTAGCAGAAAGTGTACCAGTTTTGTACATGAACGCTTTCAAACATTTGCTCTGTTGTTTTAGCCTTTAAATTTTCAAGTGTGCCATTCAGTGATCAGTGATCACCGTCATTTTTGTTTTTGTTTTTGTTTGTTATTTTTATTTTGTTTATTGAGCAAGAAGTGTAGGTGTAATTTTCATTTTCATTTCATTTCATAAGACTGTCTATTGTATACTTTGTATAAATATTTGTGATTATTTAGGTAATAGGGATGAATGTGACGCATACAGGTGTATGTTATACCTAGGCGTCATTAATTATATATTTTTTTAGAAATGTATTATTTTATATTTAATATGTATAGTATAGTTGTACTCACTGTATAGATTTTGGTTAAATAAATAAATAAATAAAATAAAATATTATCTTCCGGTATTCGAATACTCGGAACGCCGGTATTCGAATACTCAAAAAAGGATTCGTCAAATACTTCAAAAGTATTCGAATACAAAATCCCGAATACTAACCAAAAAGTATTTTGCCGAATACCGCACATCAAACACAGAAATGTATTCGAATACTATTCGAATACCGGCAAAATGTATTCTGAATAATATTCAGAATACTGAGTATTCGAGTATGACCCAACTCTGGCTCTCTGGCAACTTTCTAGACAATGAGCTTATCATTTAGTAAAGAATAAATAATAAGAATATCATAAAAAAAATATTTTTAGAGGTCCTGAGTTACTGAAGTGTGCAAACTGTAAATATGCTCATTACTGTGGGAAAATATGCCAGAGACAAGGTTGGATTGTGCATAAACAAGAATGTAAAAAGTTGGGTGCTATTTTACCTAGAATTCTACCGGATGCTGCAAGATTATTATTTAGGTGATTATTGAAGTTATAAGTTCAATTCAAATTCAAATATTTATTGATGAAAAACATACAAAATTGTATTTTCACACATCACAGGTTAAAAAAAATATAAGTTTATAAATTATTATGTAACAAACACTAGATTAAAATAAGTATATGAATTTTTCAAATTAAAATAATTAAACATTACAAAAAACTACTTGTTTACACAGTACATATAACAAATTAGAACAATAATTTAAATTAATAATTACATTAAAATCTAACTAAACAGGCAAATGCCTCTCTGATACGACCAATCTGATCTAGAAGTACTTATAGACATATATTCAGTCTCACTATAGAATGCATTTACCTTTAGAAATTGTTTTATTTTTTTCTCAAAAGCTCTTAGATCAAGGTGCTTGATCTTCTCCGGTAATACATTAAAGAACTTTATGCCAAAGTGGTTCTGTCCATCCCTCGCCCTGGAAGTTCTACTATATTTTATAGACAGATCATTCCTCGCCCTGGTATTATACCCATGTGAGTCCCCATTCTGGCTATAGCCACTTGAGTGTTTTTTAACATGCATAAGGCAGCCAAAAATATAGAGAGAGGGCAGGGTAAGTATCCCCAGAGAGATGAACGCTCCTCTACAGCATGCTCTGTATTTAAGCCCAGCAATTACCCTCACACATCGCCTCTGTGCAGAGAACACCTTAGTTGCGTGGGCAGTGGATAGCTAAGTTCCCATAATAAAAAAAAACAATCTGTATCTGAATACAAAATATTTTTCAGCAAATGAAACAGTAATATGTAATATTGGTACTTGGTCTATAACTGCATCAGTGCTTCTGTAGCCACACTCCACAGATATTTGTGCCTATAATTCCTATATAGCCCCATATGGATTAAAATTTTCCGTGACTTTAATAAATTATAGTCACGGATATACAAATTGAGTTTTATCTTTGATTGTAAAAAAATTTATAAAGTTGTTGCTATTGGTGTAGAAGCTAATCAAAATTAACTTAAACTAACCAGGACCAGTTTTAAATTTAAATTTAAAATGTTTTATTACTAAATCCAAGGATATTCATGGAGTGTGGCTATAGACAGGTCATAATTGAATAGCTGTTTTTTGTTTGAACAAAATATGGAAACTAAGAAATAAAGTAGGAAGCCTAAGAATGTTGTTAATAAACCACTAAAAACTATATTTTTTCAGACTTTTTAAAAAACTACAGAATGGTGGTGTTTCATTCAAATCTTATTACGCTGAAAAAGATTATCGAATGTGGCGAGATTTGATGTCACGTAAGTATGGTTGATTTTATGACCAAATTTATTTTACAGTAATATTTAGGAATGTGGTACTAATTTAAATGAGTTTTTTTATATAAAAGTCTAAGATCTAAAAAGGAAGCGTGCACCCATCTGTTTACTAGATAAAAATATTGGCAAGTTTTAGTTTTTTTTTTTACTTTACTTGACAGTAGAATAGAATAGAAATAGAATAGAAAACTTCTTTAGTTCAAATTTCATTATTTATACACATTGTACAAACAACAAAATATGAAATTACGTCACAAAAAGGAAAAACAATAGTCAAGTTAAAAAAATAATAATAATATACATACCAATACACCAATACTATATAATAAATAAAACTATATAATGTTCCCTTATATCTACATATCTAAAAAACCCTTAATGCTGTATGGCTCTAAGTCTAACAGAAGATTTATTAACTTTTTTAAATAATCTTTGGTTTGTAATATTTTCTATATTATTATCTAAATTATTATACAATTATTAAAGCCCATATTATATGGGTATCAACCCATATAATAAGGGCTTTTTTAAAGATGGTTAATCGATGGATTAGATAATTTAGATCTCTTGTTCGAGTATTATAATTATGGTTACTTTCCATGTAGAGAGTGTCTTTATTTTGGTGGAAAAACAAAATTACTTCAACTATGTACATACCAAACATGGTTATTATGCCTTTTGTTTTAAAAACTTCCCTACAGGATTGAATATAAGACATTTTATATAGAATTCTTAATACCCGCTTCTGTTTTATAAAAAATTTTTGCACCTGTGAGTTCGCTGCCCAAAAAATAATACCAAATCTAGCTAATGATTTAAAATTCGCCAAATACAAAGTCGTCATTGCAGTTTCATCTAGATATTTCAATACTATTCGTAGACAGTAACATATTTTATTTAGTTTAATACTAAGGTGTTCTATATGGGATGACCAATCGAAAAACTCATCTATGTGAATGCCAAGAAATTTTGTATTATTTTATATACAGACTGTCCACTAGGATGACCACAAAAAATCGATGTCGGAATTTTGTTCGTCTGGACCCCACAAAACGATTCTCCTTTCCAGATATTGAGATAGCCAAAATTTGAACTCGATTAAACGACGTTAACCCGTGCCGCTCGTCGCTCAAAGTTTGAAAAAATCCAAATTTTTGGCCAAAAGCTGACATATGGAGCCATAACTCCAGAACCGTAAATAATAAAACCATACTTAATATCTCAAAAGAAAGCTAATGTTGTTCTTCAAAAATTATATTCTATACACAATTGTTGTTATTTTAAGTCTAACATAGTTACAATAGCCTTTGACCCCAAAAACGCGACCTGGTACCAGTAGGAGCTAGTTTGGGAGTATTCTAAGAATTTTATGGGTTTTTACATAATGTGCCTAGGAATTAACATTTTTTTGTCAACGTATTTTGGAACTCAATTTTCAAACATAAAGAGCCTTTTGTTCAAATTTAATCTTTTAAATACATAGGGATTACCTCGGAGATTACCTGTCTAGTTTACCAAAGAAAGACACGTTTGGCAGGTAAAAAGGAGGGTGAATCTAATTTCTATTTTAGGGATTCCAAGAAAGTGATTAGTGATTTTATTTCAGGGTTCAATCATCTTTTATTTATTCAGTTTAGTTTCTAAGTTGCCTTTGAGCTGGTTAAATCCAACAATTATCTAGTAAAGATATTTTAAGTTTTTTTTTAATTTTCCAAGTGTGTGTTATTGTTTTTATAACTATATTTTTACAGTACATCAAATTCTGAAATGGCATCCGCATCAGGTGTACAAAGTCGGACCAAGGACAAAATATTTCTTGTGGGCTATCCGATTCACCAGATCACTGGTTGTAAACTACCCTCAAATCGTCAAGTTTTATGTGTTTTATTTTATAATTTACGTACTGTGAAATTAACTGTAAGAGAATCAGCGAAACTTGCCATACGAGAAGTGTTAATTTTTTGGGAGAAAGCTCGAATCCCGACTAAACATGAACAAGATGCAGTTACTAAGCTGGAAAAACTTCACGCCGAGTGGAGAACTCTTCAAAAAGACCGGAAGAAAACATCGGAAACGGTCAAGAACAAATTTAAACAGTTTGTTGAAAAGTTGGATGATCTCTTTGATATTGCCCAACAAGATGCTTTGACTCTGATGAAATCGGAAGAAGATAAGGCGTTTCTCGTGAAACAGATGCAGAAGGGCCGCCCAGGTTCCATGACTGGAGTGGATCTCAGGTTGTCTCGAGCTGAAGAAATCAAGGCTCAAAAGGAACTTGCAAAAATGAACCGACAAATCCAAGAAGAAACTTTTGATATTGGTGAGTTTTTTTATTGTTATCTATTCTAAAAAATAGATAAATAATAGATATAGTAGATATTTTTTAAATAATACCTATTGATAATTAGAAGTAGGTAATTTAGTACCAAGGTATTATTACTATTTTGCTAAAAAGACTAAGTTTTTATAGTATTTTTTATATCATTTTTTGTTGCTTCTTAGATACGGATGATGAAGACAAATTCGAAGAAGTAGAAGACACTGAAGAGGACAGCATCTACCAGGAACTTGAGAGCTTGGAGGAAATGGACATCCCTGAAGAAGCTGTAGAAGATCCAGGACCATCTGAGAGCAAGAGAATGAGAGTTTCATTTGCAAGGGGCGTTAAAGAGATTTTAAACATGAAATTGTCCATTTTGTTAGATCGATGTAAGGTATCCGACAGAAATGCCACAAGAATTTTAGTAGCTACTCTAGAAGCACTAAACCTTGACCCTCTTGAGTACAAAGTCTCGAAATCTTTTTTACATTATAGAAGGCAAATTTTCAGAGAACAATATACTAAAAAAATTGTTGATAAAATAAACATTCCTGAAAAAGAGCCCGTGGTTGTCCATTGGGACGGTAAACTTTTACCGGGTGTTTTAAAAATCAACAATGTGAGCGAATAGCTATTGCTATTTCATATGGAGAAAAGGAACAGCTGCTGGGAGTTCCTGTAACAGCAAACAGCTCTGGAGAGGAGCAAGCCGTAGCCGTATATGAATGCCTACATGAATGGGGTCTTTCCAACACCATCAAGGCGATGTGCTTCGATACTACAGCAACCAACACGGGAAGACTCAAAGGAGCATGCGTCATATTGGAGCAAATGTTAGGAAGAGAATTGTTACACCTAGCTTGCCGTCACCATATCTTGGAAATTCTATTAAGAGGCGTATTTGACACCAAAATGGGATCAACCACTGGACCTCATCCAGACATTTTTAAGAGATTCCTCACTGCGTGGCCCAAGATTGACAAAGGAAAATACGACACAGATATCAGTGACAATATAATACAAAAGCAGCTAACACCAGAAGTAATTGCAAATGTTACTGCTGAATTCGAGACCAAATTAACTGAGAGCCACCCCAGAGATGACTACAAGGAGCTATTGCAGTTGGTTCTTGTATTTGTTGGATCACTAGATCAGAGTTGGTGGGATTATCTTTTTTGATCCCACCATTACAGACGATGAAAAGTTGTTAATGGCTAATAAATTGCTTAGTGGCACAGATGAACCATCAGAGCACGCAAGGGTTGTAAATCCAAAAGTTAGGAAAGAAAAATTAAAAGAGGTAGTTGATGGAGGATTGGTAAATTTACCTACCAAAGAAACGTTTACATCCTTTAACCGATTTAATATAAAAACAGATTTCCTAAGACAACATCCAAACACCTGGCCTCAAAATAATGACTTCCAAGAAGGACTGAAAATTGTCAAAACATTAAAAGTAACTACAATTTAAGTAACAAAGTCAGAGTCTCAAATTTGTCAAATATATTAAAAGGTGACATGTTTCGCCGTCTCCGGCATCATCAGACCTAACTATTTAAAAACAACAGTTACACAATAGTTAGGTCTGATGATGCCGAGACGGCGAAACATGTCACCTTAATATATTTGACAAATTTGAGACTCTGACTTTGTTACTTAAATTGTAGTTAAATCTATGTTGAGTCTCTTTGAGAAAATGGACAGATTCTTAAGTACATTAAAAGTAGTTAATGATATGGCTGAGCGTGGTGTTAAATTAATAACCGACTTTAACAACCTTCTGACAAAAGATGAAGACCAAAAGCAATATGTCCTGCAAGTTGTAAGCAAATGCCGAGCATTATATCCTGTTTCAAAACTACTTTAACAAAAGCTCTATAATAGATTAGATAACTATGTAAAATTATCAACTTATGTAGGTACTACGTCTGTATCTTTTCAATGTCTGTTTTATAAGTATATGTATACCTGATTTTTATATTTTAAAATAAAAAATCTCATTTATCAGTATTACTTGTTTATTTTATTATATTTCTACCTTTAACTAAAAAATATAGCAAAAAAAAGCAAAATTTATCACTTAATAACAAAATATACGAAGTGTGCTCCTAGTGGTTCCAGGTCACGTTTTTGGGGCTAAAGGCTGTTGTAACTCGGTTTGACTTAAATTAACAACAATTATGTATAGAATATAAATTTTGAAGAATAACATCAGCTTTCTTTTGCGATATTAAGCGTGTTTTTATAATTTACTGTTCTGGAGTTATGGCTTCATATGTCAGCTTTTTGCCAAACTTTGAGCGACGAGCGGCACGGGTTAACGTCGTTTAATCGAGCTCAAATTTTGGCTATCTCAATATCTGGAAAGGAGAATCGTTTTGTGGGGTCCAGACGAACAAAATTCCGATATTTTTTCCCCTATATGAGATCCGGTCACCCTACTGTCCACGGATGGGGTTAACAACGGAAAAATTGATCAAAAATTTCATTTTTAACAAAAAAGTAATTCTTCATAAAAATGTCTGCTTTAAAAAAAATGAGATTTACGAAGAGAAAAATGTTGATTTTGTATACAGGGTTATTTTTCATTTTCAAGCAAAATGTCATTCAGAAAATTTATTTCGAATAATGTTTTTAATCCATAAAAACAATAATACAAAATTTTAGTTCGGCGAAAACGCCTTAGTCACATTAATTTACAGCTGAAAAATTGTGTTGTGTGGGAATTTGGAGAAAACAGGTATTTGAGAAGCATATTATGAGAGATTTTAATTTAAAATAATAACTTTTTGTTAACTCCAACATCAGTTTTATGAAACTTAAATAAAGTCATTCAAAATGGTATCCTAAATAAATTTTCTAAATGATGTTTTGCTTAAAAATTAAACATAATGGTAGTTTACTCTTTAAGAAAAATCATATTGTTTAAGTTTTTGCGAACCCTGTATACAAAATCAACATTTTCCTTTCGTAAATTTTCTTTTCTGTTTAATTTTTTCTTGAATAGCACCAGGTTCGTTTTATTTTCATTAAGAAGTAATTTATTTTTTTCAAACCAATTCTTGCTCTTTAAAAACATATTTCCAGAATTTTTGGCTATTTAAAAAAAATCTTTACCAGCAGCTATTATAATATATTATAATTAGTGACATTAGCATATGCTGTAATACATGAACTATCAATCACTATTTCAAGATTTAAAGCATAAACAAAAATAATAAACAAGATTGGGCCCAGTATACTCACCTGCAGAAAGCCTACTGAATTTTGCGGTATTTTGGATTTATAAGAAACATTGTTTTTTTCTACACAACCTCGTTGAGATCTTTCACTTAAATATAAGTTAAACCAATTTAGGGCGGTTCCCCTTATGCCATACAGATCTAATTTATTTAAAAGTAAGTCTCTATCCAAACAGTCATATGCCTTAGATAGATCCAAAAACATTTCTATTGCCATGTTGCCTTGCTTCAGGTACCTCAAAATTAAACTCAAAAATGAAAAAAATCAGCATCAAGATAATGTGGACATTGTTACTTTACTAAAAAATATGACGTCAGTATTTTGAAAGGCTTGTCCTGGATGAACAAGTTTTCATCTGGTAACCCTAATTTCATCGTTCCCACTACTTTGCTTATTTTTAATTTTTTCACTTAACTGACTATTTCTTTACATGTTAAGTACTTGATTTAAATACATGCTTTTGTTATTTTTCTTGCATTGTTTTTTTAATTTTTAAGACTTTTTATAAGTTCTGGTATAATCTTTTATAAAAAAATATTCTAGTTATTTGAAACATCTTCAGGGTTTCCAGAAATCATTGTGTTGCTTGTTTTTGAATCGACCACATGCATTTATTTTTATTGTCAGAATTTTAAATTTAAGTTGCATAGTTCTTGTATACGCTGGAAATTAGTAAATTGAAATATTCTTTTTTCACAGCTTTATACGCTTCTTTAAAATTGGTACTTTTAATGGTAATAGGATAGCTAGTCAATTTTTTACTTCTTTTATTTCCTCTACGTTTTTATACACTTTTTTTTAAATTTTTATTTTACTAATGTTTTTGGAAAGCTTTCATTAAAAATTAAATGTATTCAATACATAACTACTTAAATTATTACATACTGGAATATTACAAAAAATATTATCTATACAGCTTTTTGATGATATTGTAATCCGGGTATTTTCTAGAATGATATGATGCATTTGAAATGAGTTCATAATTGATAAGACATCTATTTTATTATTGTTATTTTCTTTAAGTTCGATATTAAAATCACCAACCATAAATCCATTTTTATTTTCATTCACTATAGGCACAAAAAGTCATTCAGTTTTTGAAAAAATAAGTTTATGTCTCCAGTAGGAGGTCTATATATTGAAATAATAATTTGCTCACCTTCGAGATCACACTCCCCACACGCACACTCAAACTCCTATGATTGGAAGTGACTTAATTTGTTTTCTATTCCTTACTTTAATGTCTTGCTGTATGTAAATTGCTGCCCCTCTTCTCGGCAAAAATGTGATACCAATTTAAAATTGTTTAAAGCAAACAATTTCAGCTGTTTCGAATTTTTCCAATGCTCAGTGATACAAAGAAACCTACATTCTGGATGCTCTTGCAGCATGTTATTTAGCCTGTCAACACCGTTTTAAATATATTGAACGTTTTGATAAATTATGGTGCACAATTTATCCTCAGACCATTTTTATTTTTGCTGGTGTCAGTAGTTCTACTGCACTGGATTTTGTTGCATATTTCTCAGTGTTTGGCCACATGACCAAATAAACAACATTTAAAACATAGTGCCACATTGGTGTATTCTGTTACATATGCTGAACAAAAGTCAAACACTAATTTATTATTTCTTATAAGCCACTTAAATACGGCCAGAGATGTTTTGAATATCCAGTTTTCCTTTGAAATGGTTTTACATCCTCTTCTTGTGATATATTTAAATTGTTTTTCAACGTCCTAACCAAAAGTATTAATTATATCGGGATTATCAGTAATAAATTCTTTTAAAAATATTTCAGCGGTGTAACCTTTGAGAATTCCTGTAATCATTACCATTGGACCTAGATTGGAAGTATCTTTGATTTCAAGATTTGTATTGTTTGTTGCAAGAAGTTTTTTAGTTTCTGTTGTTGAGTGGCATCGATGCACTCCACTACAACGCTTCCACTTGGCATAGACCGGATTCTTTTGATATTTCCCTCCATATTATTAGCCCTAAGATTCTGTTTCAATTCCTGCAGAATTATTCTGGGAATATTTTGACCCTTAATTTTTATCAATGTTTCGTGCTTTATGGGTTGTGGGGGAGGAGTTTTACATTCTGTGGTAGTTAAGCTTGAAGTTGGATTGTTGCTGACTGGTACACGTCTTATTACCTCACTGATTATACTTTTGGTTAGGACGTTGAAAAACAATTTCAATATATCACAAGAAGAGGATGTAAATCCATTTCAAAGGAAAACTGGATATTCAAAACATCTCTGGCCGTATTTAAGTGGCTTATAAGAAATAATAAATTGTGTTTGACTTTTGTTCAGCATATGTAACAGAATACACCAATGTGGTACTATGTTTTAAATGTTGTTTATTTGGTCATGTGGCCAAACACTGAGAAATATGCAACAAAATCCAGTGCAGTAGAACTACTGACACCAGCAAAAATAAAAATAGGTCTGAGGATAAATTGTGCAGCATAATTTATCAAAACGTTCAATATATTAAAAACGGTGTTGACAGGCTAAATAACATGCTGCCAGAGCATCCAGAATGTAGGTTTCTTTGTATCACTGAGCATTGGAAAAATTCGGAACAGCTGAAATTGTTTGCTTTAAACAATTTTAAATTGGTATCACATTTTTGCCGAGAAGAGGGGCAGCAATTTATATACAGCAAGACATTAAAGTAAGGAATAGAAAACAAATTAAGTCACTTCCAATCATAGGAGTTTGAGTGTGCGTGTGGGGAGTGTTATCTCGAAGGTGAGCAAATTATTATTTCAATATATAGACCTCCTACTGGAGACATAAACTTATTTTTTCAAAAACTGAGTGACTTTTTGTGCCTATAGTGAATGAAAATAAAAATGGATTTTGTGGTGGTTGGTGATTTTAATATCGAACTTAAAGAAAATAACAATAATAAAATAGATGTCTTATCAATTATGAACTCATTTCAAATGCATCATATCATTCTAGAAAATACCCGAATTACAATATCATCAAAAAGCTGTATAGATAATATTTTTGTAATATTCCAGTATGTAATAATTTAAGTAGTTATGTATTGAATACATTTCATTTTTAATGAAAGCTTTCCAAAAACATTAGTAAAATAAAAATTAAAAAAAAACTTTTGTATAAAAACGTAGAGGAAATAAAAGAAGTAAAAAATAGACTAGCTATCCTATTACCATTAAAAGTAGCAATTTTAAAGAAGTGTATAAAGCTGTGAAAAAGAATATTTCAATTTACTAATTTCCAGCATATACAAGAACTATGCACATTAAATTTAAAATTCTGACAATAAAAATAAATGCATGTGGTCGATTCAAAAACAAGCAACACAATGATTTCTGGAAACCCTGAAGATGTTTCAAATAACTAGAATATTTTTTTATAAAAGATTATACCAGAACTTATAAAAAGTCTTAAAAATTAAAAATCAATGTAAGATCAAGAAAAATAACAAAAGCAAGCATTTAAATCAAGTACTTAACATGTAAAGAAATAGTTCAGTTAAGTGAAAAAATTAAAAATAAGCAAAGTAGTGGGAACGATGAAATTAGGGTTACCAGATGACGTATACTTGGCCCAATCTTGTTTATTATTTTTGTTTATGCTTTAAATCTTGAAATTCCAAATACTGATAGTTCATGTATTACAGCATATGCTAATGACACTAATTATAATATATTGTGAACACCTAGTATAAAAAAAGTATACATTTTGGGAATTTTAAAAAATATACATTTTTGGGAATTTTAAAATAAGTATACATTTTAATTAGTTTACTTAACATTGGGAAATTTGCTACATAAAAATATACATGAGGTGTCAAGGTCTTAAAAGTATAAATTAAACAATTTTCTAGGTTACTTTTATAAAAATAAAATAAAAACATTAAACAAACGGGGTAGCGTAGAAATGCAAAACAAACACTGGAAAATTTGATATTTAAAGAAGAGAGAAAGAAATTAAAAGGGGATTTATCAGATAAAAAGTAGTTAGTGAAGTAAAGTATAAAGTTAAAGTTTTAGTTAAGCCCCGTACGGGCTATCCCTAGTGGGGGTATGTCCGTACAAAATTACGAAGTTAAGTTAGTTCCCGTAGTTTAGTTAAAATTGCCAAAATAGTTTTTTGTCCACCGGTCTCATGGTCCAAGAAGATAGTTCCATATGGTACATTTGCCCAGTGACGTCAAGTGGCTCTATTTATATGTATATTTCAAACATACTAAGTCACATATGGTGAAGGCGCCCCCGTTCCCAGTGACCTTTGTGAAACGTCGGTTATGGTAAGCTGTGCCCGCCCCAGTTCCAGTGCCCTTTGTGAAGCGATAGGAAAAGTCATTCATGGTACGCCCTTCCTGCCCCTCAGGGTATTTGTGGAAGAAAATGCCATATATATGGTAAATGCGTCCCGTTCCCCGAAGAAGAAATGTGTGTGAAATGACGAAGATGGGGAAAAATATGTTGCGTAGCGTAGCTGCAAGGAGGTAGCAGCGTAGCTATAAGAAAGGAAGATAAGGTATATCTTCAGTTTTGAAATATGGCTAAATGGTGTTAGCCAGAGTTGTTGAAGAAGAATATGAAATAGTTATTTGCGTTGAAGTTGTTGTTTTACGTCGTGAAGACGGAGTTTAGAAGCAGCATGAGGCTGCATTAGCACTGGAAGCCGCAGCTCTAGTATGGGGAAGAGCTCTGAAGTTATGGTCTTGAATGGTGTGGTACAAGACTATCTAGCGGCCCTGAGGAAGCTCAGGATATGGGGAAATTGGAATGAAGTTGCAGTAACCGGATGTGGAAGAAGAAAATGGGAATGAAAGGCAGACAATGGTACGTGGAGAAGTATGGGACAAATGGCCAATGGAACGCACCATCAAGGACATGGACAGGCTGGCAAGGTGGACGCAATTTTTTTATAAAGGCTAGTATAAGAAGAATGTGGAATATTAGGTTAATTTCTAAGTATAAATATAAAAAAAATGATTTTCTTTTTATGTAAGAGATATTTTTTTGTTTTTAAACTATCCAATAAATTTAAAAAAGAGCAAAAGATGAAATAGAAAAAAGTCACCTAATTAATAGTACATGTAAAACATAGTTAATTATTTTCTTTCCCACTGGTATATTAAATAAATCATTGAATTACTTTTTTAATGGTTCAACGTTTTGCTGACGAGACAAGGCCAAGTTCACTTTTATTGCTACAGAACTGATCAGTTTTAAATAACACAAACTTTTTTGCTTATTTAGCTGTTTGTGTAGTACATAAATGTCTAGGAAACTTAAAGATTAATAAAAAAAATTACAATTTATGAGTAACAATAATTAGGTCATTTTTTGTCTAAAAAATAATCTTACCGTTAAAACTATATTTATTTAAAGTACCTACTTAAAGAAAAGCTTAAATTTAAAAAGGTTTTTAACAATTAAGCTAAAATCTTATTTGAACTAATTATTGCAGCAAAAACATCTCTAGAACTTTTTAAATAATTATTTTAGATAATTTTCCGGAAGAATTTTTTAAAATTTCAAAAAAAAAAGAGTCAAAATGTTAAATATACCCTAAATGACTTATTTAAAAAAAAAACTATTTTTACATTTTTTCTTGCATTTAAAAAAAAAAAAAATTGGTGAAAAATAATTTTTTGAGCTTTAAAAAAAAAACGTTAAGATTATTTACGATAAATATAATTTATATAATAAGTAACATAATGTTAGGTTTTGAATTTTTGTAAGCTATATGGAACTATCGTTTTTGGTAATATTGCTAATTTTTTTAAAGGGTTTAAAGTAAATTTGGCTCATTTCTAATAGCGTTGTGGGTCCAACGCTTTCAAGAAGGGGGCATATGTGAACACCTAGTATAAAAAAGTATACATTTTGGGAATTTTAAAAAATATACATTTTTGGGAATTTTAAAATAAGTATACATTTTAATTAGTTTACTTAACATTGGGAAATTTGCTACATAAAAATATACATGAGGTGTCAAGGTCTTAAAAGTATAAATTAACAATTTTCTAGGTTACTTTTATAATAATAAAATAAAAACATTAAACAAACTGATATATATACATATATATATATATATATATATATATATATATATATATATATATATATATATATTGTTACAGACTTTCAAAAAATGTGTTTAGGTTATAGAATTTTAGAGAGTTAGGATCATTTAATTTAGTTTGTTAATTTATTTAAATAATTTACCTTAATTTTTCCAAGTTCTTTCATCACTTTCGAAGGTTTCCGAAAACGCCCGAATTATCCCTTAATAACTTTTATGCCATCATGTACTATGGAATTTTCACGATATTTCTCGAATATTCTAGATCATTCTTTACTCTTCCACCATACTATAAAAGGGCGACGGGAAACTTCGAGTTAGTTAGTACATATTCGACTTTTGTGCTGTAAACTTCGAGACAGTGACAATTTAAGATTTTGCCGTTATTGTAACCATAGTTACGTTACATTGTTAATAAAGGTATAAAAACGAAGGCACGTGTTTTTATACGAGGTGTTTTGGAACATTTGGTGTCAGAAGCGGAACGAGATTACCTGAGGAAGCCGAAGTGGTTAAGAAGATTGAATGCCAGTAGAGACAAGAAAGCAAACTGAAACGATGGAGGAAATAAGTTCACTTATTAAGCTAATGATGGAAAAACAAGAAGACTTTAAAAAGAAATAAAGACGAGTCAAGAATCCCTGAAAGAAGATCTAAAAGCAATGAAGACCAGCCAAGAAGACATGAAGAGTAGTCAAGAATCCCTGAAAGAAGACCTCAAGAAAGAAATAAAGGCTAATCAAGAGGAAATGAAGCGGGAAATTCAAATTAGTCAAGAAGAAACAAGACGACAAATGGAGAAAATTCAAAAAGACATAAAGAAAAGCCAAGAACAAATGAAGCATGAGCTCAAAGAGAAGATGGTAAAGATTCGAGAACACTTAAAGGGAGAATTTCAACAAAGTCAAGATGAAATGAGGCAAGAAATGTTACTCGAACTAAAACTTACAAAGGAAGATGTTAAAGAAGATATGCAAGAAATACAACAGTCGGTTGAAGATAAAGTTAATCAACTTCAAAGCCACATTCAACAAGAAGTACAGCGACAGATAAAAAAAATAGCTAATACTGGTGTCGTTGCAGAAAGTGGTAATTCAACTACTGTTATGAAACCACCAACTTTCGATGGAAAGGTACCGTGGGTTACATACCTTCGACAATTCGAGGCTGCTGCCAACGGCAATAATTGGAGCCCACCAGAAAAGGCTCGAGCTTTGGTACTTGCTCTTCGAGGAGAAGCTATGGAGGTGTTAAGAAACATTCCCGATGAAAAGCAGTCTGACTATGAATCGATTGTCATGTTCCTGGAGATGAGGTACGGCGAAACCCATCTGCAAGAAGTTTATAAGGCGCAGTTACAAGGACGAAGACAAAAGTACAATGAAAGTCTTCAAGAGTACGAAGCGGACATTGTACGTCTAGTTAATTTAACGTATCCATCGTACCCGGAAGAAATTAAGCAAGAATTGGCGGTAGGCAGTTTCATTGAAGGGCTGCGCGATCCTGATATGAACCAAGCATTAAGAATGGCCAGACTAAAGAAAATTTCAGAAGCTCTTGCCTACGCACTTCAGTTTGAAACGGCTAAGCAGACATCCAGAACTCAGGCAAGACTTCGAAGAACAAACTATGTACCAGAAGTCAGCAATCCAAATGATAATTTGACAACAGTAATACAACAGCTGCAAGAAATCCTACGTCAAAAACAAGTAGATGGAGACAACAAAAGCATGACCTTCCATCGAAGAAATAGAATCCTGTGTTGGAAGTGTGGTGAAGAGGGGCACATTCAAAGAAATTGTACCAGATCGAATGCCCCTGCAAGTAATCCGGAAAACTCCCAGTAGCCAGCTTCAAGGGGCGAAAGCTGGCTAGGTGCTACCAAGCCCCATCAACAACAATAATTAGAGTATCCCGGCTGCAGAACAATGGCTCCAGTTTGGTAGTACCTGGAAATGTGTGCGGTCGGGACTGCGAAATGGTCCTAGATACTGGTTCCACACATACCATCGTGAAGCCGAACATCGTAGCTCACTGTAAAATATTCCGCCCTGTAAAGAATTACCTTTTGGAAACTGCTAATGGAGAAGTTATACCAGTTAAAGGCATACATGAAGCCAGAATAACCCTAGGAACAACAACGTTTATCCACGTCGTGTTTGTTGCCGACATCCTGGACGAAGTTATCCTTGGCCTTGACATTATGGAAAATCAGAAGTTTATACTAGACCTTCCACAACGGGTACTACGAACCAATAAAGAAGAGATTGTAATGAGACTACCACGAAGCAGTGAAACATCGATTCGAGAAGTAGTCCTCACGGAAGATGTTATTCTACCGCCAAACTCAGAAAGCATCATACAAGCAAGGTTTGAAGATTCAGAAGAAGGTGAAATCGTGTTAGTCGAACCATTAGAAAATTGTCCCTTATACGCTAAAGGAATTCTACCAGCAAGAACTCTGGCGCAAACCAAAGAAAATATGGTATTTGTCAGAATGATGAACCTGAAAGATTTCCCTCAACAGGTCAAAATGGGTGACAAAGTCGGTACCTGTCAACCTGCTGCTATGGTAGTTACCCATCCATGTACCACACCTGCAGGAGTCTCCACACGTAAACTGCCTGAGGCTCTACAAGACCTGGTGATTTCATCAAAATCCTTGTTAGACCCAGTCCAAGTATCTATGCTGGAAGAACTTTTAAGAAGAAATCAAGATGTTTTCTCTTTATCCGAAAAAGATTTGGGTAAAACCAGTGTAGTTCAACATCGAATAAACACTGGAGACGCATCACCGATAAAACAACCACCCAGAAGAATTCCTTTAGCCAAGAAAGAAGAAGTTGAAAAGTTACTTGAGGATATGCAAAATCAAGGCATCATAGAACCATCCCAGAGCCCATGGTCATCTCCTGTAGTCCTAGTCAAGAAGAAAGATGGTTCCACCAGATTTTGTGTTGACTTCAGAAGACTGAATGACGTCACGAAGAAAGACAGTTTTCCACTACCAAGAATTGACGATACCCTAGACACACTAACGGGGTCAAAATGGTTTTCCACATTAGACTTAAAAAGTGGTTATTGGCAAGTAGAACTTCATCCGGAAGATAAGGAAAAATCTGCTTTCTCGACCGGGACCGGACTGTGGCAATTTAATGTTATGCCCTTTGGATTATGCAATGCCCCTGCTACATTTGAACGTTTGATGGAGTTAACACTACGGGGACTAACTTGGAAAACATGCTTAGTATACCTTGATGACATAATAATTCTTGGAAAAACATTTGATGACCACCTCAAAAATGTTGAAGAGGTTTTTCAAAAGCTTAGATCCGCCCAGCTGAAGCTTAGCCCAAAGAAATGTCACCTGTTCCAGAAAGAAGTCAAGTACCTGGGGCATATAATTACAGAAGAAGGAGTAAAAACTGATCCAGAGAAGACTGAAGCTATCCAGAACTGGCCTGTACCAAAGAACAAGCATGAAATTAGAAGTTTTCTGGGATTGTGTACCTATTACAGACGGTTCATACATGGGTTTGCCGATATTGCAAGACCATTACATCATCTTACGGAAAACAACAACAGCTACGTATGGACTGAAGATTGTCAAGCAGCTTTTATACACCTAAAGAAAGCCCTGTGCAATCCCCGGTGTTGTCATATCCACAACCAAATCAAACATTTATTGTGGACACTGATGCAAGCAACACTGCTATTGGTGGAATTTTGTCACAGATTCAAGATGGCCAAGAAAAAGTTATAGCCTATTTTAGCAAAGTTCTGTCCAAACCTGAAAGAAATTATTGTGTCACTAGAAAAGAACTTTTAGCTATTGTCAAATCTTTGGAGCATTTTCATAAATACCTGTATGGCCAGAAATTCCACCTAAGAACGGATCATGCATCACTTAAATGGTTGCTTCAGTTCAAAAACCCTGAAGGTCAGATAGCCCGATGGCTGCAACGTATTCAAGAATACGACTTTAAAATCGAACATCGAAAAGGACTGAACCATAAGAATGCTGACGCTTTATCAAGACGACCTTGCCCGGATGATTGTAAACACTGCAGCAGACGAGAAGAACATGAAGATCCTGATGAATTTTACTGCCGAAGAACACGTCTCCAGTGCTCTCAAGAATGGGATCCTAAGATCTTGGCCAAAGAACAACTAGAAGATCCCGATCTTGGAGACATTATCAAACTTAAGACAGAAAATTTGGAAAGACCACCATATCAGAAAATAGCCTCCAAGTCTCCAAGACATAAAGGGTACTGGGCCATATGGGACTCTTTGATTATTAAAGATGGCCTATTACAAAGGGTCTGGGAAAGTTCTGACGGCAAAACCCATAAACATCAGATAATCCTACCAACCAAAAGGATCCCTGAAGTATTGCAAGCCTTGCATAATGGTGTAGGAGGTGGCCATTTCGGAGTTATGAAGACTCTTGAAAAGGTTCGAGAAAGGTTCTACTGGCTGGGAAGCCGTGCAGACGTAAAAGACTGGTGCAGAAGGTGTAAGGACTGCGCTTCCAGCAAGGGACCCAAAACACGAAGCCATGGCAAGATGAAGCAATACAATGTAGGGGCACCTTTTGAAAGAATTGCCATAGACATAGCAGGGCCGTTTCCAGTTAGTAAATCAGGGAATCGCTATATCTTGGTAGCGATGGATTACTTCAGTAAATGGCCAGAAGTCTACCCAATCCCAAATCAAGAAGCTATAACTATTGCCGATGTATTATTTCAACAATGGATTTGTCGCTATGGAGTTCCTAGAGAAATACATTCCGATCAAGGCAGAAACTTTGAGTCCGATCTTTTCAAGAACCTTTGTAATCTCCTGGGAATCCATAAAACAAGAACAACACCTCTTCATCCCCAGTCCGATGGTATGGTAGAGCGGTTTAACAGAACACTTGATAACTACCTGAAAATTAAAGTAAATGACCAACAAAGTGACTGGGATAATTGTATACAGCCGTTTTTATTAGCATACCGCTCCGCAATTCACGAAACTACTGGCGAAACACCTGCTAAAATCATTTTCGGAGCGGAAATATGCCTTCCAGTTGACTTGCTTACAGGACGACCTTCCACCAATGAAGAACCAGCAGAAGACTATGTAAGTCAACTAAGTAAACAGCTACAGAGAATACATGAAGAGGTGCGTACCAAGTTACAAAAAGGAAGTGACCGTATGAAATCCCGCTATGACTTAAAAGCTAACCATCAGGGATTTGTCGTCGGTGAAAAAGTTTGGTTATACAATCCAAGAAGAACCAAGGGGCGTTCACCGAAACTACAGAAGTCATGGGAGGGACCATATAAAGTGGTGACACGGCTTAATGATTTGGTGTACCGTATACAGAAGAGTCCACAGGCAAAGATGAAAGTAGTACATCTAGAAAGGCTAAGCCGTTATCAAGACAGTGAAGATACTTGATCGAGACGATCAAAACTTGGAAGGGGGCAATGTTACAGACTTTCAAAAATGTGTTTAGGTTATAGAATTTTAGAGAGTTAGGATCATTTAATTTAGTTTGTTAATTTATTTAAATAATTTACCTTAATTTTTCCAAGTTCTTTCATCACTTTCGAAGGTTTCCGAAAACGCCCGAATTATCCCTTAATAACTTTTATGCCATCATGTACTATGGAATTTTCACGATATTTCTCGAATATTCTAGATCATTCTTTACTCTTCCACCATACTATAAAAGGGCGACGGGAAACTTCGAGTTAGTTAGTACATATTCGACTTTTGTGCTGTAAACTTCGAGACAGTGACAATTTAAGATTTTGCCGTTATTGTAACCATAGTTACGTTACATTGTTAATAAAGGTATAAAAACGAAGGCACGTGTTTTTATACGAGGTGTTTTGGAACAATATATATATATATATATATATATATATATATATATATATAATATATTATATATTTATATATATATATATTTTATTTTCCGTGGCTCAGGCCATAACGACATTCGTATTATTTAAGAATCTGTCAATTTTTTATATTTCAAATCACCATGAGGGTAGAAATCGTGGCAACCAGGACATGGCTTTTTTTCTCCCTCCACTTGAAGGACGCATAACTTTATGAATATTTATTTATTTTCGTTGAAATTAATTTTGTGAGTTAGGTACTCTTTATGTTTTACTAAAAAATCATAAAAAAATGTATAGTAAAAATATCAATTGCTTTTTTTTATTTATTAACAAAGAGTGCTCGAAATTCGGGTCTCTAGACTAGGATACCCCCTTAAGTTTTAAATTGTTTTTTCGACTTGACCTATTCTAAATACTAGGTTTGTTGCATGTTTATGCACCGTAAATAGATCACAAGTGTTTTTTCTAGCTTCATCTAGCGGCTTTAAATCAATATTCTTCTGTAACCGTCCGAGAAAATCTAGAATTTCATTTTAAATATCTTCTGTAGAGTTAATAGTAATACTGCAAGATTTCTTTTGAGAATCACCATCCCCCATATAAGACTCTGTATTCGGCTTTTTAATTTTGTTTTTTTTCTAAAATTGTTAGACTTGAGTTGGATCTGGATCGTTTTTGAGAGTTCATGTTGAGAGAATAAAGCTGATTCTTCAATAAATACCTCTTCATCCATGGTATCTATAATGTTATTACTCTTTATTATATTGTTTTAGTATTCTGAGGTGGAATACGAGCTACGGAATTTTTGGTTTGAAAAGAATATCTTCCGTTAATTTATATTTATGCTAGAACTCTCTAATATATTTGTATTCTGAACAATACTCGATTGACGGATCGTTTTTCATCTCCAACATTTTTTTTGCATAGGTTTATCAAGATAAGTTTTTGTATTCCTGGAATTTAAATTTGAACCAATAATTTTGCGTATTTCATCTGTATGTCACTTTTTAATGTTACCATCACTATTTAAGTCAAATTTTCTTGCTAACCGTATTCGTCTTACTGGTTCAAACCGTATTTGAAAATGACGATATAAATATGAGAATCAAGAAAATGTATATTTAAAAACCGTTGCGTCTTGCGTCACAGCCCAATAAACTTTTAGGTTATAATTATGATTTTAATTTTTTAGGGTTAATATGAACTTTTGTTTACACCGAATATAAAATTTTTCTAATAGCCATGTAGAACCACGTAAAAAAATTACAAAAAATGACCGAAACAAAGTTTTTAATGAGTACGACGCAGACGCCCGCCCGACAAAGATAACTATATTGTTTTTAAACCATCGTTCGGGATGTATTCAAACACGGTTAAATACGCGACGTACATGACGTCACCGTTTAACAAAAAAATGTAATGTTTTTAAAATGTTTTAAACCGTTTTAACAACAAAAAATAACTTTAATTCCATGATAAAAATAATTTTGTACTAACACCAAAAAAGCAAAATACAGCGGAGCGAAATAGGTACGTCTTCACTCTTTCAATACTTTTTCTAAAACAGTACTATTATAGGTATTACTTATTTTTTTTCCAATTTTATAAAAAAGTCATGGAAAATAGTTTCTGTTTTTCTGTATTGTTTAAAAATACATATTTTAATAACTAGCCTTAGAATGTATTTAAAAAATTGGGTTTTCCATAAGGTGTTTAGAGACAATGTGGCCTAACTTTTCATTTGACAGCCGATAGATGTGACGTCGAGGGTATCCTTTATAAAAAAATGTCGATATTTCTTTATTGTTTTGTAAAAATCGTGTTAATCGTGTTTATATTTGTGGAAAATAGTGTACTACAATTGTATAAACTATATTTTTAATTTTAAATTGGTTAAAAAAAGGACTCCCATGACGTCACAATATCAGCTGTTTACAGTTATATCGAAGTTGGGTCACCTTGTGTCTAAACACCTTGGGTTTGCCATTATACATGTGTCAAAAAATTTGAGGTTATTTTTTAAATTTAAATATAGCCTCAACCATAATTAATAAGTAATTTTATATTAAACTAGCTATGATTCCCGGCTTCGTTCGGTAGTTGATATGATATTACGTGGTAGTTGAAATAAAAAAATATATATGACTTAAAAAGTAAAAAAGTTATTAAAAAACATTTTCTTATTATTTACAATACGTGTTTATAAACAACATTTTTCATTTTATTGTCGGGGGTATATAGGTATAGGTATATAACTTTTTTTAATTTCCTACTCTTGAGCAAGCTACGTATAGCTGACCGTGAGAGAAGCAGAACTCCTTGCGCTTTGTTAATTGTAAAACTAAAGGCTTGTTTAAATGGAAACTGCAATCTTTTAAATTGATAATGAATAACTAAAATTATGTCGCTTTAACTTCAAAATAAAAGTTAGCTACTGCTGTATAAATACACGAAATTTAATAACTTTATTAAAGTAACAAATGTAATTTAGGACTTTATTAAAATTGGTTATTTAAATTTTGCGCCATTATTACACATGCTGCAATTGCTCGCAGCGCCTTTCGAAACGCAACCCAAATAACCGTTGTTCTGAATGAGTTCTAATACTCGACCACAGATGGCGCTAAGTTTTATCGGCAGGCACATTTTATCAACTTAGTTTGATTATATACTACATATGATTCTCGGATTCACTCGGGAGTTGATATGAGACCCAAATAACTGTTGTTCTGAATGAAGTTCAAATACTCGACAACAGATGGCGCCACTATACATAATTTCCAAGTTGAAGGGTTGGAAGAGTCCTTATATCTTTAAAAATACGCCCTTTAGGGTAAAACGGGAACTTTCTTGTTCGAGGGGGATAAAGGCCTATCACACTATATAAGTCCCTTTATCGTATCGGGACTCCTTTTCAAGTTTTATCGGCACGCACATTTTATCAACTTAGTTTTATTATATATAATGATAATGATATTTCATTAATTTATTTCTTTTAAAGTAATCTTAACTTTTATTATATTGTGCAAGGACAGAATAGTTCTGCATAGTATACAGTGTGTCTGCGTAAGTTAGCGCCATACGGGAATCTTTTTTATTATGGATTTTACGAAGAAAAGTTATTCTTTTAAAAAGTTCTGCATGGTCCAAAACCTAAAAAGCAATCATCAGATATCAAATTGTATCAGTCATCTACGAGGTTTGGAGAAAAATGTAATTTTTGCTTAAGAGTAAAGTACCTGTATTTTTGCTGATATCAAAAATTGTCATAAATTTTTTTATTTCTAAATATAAAATTTTGTTTATTTACAAAAAATAAAAACATTTTTATTTTTTTTTCTGCGATAATGCTGAAAATTTAGGTGTGTACATTAATGCGCTACATTTCATGATTATAAATGTTATAGGACAGTTTTAAACAAAGTTTTTGAATTTTATAGTAATAATAGAAGAAGAAAAATATAAACTGCACTAATGTACAAACTTAAACTTTCCCGATTTTCGCAAAAAAAAATCAACATTTTTTTTGGAAATGAACAAAATCGCAGTAGACTATACGACACTTTAACGAGACCGACGCCGCCGACGCCTGACGTCACGACGCCACGAGGAATCTTGGGCGACGCCTATTTTAGGTACTGCGCATGCGTCAAGGTATCTTGTGCAAGGCGTCCGGCCTGTCAAATGTCATCTGTCACTTGTCATATCTGTCAAATGTCACTTGTCACCTGTCAAATGTCAATAGGAAGGACCGACGCTTAGGGCTCCGGGCAACGGTTCCGGGGGCCCCACGATCGCAAGAGTTAACCTTAGTGTTAAACGATTAACATAACCTTAAACTTTTATGAGTATTGTATATTGACAAAATGGTGAAGGTAAAAATAATAATTATAATCAAGAAAAATACAGTCGGTAAAAAATACAATTAACAACTATTTAAAAATAATAAAATAAGAATTTTTGTATGTTTCCTAAAATTAACCCCTAAAATAGGACTTAAGGGTATTTTTAAAAAATATTTTATAAAAGGGTATCATGAAAGATCGTTATGAGCCGGGGTACCGAAGGTACTTTTTCTGCTATTTGCGCAAACTTAACTATAACGGTTTAGCCTGAAAATGAGTTTTAGGGTCTGCGCATGTTGCCAATGTGGCTTAAACAGTTTTTAACGTATATTTCGGCTTCTAGTAGATCGATTTTAGTTATTCTTTTTTAAACAATTTATTTTTAATAAGCCTATAATATTAGTACTAAAATTTTTAAGAATTATGTTAGTTCAGTGTAAATAGGGCCTTAACAGTTTTTAACGTATATTTTCGGTTTCCCGTAGACCGATTTTGGTTGTTCTTTTTGTTAATAATTTAATTTTTATAAATCTACAAATATTAATACTAGAATTTTTAATAATTATGTTATTTGAGTGTAAATAGGGCCTTAACAGTTTAACGTATATCTTGGCTTCTATATTGATTTTAGTCATTCTTTTTTAAACAATTTATTTTTAATAAATATATTAATATTATCACTAATTTTTAATAAATATGTTATTTGAGAGTAAATAGGGCCTAAACAGATAACCTCAAAGCTAACATGGATCTTGGACATGCCATTTAAACACATGTGTTTTGTAATAAACATGGACACAGTAACCTATGGACAATAGTAGTGACATTCATGGCGTTTATATGGGTTGGTTGTCAGCAGATAATGGCCAATTGATAGGACTGGCAAGAAAACAATATATTTATTTAACGTACACATTTACTCTGTACTCCACATTACAAGCTACTAATAACGTCTTACGACTTGATTCTCTTTGTAATTCCTTCCATGGAGTCCTTTTAACAGTTGTTTAATAATCATTCGTTCAATTTGTTTTCTCCCTGTACGCATCTCTGGTCTCGGCGGATTCGTGAAAAATGTTCGTTTTTACTAGCTCGTTTGTAATATTCATAACGCATTGTCGCCTCTGGCACACGTCAAGTGCAGCCTTCCCTGAAGTTCACAGGTGGTTACTGTACGGGCATGACTGTAGCTTCGTAAACACCCAGTCTCCATCGAGAATTAACAATCTCGAACTCTTCGGTAAGCGCTAGATTACTTGCCCATGAGATGTAACCACCATCGCAAAGCAATTTCGTATACAACCGATCTTCCGAGCGCATCAGCGTCTTAATGTTTCGACTCGAGTTCAGCTACTGTTCATCTAAAGTGCTTGGCATGAAGTCATGCGCGGTACTTCCATCATGCTACAGATGACATCGACACAATGACATCACCATTTTAGATCAGGAAACGTACCAGTCAACAAATCAATCCGTTTGTAGATGATACCATTCTTACGTCGCATTGCTCATAATTCTCGGCAACTCACTTGGAGACGGGCTGAGTGTGCTGATGTTAGATAAAGCAGACGTTTTGTGAGCCAGGCTCAGCAGGTGACAGCACGAGCAGCCAGCTGTTGAGCGACTAAACTGGACTTATCTAAGTATGAATGACACGTTCACAATTATGACGCCTGCGCAAAAGTCTAAACATGAACAGGTAATTAAATATGAACAGCAAAATAAACAGCTGAACAGCCCTGTATTTTCAAATACGGCACCGTTTTTAAAATACGGCACCGTTTTTAAAATACGGCACCGTTTTTTAAAATACGGCACCGTTTTAAAAAACAGTGCCGTATTAATAAACGGTGCCGTATTTGAAAATACAGGGCTGTATTTTAACCAAAACTACAGCCCTGTATTTTCAAATACGGCACCGTTTTTAAAAACCGTATTTTAAAAATACGGTGCCGTATTTTAAAATACGGTGCCGTATTTTAAAAATACGGTGCCGTATTTTAAAAACGGTGCCGTATTTGAAAATACAGGGCTGTATTTTTGAAAATACAGCGCCTGTATTTTTATTAATACGGCACCGTTTTTATACAGACCGTATTTTAAAAAACGGTGCCGTATTTTAAAAACGGTGCCGTATTTTAAAAACGGTGCCGTATTTCGAAAATACAGGGCTGTTCAGCTGTTTATTTTGCTGTTCATATTTAATTACCTGTTCATGTTTAGACTTTCTTTGCGCAGGCGTCATAATTGTAATTGTACATATTAGATAAGTCCAGAGAGACTTGGTCAGTCTGTCGTAGACATTCAAAGTGAAACATTGTGCTTAGCTTAAAAATCATTAAATCTATCCTAAAATGTCTGTTTTATCTAATACAGATTTCTACACACTCCTAAACATCAACGAAGTAAATCCTTTGTCTCCAAGTAAAGTTGCCGAGGATTATGAGCAATGCAATCAAGAATGGTATCATTTACTACTAAACGAAGTTGATTTTGGTTTAATGATAGGTTTGCGTGATCTAAAATGGTATTCATTGTGTCGATGTCATCTTGTAGCTGATGATGGAAGTACCGCGCATGAGCATATTCATGCCTTAATTCACTTTACGAATGGAAAAACAGTCTTAGCATTGAAAAAAGACTACAAAGACTTGAAAAAGACTTCATTCCAAAACAACATTTAAGAAAATTTTGTGTTTGGATCATGCAATCGGCGTACTACGATACATTGCTTGTGCAGATGGTCAGAAACCTCTAAGACGAGATCTCGATGGTTTACAAGGAACTCCTCATGCTCATTACTCTAGAAAATGTTTTAACGAAGATTGGTTACATTCACGAGGAAAACAATGTGGCGCTGTTCGAGATGAAATATGTATAATTGCTTCAAATGGAGTTTCAGATATTTCAAAATACACATCACCCTACGAACTTCATGAAAATCCACTTGCCGTTGTGCCAGAGGCGATGAAGGCGTTAGAAAAAGGCAACAAGCTAATGAAAAACGAAGATAATTTTACAAAACAGAAAAAGGACTTTCCATCAGGAAAATGTACAAAGAAAAACAAATTGAAAAGCAACGATTAATTAAACAACTGTTAGAGTTAGGACTAAATAAAAAAGCTGAATTACAAAGAGAATCAATTGTAAGACTTATTAGTATCTTGTAATTTAAGAATTAGTAGAATAAATAATGTACGTTAAAATAAATATATTGTTTTCTTGCCGAAATTTCCCCTGTCCATATCAGACTTAGCCCATTATCTTTAACAAAATTCCCATATAAACGCTATGAGATTTTGTCCAATATATACTTAATTGTCCATAGGTTACTTCTTTGTCCATGTTTGACTACAAAATTTACATGTGTTTAAATGGCATGTCCAAGATCCTATAGTAAGGTTTGCGCAAATAGCGGAAAAAGTACCTTCGGTACCCCGGCTGATAACAATCTTTCATGATACCCTTTTATAAAATATTTTTTAAAAATACCCTTAAGGCTTATTTTAGGGGTTAATTTTAGGAAACATACAAAAATTCTTATTTTAAATATTTGTAAGTCGTTAATTGTATTTTTTACCGACTGTATTTTTCTTGATTATATTTTTACCTTCACCATTTTGTCGATATTTTTACAATACTCATAAAAGTTTAAGGTTATGTCAACAACTAAGAATAACAGGTTAATACCCTTGTGGGGCCCCCGGATAATAGGACAGCGAAAGAACCAAAGGAGCGGAGCCCTAAGCGCCGGTCCTAGGCGCGACCTCCATGTTTCTATCTCCGAGCATCCGCGCTATAATTCTATTGGTTAAGCCCTAAAGGCAGCTAACGCCAGTGGTAGCTAGCGCCTTTAATGCTTCGCCTTGACCACGCCAATGTGCAAGATTCCTAGACGTTCCCACGGTTAATAGCTCAGTTCCCACGCTTAATAGCCACGCTTAATAGCCTCGCTTAATAGCTCAGTTCCCACACTTAATAGCCTCGCTTAATAGCCTCGCTTAATAGCCTCACTTAATAGCTCAAGATTCCTGACGTAATTTCCCACGGTCAGTTCCCACACTTAATAGCCTCGCTTAATAGCTCAGTTCCCACACTTAATAGCCTCGCTTAATAGCTCAGTTCCCACACCTAATAGCCTCGCTTAATAGCCTCACTTAATAGCTCAAGATTCCTGACGTAATTTCCCACGGTCAGTTCCCACACTTAATAGCCTCGCTTAATAGCCTTGCTTCCACGCGCCACGCCCCCGCACCGCAATTTTCCCACGGTCCCCGAAAAATTCCCACCCCAGGGTAAGGCCCTACACTACTAATCGCATATTTAGAAGTAATTTTTAACTTTAAACAACTTTTCATCATAACAATTTGCGATATTAGCAAAAATACAGGTATTGGTATTGACTCTCGCCTAACTTTTTATTTATTTTATTTACAAACTCAACAGATAAAAAAATGCGATTACAGAGTAGGTAGGTAGAAATCTTACATGCTATATAAAAGACTATTCATTATTATATAAATGTAGTGTTAATATATGTTTCAACGTATTCTTATTTACATGAAAAATGTCACATTCTTGTCTTATTCCAACCCACTTCTCACATATGCTACATAGAGTTTTCTTAGACAATGTGTGTTTTTAAAATATCTAGAATTTCTTACTATAAACCCGTACATTCTATGAGCCTTATCCGAAACATTTTGAATATGGTTCTTAAACGTTAACTGTGCATCGAATGTAACACCTAGATCACGCATTTCATCAACCTGAGCCAATACTGTGTCATCCATTTTATATTGAAAATTTACTAAAGTTTTTTTACGTGTATAACTAACAGTACAACATTTGCTGACATTGAAATTTAATTTATTTTCCTTAGACCAAAGAAATATCCGGTTTAGATCTTGCCACTTGCCATATTATAAAAGGCAGTCATTTTTATCTTTGATTTTTGAAAACAATTTCAAGTCGTCCGCAAACATCAGAACATTTACATTTTTTACAGTGTCCATTAAGCTATTAATAAATAAAACAAACAGTAAAGGCCCAAGATTCGAACCCTGTGGGACTCCTGAGGTAGCCAAGTATGGCTCCGAAGAGTAACCCTTTACTACAACTCTCTGTCTACGATTAGTTAAATATGATTTTTTAAGAGCAACAAGATGTGGATGGAAACCAAACTCACGAGACAATTTATTTAATAGTACTGTATGCGATACTTGGTCAAAAGCCTTAGCAAAGTCCGCATAGACCACATTAACCTGTAATTTGTTGTCTAGTTGTTCTGATATATATTGAGTTATATTGCACAGATTGGTGACTGTAGCCCTATCCCGAACAAAGCCATGTCGAAAAATGGCTAATTTATTAGAGACTGAGTTAAACAAATATTTAAAATTAATTGCTTTAAAAACTTTAGCGGGAGCAGAGAGTATTGCTATTCCTCTATAATTACTAATATCGGATTTATTTCCTTTTTTAAAGACAGGACATATTCTAACTTCTTTCTATTTATTTGGAAAGGTACAGGTTTTTAAAGATAAATTAAAGAGGAACTTTAAAGTTTCAATCAAAAATCCTATCATCCCTTTAAGGATATATAATGGTACATTATCCGGTCCTATGGCCTTACTGACCTTTAGGTCTCTGACCGCATCGCATACATCCACATAATTCACACAGTTAAGTGTCACACAATCATATGAACTATTATTTTCTACATTACAAAATATTTCGGTTCTGTCTGAATACAGACCTAAAATAAGACCCAAATGCATCAGCAATTGATTTTCCGCTAGAATATTCATTGTTACCCAAGAACATATTATTTGGTATTGAAACGGTACTTTTTTTATCTTTAAAGAACTGCCAAAACGACCTGGAATCATTACCAGTGTCTTGCTCTATTTTTATGCTACTTGTATAACATGTTTTAACCTTGTTCTAAGTTGAATAAATTCATTTTTAAAATTATTATTGCCTGATTTTCAATATTTTGCTCTAAGTTTTTCCTTTTTTTTTAAGTTTTTTATTATATCTTTGTTAAACCAGACCGGATACGTTTTAGCCGGATGAGATTTTGGTATGCATATTTCGAATATATCATATATCTTATTATAAAAATAATCTACAGCTAAATCAACATTGGTGAATAGTTCCAAATCGTTCCATTCAATTTTTTGAAACATTTGATACATTACATCATAGTTCGCCTTTCTAAAATTAAACCTATCTATATTGTTTGTAATTAAATCTTTTTGTTTTGGCTCTTTTAACTTAGAACTAATCATTAGTGTTGGATGATGGGAATCCTCAATTACGAAACTAAATGTACTTTTGTTTACACTACACTCCATGCCTGTTATAACAAGATCCAAAATTTTGTTATTATTATTACATATTCTATTTATTTGCTTACAATCAAAATAACTAAGAAAATTTTGCAATGAGTCTATCAGATTGTCTTTCACTGTAACATTCATGTAATATTCATTAAGTCGTGGAATATTGAAATCACCAACCAAGATAAAGTTGCTATCAAATAAAAAATGTAGACTCTCCAAGAACGCAATAAAATCTTCCCGAATTAAAACAGAGCAACTTGGAGTAATATAAATAACAAACACATAAACAAAACTATAACTACTTGTAAATACATTTACACATAAAACGTTGATAGGCTATATTTAGTGTAGGATTTACGATACCTTTACATGACTTTGACAAGTTTGATTAAGTACTTTTATCACGATTACTGACTTCTATTTCGTTTTGAATAAAAAATTATCACTGCTGTCATAATTAGTATGTTGTCGCACCCTATCAATCCTTTTATATAGGCCGGACAAGTTGGATCTCTAGCTGAATGGTTTCGGTTGTTTAAACGAAGTTTCGTACAGTTTGGACAGTTCAAATTACTCTCGTTACATTGTCGACTATCATGAGCTCCTCCACACTTATGACAACATTCTTGCGCAGTACAGTACTTAGCAACATGAACAAAAGCAGAACACTTAAAGCACATCGTCAGATTTGTGTATTCTTGAATAAATATAGGACAAAGATCGATAGTGAGATTTTTATTCCTAAGAAGCCATTTAAAAATGTTTAGATTTGTCTGTAATATCCAGTTTTCTTTTAGTTTATTTCTGCATTCCCTTTTTGTGATAAATTTAATGTTTAATTTTACTGTATTTTCAAATGTATCAATTAGCCCTGAATTTTCTTCCACAAATTCATCAATAAATTTTAATGCTGTTAATCCTTTAAGTATACCAGTGATCATCATCATCGGGTCATTATTTTGAAAGTCCTTAACTTCTAAATTTGTGTCTGCTAGATTTTCTTTTAACTTTACTTTTTGTGCTTCATTTTGACATTCAATTACAATACCGCCACTTGGTAGATGTCTAATGTTCTTAAATCCACCCTCTATATTTCCTTTAACATTCTTTTTTACATTTTGAAAGACAATTCTGGGATCATTCTGATCTTTCATTTTTATGACTGTCTCATGTCTAGTACGTTGAGGCGGAGTAGTCCACTCGGGTGTTTTAATTATTTTTTCGGGATTAGTAACAACTTTTACTTTATCACTATAAGAGGTTTCCTGGATTGGTGTATGTTTATTATTACTGTTTGATCTGATATCCTCATGTGACCAATTGATAACAGATGGAATACCCTGAGAAGCTCTTAAGCGTATGTTTTCCGTCTCGACCTGGCCAATTTTAAATGCTAATACTGTCACTTGTGTGTGGACAGCTAGCAGTGCAGATTGAACACATTTTTGCGCCTCTTTGTCAAAGGCTGTTTGATCTTTGTGCATTTTCGACGTCTGTTCCTGAATGATTTCAAGCGCTTGCATAATTTTGTTCAGTGTAATTTCTGAGGATTCTTTAAACAAACTATTGGATTCACTCGAATCACTCTTAGAAAAGTCAGGTTCATAATTGACTTTGTCGCCAGATTTAATGTTTTCATCTGTTTTGTTTTTCTTTATGAATTTATTTTTTCCAATAGGCTTGGACTGGAATTGGATCTTTGTCTTTTGTTTGAATTTAATATATTATCTATTGTACGATCAGTTTTGTGTGAATCTGGAGTTGTCTTTACAACATTACGTGGTTTAAAGATTGCCTCATCATCTCCAATGTTGTCGTTAAAAGTAGCGTCTGGCGTGCTAAAACTCTCGTTTAAATTGTTGGGCGTCTTTACTGTTTTTAGGTGTCTCTTTGTCAATGACCTTTTATCCTTTCCAGCTCTTTGTTATCTTGTTTTTGTATTCTAGGGTTTTTATCTGCATACGTCTTCAATAAAAGTGTTGTTTTCCTACCTTGATATTGTGTAAATTCATTATCTTTTGTAATTTTTTCGAATTTTCCATCACCATCACTATCTTCATCCATTGGGCTAACTAATTATCAACTTTTTGCAAAAAAAAACGAAACTCTAATAACTTAAAATATCGTTATAATTGCAGAACGTTTATTTACATGCGTTACAAATATTCCGCCTGATGTTTTAAAACACAGCCTTCTTAAATTCTAAGCCGTGAAGGAGAAATCTGGCAACACAGCACAGTAGGAATGTCAAGTAATGTTTAGAAGTAAACAGAAACAGGTTTAAACGATTGCTTAAAAGGTTATTTCTGGTTTTAAAAGTTAAATCGTAGCGTGTATTTATTATATATAAAAAAATAAGTAATTAATTGTTTTATTTAAAAAATAGGACCAGTGGCAATATGTCAATCGTTGTTTTTACGTTTAAATGTGCGCGTATAGTTGGTGCGTACGGCATACATTATGGCACGAACGTGTTTCGTTTCGGGCTGCAAATCGAATTACCCAAGTTATATTAAAACAGAGGGTTATCAAACAACATTTTATTTTCCCATAAACGATGAAATTAGGAAAACCCGGTTGTGCGCTATTGACCGGATAAGCAGGGCCGTATTAACTGTTTGAGGCGCCCTAGGCTAAAATTCCCGGAGCGCCTATTTTCCACCAAAAAAAAATTTGAAGAGCCAAAAAAACAAAAAAAAGGTCATTCCCTCCTTTTCACGCCTATTTACCTATTTCATTCCAAACCACCTTATTCACAGAGAAATTAGTCACCCAATATCCCCACCCGCGCTTGTGGCTGCTCCGGTTGTATCGGCAAGCGTCGATCTCCGGAGTTAAGCAGTGAACTGCGCGCCCATAACTTGGATGGGTGACCGGCATTGCGGGTTTTGGGCAACGGCACGCGATGTTCTGCTCGGGGGTGAACAAACGGACCGAGCAACAACCATCCAAGTTATGGAATGAATGGTGTGTGAATGGGAAGGAGTAGGGGTCAAGGTACAATAAGCCTTCAGGCTGCAGTGCACCACCTAGGGAGGCGGTCGTCGGGCCTGGGTGGGATGACCCCGAAAGGGCGAAAAAAAAAAAAAAAAAAAGAAAACCCCACCCGACCTAAACTTTTTTCAAACCTCCTGGCGCCTATTTTTTTTCCATGGCGCCCTAGGCTGTAGCCTAGTCAGCCTAATGGATAATACGGCCCTGCGGATAAGTGTTTTTTTTTATTAAAAGTAAAAGTAGTACCTATACGGTAAATGGACAAATATATTTTACGGGCTACTAATTAACTAACTGTGTTTTTAAAAATTGGTTTTATTTTATATCAATAGTGTGTATAGTGCACCAAAAACAATTATTTACCCCAAGCAATATCCTAAGGACTATATCAACTAATCAGTGGCGCATTTACCAAAAACCTGAGTAGGCTGAAACCTATGGCGGCATTTTTAGGGGGCGGCATATGTTCTTTAGGGGGCGGCAGATTATGTCTTATGAATAATTTTGTTGGATTTCGAATTCAATTTTGTACCTAGAATTGAAAGAAATGGAAGTGAGGACTTTTTTTTTCTCTTCAAAAATATTTCTGAAGGAAAAAAGAAGAAGAAAGGGGCGGCGAAAATAAAATAGCCTACGGGCGGCAAATATGTAAATGCGCCTCTGCAACTAATGCGCGTAAATATCCTGATAAGTTCACCAAGAAATATTATTTATATAGATATTTTGAAAGTTATTTACCTAAGGCGGTTTTAGGGTAAATATAGTGGAAAATCTAATTTAAAGTGTTTGTTATTTTAAAGCGCATCTTATGTAATACTACGATTTTATATTTATAACTAAACACACATGCATTCAACTAATTTCTAAGTATTGCAAGTATTTCTAATAATAAATGTTTAGTTAACTTTAAAAAAGCTACATTGGTCTGTTCGCAAAAAATGCACAAAGCGGGGTAGAAAACATCATAACAATTTGAAATTTTTAAATCCTTACCAACAAATTTGTATAAGGCAGAAAAGTTCCTGATAAGTTTTGCAGACACATTATTGCTTTTAGGGCAACTATAGTATTTAAAATTATACCTACATATATGTTGTCTAAAATATCCAAAAAAATTAATACCTATATTTTGTTTAAAACACGTAAAAAAATTAATTATATTTAGCATGTAATCTATTAGGAACTCATTTCTATATTCCTACAGTACAGTGTTGTTTGCAACGTTGCCTTTCTTACTTCACTGCTCAGAGTTTAAGAAGGCTGTGGTTAAAATAATTTAGGTATGTAGTTTTATTAGATAACTAGACATTAAAAATTTATGTTTTTCTTTTAGATTATCCTGAACTAAAACAACATAAGAGGAGAATAGAACATTTGACATCACTTTATGGAGTTTTGGACGAGTTTACACAGGGAGATGGACTACCAACTTTTGCTGAACTAATGATTATGTATGGAAAGGTAAATATACAGGATGTCTCAGAAATTATTTATAAAAAAATTATGGTACAATGGTAATAAATAATTTAGTCTGAATTAATTATAAAAATCTATTTTTAATAATTTTTTTAAACTTTTTTAGATGTGTGTCAATAGTTACAACATCTGCAACCAAGAGTTGCAAAGTTTAGGAACGGGAATTTATTTGGCCGCCTCTGTAATAGATCATTCATGCCAACCTAATGCACTGGCTACTTTTGAAGGCACCACCTTGTATATTAGAACTTTGGAACCCTTGCCTGAATTGGATTGGTCTAAGGTGATTATTTTTTTAAATATTTTCATTTTAGGGTATCCGTGAGAATATACAAGGGGAATCAATATATTTCTTTTTTCAGATTAGAATAAGTTATATAGATATATTATCGTCGACAGAAGAAAGACGGAAAGAACTCTTAGATACTTATTACTTTCTGTGCGAGTGTCCAAGATGTTTAGGGCCAGAAAACCGTTCGGAAATATTCGGAGCTACGTGTCCGAGTACAGAATGCCAGAGTAGTGTGGAAATTGATAGTGAGAGTGAGACAAAATGCAAGAATTGCGGCACTCTATTGTCAAAAGAATTTATCAGCGAGTTTAGGGATGTCGTTGAAATGACAGAGGTGCATTTGGAAGGGATGAAGAACACGATTTGTATCCTTTTTAGTAGGCTTAGGGTATTTACCACAAAAAATGTAATTTTCAAAAAGTTGCCCAATTCTGATTTTGACAAAATTTGGTTAGGGCGCTGATCACGAATTTATTTATTTATTTGCGGAAAAAACTTATTGACAAATTTATAACAAATAAATAAAATTTAATATGCACAATAATTAAGCAATAGTTATGAAATGCACTAAAAATAAATAATTTAACATTATCACATCACATCTAACACCGTTTAAGACGAATCGCATTTTTTTTTAATTAAAGGAGGAAAGTTTTTGTCTACCCTATTTCCATTTATAAACATTCTTGTGATCGAAGACAACCTGCCATAGTTGCTTCTATGAATACGAATTTAAAGGTGTATTTTTCGGAAACGTTTCGTTTTAAAGATATTCATCATCAAAGTTAAAATTTAAACTAACCTTATTTTTACTAAATTCCCCTCCTTTTTGCACACAATTCTTGATTTAAAACTAAAGTGGCATACAGTATTTTTCATCTTTTAAAACCACATTTTTCTATGTATTTTACACCTTTTATACCATGTATGCATTGTGCCATCATAGCCTGCCTCCATTTAAAACAATTAAAAGTGAAACTATGAAATTTTATGCATACATAATGTAAAAGACGTAAAAGAAGGGGTTTAAAAGGTGAAAATCAAATATTGTGTGCCACTTTAGCTTTAAATAAAGAATTATTTGCAAACAGAAGGGGGATTAAAGTAAAAATAAAGTTAGTTTGCATTTTAACTTTCATGATGGATTGTGAAGACGTTTTCAACAAAAAATCTTTCAGATTTGTGAACAGCGCCCCCAAAAACCCCGTATACCAAATTTCGTCAAAATTGGAGTTGCTGCACTTTTCTAGAAAATTATAGAAAAAAAAATAAAGCAGACGAAAAAACAAAAAGCTTCCTTAATATCTTAGTAGATCTAGATGCTTGTAAAATCTGTCTTAAGAAACAAAAGGGAATTCTCTATAAGTATCATTTAAGACATATTAAAACTCTGGATTTGGCTTTTGAGGGTTCCATTGATATGGGAGATTTTGACAATGCATTGGTGTTTGGGTCAGAACTAATAGAAGCATTTCAGTAAGTATAATAATAGAAATAATAGTCTTTAGAACCCAAAAGTGGCATTCTTTGTTTTATATAATGAAATACGAAAAGCGTTTATTAAATCCCAAAAAAACAATACAAAAAATATCACCTAGGGACGCCTATATGTAAAAATACACATATTACAGCAATTTTTCACTTTATTTTTAGCAAATACTATCCAAAAATTCATCCTCTGATAGGCCTTCTACATCTAAAACTTAGCAAACTATATTTATACAAAGATCGAACTAAAGAAGGTTTGGATCACCTAAAAAAGGCAATGGATATTTTAAACATTACTCATGGAAATACAAGTTCCGTTTATAGGACTGAAATATTGCCGTTGATAGAACAATATAGAAGATAAGTCCACTCCTTAGCCAACTCTCTGGTTGATAGGGCTGACAATTATTTATAATTATAAGGTTTTATTTATTTTTTGAATAAAGTGTTTTTAAAAAGTCCTGTAACGAATCTTTGTTAAAATTAAAGGCAACCTCAGCCTATTCGCGACGTTGCCTTTTTCGCTCTTCATAGTTAAGATTGACGAACTGTCGATCCAGTCCTTATTTTTCAATTTAGGAGAAGTGACCTTCCTCTCGCGAGAAGGGAACATTGAGATAATGGAAGGGAGTAATCATAGACAAGATTTGGGAGTAATCACATCCCCAACTTAAAGTTGATAAATTTTCAATGTTTGTTCCAGTGTTGCCAAAGACTTGTGATTTTCCTTTTTTTGGGATTTTTGATAAAGTAAAAACGGGGTTTTTAATGATTTAGAACTAATCTAGTCTGAATGCCATATAACGCCCTTAACGTTGAATATGTATATACAGAATGTTTCCAAACAAATGCAAAAAATTTAGGAGGTGGTTTTCCACCAAAAAATAAGAAAAAAACTTCATATACTCATATGTCCTAAAAGTCTTAGTTTTTAAACTACGGGGTGTTATTTTTTTTTTTTTAATATGTTTTTTATTAATAACGCACCCTTTGCACCAAAGGACATTTTTGGCATATAAAGAAAAAAATTACCAGTGTTGTCCATGAGGGGTTTAAGGTAAATTTTCTTAAGAAAAAAATAGTATGCCTCTGCATTTTTCTAAAATATTTATATTTTTTAAATCCCCATTTATTTAAGAACAAATTTGATCTCTACTTTTTTTGTTTGATGTACGGTTTCGCGCAAACCAATAAAAACCATTTGCTAAAGCATGGTCAGTTTGTATTCCTAATATAAAATTCCACATTAAAAATTAATCTTCGTTATTTATTTTTAAGTAGAAATTTGACCATGCCGAGAAATGTTTCTATTTATTTACGCAACAACCGTACATCAAACAAAAAAAATCAAGAGATCAAATTTGTTCTAAACTAAATGGGGATTTAAAAAGACTTTTATTTTAGAAAAATGCAGTGGCGTACCATTTTTCTCAAAAAATATTTACTTTAAACCCTTTAAAATTTAAAGATTTAAAATCCAATTCTATGGTTTCCAAGATTAAGTTTAATAAATAAAATTAAATTAAAAATTAAATTTCAAAAATTCATCACTTGAATAAAAGGCATTCTTTACAAGTAATTCTTTGACCTTACTCCTAAACGTTGGCATGGAGAGATTTCTAATTTCTAACGGCAAGTGATTGAAAAATTTCACTGCCCAATACTCAGGACCATTTTGACACCTTCTCAGTCGCCTGAAGTTATTTGCCTATTTTTTGGTGGAAAATCACCTGCAATGCAAAATATATACAGACCAGGAGGAGCCCAATGGAAACTAAGAATTTTTGGGCTGCCTCCAGCCAAGATCGTTTGATTAGGTAAGGTTGCCTCGTAAGCCTTGCAACATGGCGGACCATACGTCACATATGTATTTTACTCATTATTTAATGAAGTTTTTAACAGTGTAGTTTGTGTTTTTTGTCAATATTAAAGAAATAGTTTTAAATACTGTTAATTCCAGTTGTTACCGTAACTTCTTTATTTCCTATTAATAAATTATTTAACAATGATTATTTTAGCTAATTTTTAAATATTGTATATCGCGCTCTTTTGCCCTCAGTATTATCCGTCTAGACATACTTGTTTGCTATGTTGGCGCCAAGGAACCAGCAGTGCGGTACTTATGTGACGTAATGAGGCAACCTTACCTAGTCAAACGATCTTGGCCTCCACCCTTTTATCGCCAATGACAGCCTGTCAAGTTGAATTTTTAAAAAGTGTCGCCAGCGACAATTAGAATTGCGGCATACTTTTTATATGGTGTTTCGAGTTTTTGAGACATTCTTGTTCAAGAGTGTCGTAATTAACAACATTGCAATATTCATACTTATTCTATTGCCATAAATTCGACCAAATCAGATTGGTTCTTTTCTTTGTTACTTATTTTAAAATTATTTGATTTAAAACTCATTTCATTATAAAATACATAGATTTTTGTAAATTTCTGTATTTATAAATGGAGTTATTCCGTAAATAAGTAAATAAATATGTACAGGGTGGGCAAAATTGGGCGTTTTTATGGGCTATCTCAGTTATTACCATAGTTATTACTCGAGTTATTAAAAAACCGATGTAGGTGTTATAGGCTCGATTTTAAAGAAACTTAAAATGGAGTAGTCAGATTTTTAATATTATTTAAGGGATACAAGGGTAAATCGAAAAATTGTCGTACCCTCTATATCAATTAATATAAGAAATAGCAAGAACATAAAGACATTTTTTTTACTTTTTACGTAGAATCAATAGAAAGTACCCATATAACATTTTTTGCCGGCGTTGTACATTTAATTTACTGGCATTGCCAACACTCTTTAATGGCAAGGCATTGGCAAAAAGGTATCAAAATGACGCGAAAGTGGGCAATTGGCCGTTATTAGGCCACGTGTTGCAGATAAAGTGATGGCATCCGTCATTAATAAGTTATTGGCAAAAAGATAACAAAGACACGAAAGTGGGCAAATGCAGATACTCCCAAGCAGCAAGCTGACGTCTTATTGACGAAAATTGTCGCATATACTTTTTTTTAAAAGCTAAAATGATGCGATGTTTTATTTGAAAATTAAAATAGGAAAAAACTCCTTACTGCAATTCCTTGAAATGCAAAGTACCATCTCTCGGAACACTGTCCAACTTGGAGATACAGATTTTTACACTAGCTGAAGATATTTCTTTCAAAGCTAAGTGAGATCACCTACCGCAGACCGTTCTCGAATTATTTTTGTCTAATGGGTACGGTTTAGACGATAAAAAGCGAAGATATTGCAGAAACGTAGTAGTTTATTGTCCATTACGCGATCTATCGGTATTTCAAAAAACTATTAAATATATATAATATTTTTATTAACACGTCTTTAAAACTTTTAATAAAGTTTTAAACAAAATGTTTACAGCTCCTAACAGTCTACTTGAATATCTTGCCTTCTCGACTAGCCATCACCAATTAATCACACAACACACACTTATTAGGTAATGAATACATTTAATTATGTCTATTAAAAAACTCTTTTCTTTAAAAAAGAAACTAAAAAGCTGGAAAACCACGTAGAAAACAAATGCACAAAGCGGTCACGTTCGGTCGAAATTAACGTAGCTAATTTTACCATCATTTTATTTTTATTCGCTCCAAAATACATAATAAACATTTTGTTTGACCTAATTTTTATTTGCATGATTTTTAACAATAAAATGTTATGAAAAGGCCATTTCCTTTAAATTATGTAAAAAAACATAAAATAATGTTGTTTAGCTGCCATTATAAATAAAACAGATCAAAAAATTGCTTTAATGTTAGTTAAATACCAATGTTAATAATATGGTTTAAAAAGTATGAATATGCGTTGAAGGTTTGCCTTCAAAAATCCAATATTTATTTGCCTGCAACAAAAACGCGTGCTTTATTTAATCATGATTGGTATGCCGCCATTTTTGTATGCTTGCCGGCAATTCGCCTGCATGTAAAATTTATTGGCAATTAAATGTTTATTTAGGGTTGACTTTTTAATGCGTATAAGACGTTGGCATAATATTGCCACCAATTGCCAATGCTTTACCATCAATGCCAATATGAAAAATATACATTGCCGGCAAATAGTGTTTGCTGGGTATTCACAAACAATTTATTGTTTTACATATTTCTTCCGACAATTTTTGAAATTAAACTTTTTAAACATTTTTACATTTTAGTGTTTTCTAGAACATCTTAATAAATACTGTTAAGTTAATACATATTGAAATCAATATCGGTAGCAGTGTTATCAGGACAAAATTCCTTTGCAGGGTTTTTTTTTTTTTTGGTTGTTGATCGAAAAAGATGTATACAATATGGATTTTGGAACTTTACAAAAAAATTTTTTGAAAAATTATCGTTATGTTTTAAGTTTTCTAAGAGGCTAGAATAAATTATGCTTAGATCATCAATATCTTTTCTTTTATTTATGCAATTACTATCCAGGAAAATCACCACTTCCAAAAACTGTCTTTTTTTTGTTTTTTCAGTGTTAAGTACCTTTGCGTTGGCAAAATCAATGTTATGATTAGTGGTAAGGACATGTTCAGATAGAGTACAAGTTTTTTTATTGAGCCTGCAATCGCTCTTATGTCTGGTAATTCGTTGCTGTAAAACAGTGGAAGTCTGTCCTATATAGTTACTGTTGCACTGTCTTTATCTTTTAGCCTAATAAGGACAGAAAACAATGTAATAAAGGTAGACTGGTATCAAAAACCAACTTACTCTGGTAGATATATGAATTATCATTCATACAACGCAAAAAAAAATGAAAATCAATCTTGTTCTAGCATTAAAAAACAGAATACAAAAAATTTGTCATCCATCATATATTAATAAAAACATAAAAAGCTCTACTCTATCTTATTGGACAATGGTTATCCAAAATCTTTTCTTAATAAATTTTTACTCAACTCAATTAATACCAATAATTTAAATAATAACAAAAGAACAAAACAAGTTAACAATCTTTCTAACAATGAACAAAGTTTAGCTATTTCTCCAGAAATTCCGCCTTTTTTATTCAATAATAACCAACCAACAAGCACTCCTCAAAATAGTAGTGCCTTATCAACTGAAAATCAAGCTTCTTATTTTTTTCACTACCATATTGCGGTGAAACTTTTCACACATTAGCAAAGATTTTAACTAAACTTACGAGCCTCAAAATAAGTGGCAAACAAATTTTAAAAATTGGAAACACTTTTTCCAGGCTAAAAGATAAAGACAGTGTTTTGAAAAAATCGAATGTTGTTTACTCTCTTCAATGCATAGAATGCAACAGTAACTATATAGGACAGACTTCTACTGTTTTACAGCAACGAATTACCAGACATAAGAGCGATTGCAGGCTCAATAAAAAAACTTGTACCCTATCTGAACATGTCTTTACGACTAATCATAACATTGATTTTGTCAACGCAAAGGTACTTAACACAGAAAAAAACAAAAACAAAAGACAGTTTTTGGAAATGGTGGAGATTTTCCTGGATAGTAGTTGCATAAATAAAATAAAAGATATTGATGATCTAAGCATAATTTATTCTAGCCTCTTAGAAAACGTAAAACATAACGATAATTAATTTAGTCAAAATAAGTTTTTGTATCCTGCCTTATCACTATAATAATGTATAAAATATATAAGGAAGAAAATTCAAAATATTTTTTCAAAAAATGTTTTTGTAAAGTTCCAAAATCCATACTGTATACATCTTCTTCGATCAACAACCAAAAAAAAGAAAAAGAAAACCCTGCAAAGGAATGTTGTCCTGATAACACTGCTACCGATATTGATTTCAATATGTATTAACTTAACAGTATTTATTAAGATGTTCTAGAAAACATTAAAATGTAAAAATGTTTAAAAAGTTTAATTTCAAAAATTGTCAGAAGAAATATGTAAAACAATAAATTGATTATGTTTCTTATTACAACTCTAGCCTTAAGAAAACTCACTTTGCACGTAAGTTTTATTGTTAAATATTACCGTTTTTTTAAAACAATAGGTTGCTTTTGTAGATTAATTTTTTGATTGTAAAAGATTTTTCTTTATATTGTAGCCTTGAAAAAGGAAAAAATAAATTTCCGAAAGCTCGGCGTTTAGTAAAAAAGAGTTTTACTTCAGCCCTAGACCGAATCCCCAAGAATTTAGAATCTTTATATATATATATATATATATATATATATATATATATATATTTATATATATAACATAGTATTATTATCTTATTATCTCCTATAGTTTTTTAAATATTTAAATTTTAATATTAGTTTTTGAGCGTAGCCCGCCCGTATAGACACCTTGTTTTACAATATTATTTTAATACCTATAATCGTTTAGTAAAAAACAGTTTTACTTCAGCCCTAGACCGAATCCCCAAGAATTTAGAATCTTTATATATATATATATATATATATATATATATATATATATATATATATATATATACAGCCAAAAGTTTAAATATTTATAATCAAGTTTCACCAAAATTTTACGGATTACCTAAAATCCACAAACCTCAACTTTCCTTAAGGCCAATTGTGTCCTCAATCAATGCTCCTAACAGTAAACTTGCTTCCTTTCTAACAGAAATTTTAACAAATGCTTATGTAAAAAGCAATGAATACTATGTCAGGGACTCATTTGAATTTGCCAACTTTATAAATGACAAGTACATTCCAGAAAGTTACGTCCTTATCAGCTTAGATGTGGTATCTCTTTATAGCAACATTCCTTACACACTTATAGAAAATAGCTTAAAAAAACATTGGAATGCAATTAGTAATCACACAAATCTCAATCAAAACCACATTTTAGAAATTCTTAAATTAATATTTGATACAACTTACTGCAAATTTAACCAAATATTTTATAAACAAATATTAGGTACACCCATGGGGGCTACTCTCTCACCCATTGTTTCTCAATATGTTATGGATGACTTACTTGAGATGTGTATACCAAAGCTCTCTTTTCAATTACCTTTTTTGAAAAAATACGTAGATGATATAATCACAGCCGTACCTGAGAATGGAATAAAAGAGATCTTAAGAGTGTTCAATGGCTATAATCAGCAAATACAATTCACCGTAGAAAAAGAAAATAACAAAAGTGTTCCTTTTCTGGACACTAGATTAATCAGGTGTGATAACAACCAGATTATACTGGACTGGTATATTAAACCAACCAATTCTGGTAGATATATGAACTATCATTCCAACCACACAACAAAAACAAAAATCAATTTGGTTTTAGCCTTAAAAACACGCATCTAAAGAATCTCACATCCATCACTCAGGCTTAATAATTTAAAAAATTACATAACATTCTCTTAACTAATTCTTATCCTAATAAACTTCTCAACAAATTAATTTTTAGCACATCTCCTGTAAGAAATCTAGAAACGATTAATAATGGAATCACACCTAACATAACAGCTTTCGAAACACAAATAGAAACTTTTTATTATTCTTTTCCCTACATTAAAGAAATATCAAACCAAATTACAAAATTATTCAAGCAAGTACCATCAATTAAAATAGCCTTTAAACACAATAAAACAATAGGGACAATTTTCAGTAAGTTAAAAGATAAGGATGAAACCAAAAAACTTCAGAAGTAGTATATAGTATTCCTTGTTCTGAATGTGACAATGTATACATAGGACAAACCTCTAGAATTCTAAATGACAGAATTACGTCACACAAAAGTGATGGTAGACTCAAAAAAACACATGTGCATTGGCTGAACACACTACTCAATTGCTGTATTCCTTTTATGCTCCAGAACCTCCCGGAACGGCACCATAAGTGTTCCTTTTACAATTTTTTGACATTTTTTTCATGCTGTAGAACCGTTCTTGACACTATTGAAAGTTCAGAGAACGGTTCTCCAAGGTAAAAGGAATACACTAAATCTGGTCACCTTTTTGATTTTAGTCTAACCAAAATATTACATAGAGAAAGCAACTACAGTAAAAGGCTGTTTTTAGAGATGGCAGATATATTTCTACAACCCAAATCCATTAATAAAAAACAGATATCAATGACCTAAGTGTCATTTACTCTAATATCCTAACTCTAAAAACCAATACAAACAACAACAATAGCAATACAAGTACTTCATACAGCTCAAACTGAAAATAAACTAAATCAGGGGTAAAAGGGCAGAATGATTGAATCTTTTTCTTTTTCTTTTTCTTTTCTTTTTTATGTAATGTCTCTTCATAATAACAAACTATCAAAAAATTTTTGTTTTTTTTTTTAAATTTCAAACCAGGACTTCTATTAAAAATAAAGTAAATTTAACAAAATAATTAAACGCCTTTCTTATTTGAAAATTTTTTTTTAGTAACAAGTATCGGCTCGGGTATATGGTTGACAGACGTGAGTGACAGGTACAGTCTGTCAACTAGTATCCATAGCCGCCTAGGTTCAATTCCTGGGTCGGTCCACTAGCAATGGACTGAATTGGAAGCATGTTTTCACAATTTTTGCATTAATTTTTTTTTAATAATAAACAGTTAAAAAGAAAAAATTTCAGTAACAAGTATCGGCTCGGGTATATGGTTGACAGACGTAAGTGTCAGGTACAGTCTGTCTACCAATATCCATAGCTGCCTAGGTTCAATTCCTGGGTCGGTCCACTGGCAATGGACTGAATTGAAAGCATGTCTTAACAATTTTTGCATTAATTTTTCCTACAATAAACAGTCATAAGAGTTTTCCATTTTATATTATTAAAAGGAAGAGGATTTTTGGTTTGAAGTAGTTTTTCTTCCCTTTTTTCTTGATTTTTCACCTTTAGCGCCTTCAGCCAGGCTTTTTTCTTAGCTTTGCTCAACATTACATGTGGTTGGTTGCTCTAATTTTAATTACTAAAAAATTGATTATCCACCTAAAAGTTAGTTAACCCTAACTTAACTAAGACTAGAATTAAGATAACCTTAGCAATAGTTCAACAAATAATCCTGTAAAAAAGATCCTTAAAAAACGCATTCACGCCATCTTATCGGTATCAAATACCATCCAAAGAACATACACATTCTGCATAAATTAAAAATTTTTAAAAATTAATCAATATGGTTAAATAATTGGTATTGATTTTGTGAAAATGCCAACTGATCTTTGTAAGAAATATCTTCAATTTAATTACATGTAGCAGTAAGTAATAATTTCTTTCTTTAATTAATTTTTTTTTAATTACAATTGTAAGTTATCTTAAAAGCTCGTTAAACGTATTTAATTCCATTATTGTAGCCCTGATGAAGAAAATAAAAATTTTCGAAAGCTTGGAGTAGCACAAAAGTAGTTTTATTCAACTAGCCCTCTAGGACCGATACCCCAAGATAATTAATCTGATTATATATATATATATATATATATATATATATATATATATATATATATATATATATATATATATATATATATATATATATTTAAATATATAACATAGTATTATTATCTCCTATAGTTTTTTAAATATTTAAATTTTAATATTAGTTTTTGAGCGTAGCCCGTATGGACACCTTGTTTTACAATATTATTTTAAAACCTATAATCAAATGTAATAACTAGAGGATTTTTTTGATTTGTACTAATCTTAATATACTCTTAAAAGTATAAACACCATAAAAAATGTACTTTTAAAAGGTTAAACACAATAAACAAACATTAATACCTGCATATGTATATGATCAATGATCATCAATAAAATGTTTCTGTTTTTTAAAAACATAATTAAATAAGATAAAAAAAAACCTTTTTAGGAATTATTTTAACACAATATAAATTTATTTTAAAATTGAAACATAGTAAATTTTCACCTGATAACCTAATGGCATCATCCCCATATACCCAAATTTAAAAAGTTAGAACATAATTTAAAAGAATTTGGCTCTTTTTAAAAACCACACATTTTTTTAACTGTGTTTTTACTTTTAAGAGGATATTAAGGTTTGGCTTAATCATAAAAATATCTATTATTACATTTAATTATCAATTAAAAATATTATTTTAAAAAAGGTCTATATACGGGGTACGCTCAAAAACAAATATTAAATATTTTAAAAACTATATGAGATAATGATACTATATTATATATATATATATATATATATATATATATATATATATATATATATTATTGTAGTGACAACGACTATTAATTAGTACAAAAATATACAGAGTGTTTCATAGGAAAAATATGAAGTTGGCATCGTAACTTTTTCACGCAACCTTATATAGAAAATCGAATACTGTTTATAAATTCTACGTAAAAAGTTTCACAAAAATTGTTCATATGGTTTATTGCTATTTTTTTATATCAAAGGATATATGGGGTAAAATCAAAAACGACCATTTTTCAATTTCCCCACGTATCTCTTAGATAAATAATTTTATTAACATTCTGACAACGCCATTTTAATAAATTCAGCATTAACTGAGATAGCTCATAAAAACGCCCAATTTTGCCCACCCTGTACATATACAAAATAGAATATTAAACACTTGACTGAATGACATGAGTTTATTTGTTTTATTTCATAATTTTTTGAATACATAACTTCACCTCTGTAAAGTAAGTTTTTAAGATTTTTATACCTACTCTAACCTCACAATAAAAAGTAAAATCTTGTGGCGCCCTTCTTTTTAGTTCAGTTAAAAAGCAAAGAGCAGTAACCCACAATCAGAGTTGGGTCGTATTCAAATACTCAGTATTCTGAATAGTATTCAGAATACATTTGGCCGGTATTCGAATATTATTCGAATACATTTGTGTGTTGGGTATTCGGTATTCGGCAGAATACTGTTCCAAATCACCTCGTATAAAAACACGTGTCTTTGTTTTTATACCTTTATTAACAATGGAACGTAACTATGGTTACAACAACGACAAAATCTTCACTTGTCAATGTCTCGAAGTTTACAGTACAAAAGTCGAATCTATACTAATCATTCGAAGGTTTTCTGTCGCCATTTTATAGTAATATGGAAGAGTGAAGAATGATCTAAAATTTTGGAGAAATATCGCGAAAATTTCATAGTACAGGATGGCATAAAAGTTCTCAATGGATAATTCGGGCGGTTTCGGAAACCTTCGAAGGTGATGAATGAACTTGGAAAAATAAAGGGTAAATTATTTAAATAAATTAACAAACTAAATTAATTGATCCTAACTCTCTAAAATTCTCTAACGTAAACACATTTTTGAACTTCTGTAACAATACTATTTTGCTCAGTATTTGAATTTCTGTATTCGAATACTTTAGAAGTATTCGACGAATTTTTTTGAGTATTCGAATACCGGCGTTTCGAGTACTCGAATACCGAAAACTATAAGTAGTATCCGAATACTAATATTGGCATGATTTGAATAACAAAAGGGAAGCAAAATAGGGAAAAAAGAGGTAAGGACCTTTTTTTCTCTTCAATTTTGTCATAGGTTTTGATTTGTAGTATTCAAATCTTTTCGTTTCCAGTATTCGAATTTCCGATTCCGGGTATTTATGTATTCGAATACTTTCTTTTTCCGGTATTCGTATTCTAATACCGATTTTCATTATTCTGCCCAACTCTGCCCACAATCTAATGTTATAATAAGGCGATCAGTTAGTAGTTGGGTCTCCCCGTGGCGCAGTGGACAGAGCTAGAAGTCGCCGGTTCGATTTCCAGCGGGGAAGACCTATTTAGGTAGTAGTTATTTAGAAATAACGCCCGTGGTGGCCCTACCGCGTTGTCTAATAGGTGCTATGAAATGCAAAACTGCATGTTTCAGTGCTTGGACAACGTTGACGGAACAGGGGAAACGATGGGTTAAACATTTAATAACCCGGAACTCACGGTACTCTGGTAATTAGGCATAAGCTTTCGTGGGATGTCAAAAAGAAAAAAAGTTAGCCGTTGTAGTAGCTTATTTTTTTATTAAAATCAGTTACATAATAAACGTTTTAACATCTTCGAGATTTTTATGCCGGAGATGATGCCTCTTTAAACTGCCTTTATAAAGAGTCTGATAATCACACTGATCGCATTTAAACTTATTAACATCTTTGGGATTTTTATGCCGAAGAAAATGCATCTTTAAATTGTCTTTCCGAAGAGCCTGATAATCACATTTATCGCATTTAAACTTTTCAACATCTTCGGGATTTTTATGCTGGAGAAGATGCACCTTTAAATTACCTTTTCTAGGAGTTTGATAATCACAGTGATCGCATTTAAACTTTTCAACATCTTCGGTATTTTTATGCCGGAGAAGATGCATCTTTAAAACGTCTTTCCGAGGAGTTTGATAATCACAATGATGGCATTTAAACTTTTCAACATCTTCGGGATTTTTATGCTGAAGAAAATGCTTGTTTAAATTGCCTTTGGTAGAAGTTTGATAATGACACTGATCGCACTTAAACTTTTTAACATTTTTGGGATTTTTATGCCGGAGAAGGTGCATTTTTAAATTGCCTTTTGAAAAGTTTGATAATCACACTGATCACATTTAAAGATAAAAACTTTTTGGTCTTTTTAGGTTCCATTGCTGTATTTCTTGATGAACAATTTCAATTAAACATTCTTTATGTTCTTTTTGACTAATGCTATTAGGCAACATCCTAAAAACAGAAAGAAGACTATTATGTTTATTGTGGTATTTTTGCACTAAACAAAAACAATTTAATTCTCTTGCAACTTTGTTTAGTTATATCTAATTATAAACCAAAAACTTTGGATCAGCGTCTCTGCAGATTTATTTAGAACAGTATCTAAAATCAGTGGGTATCTATTTTTAGAATAACATTAAAATAGCAGAAAGCTCTTAAGCCCAAGATCTAAATAGGCAGCGACCTGCACCCATCTGTTTACCGGATAAAAACTATTTTATATTAAATATAGTATTTAAACAAAGTTATTGCTACAGGGTTGCCTAAAAAATTATAGTCAAAGCTATATTCAAATCAAAAATCACACCTAAAAAACGGGTAAAGTGTAGGGTAGTGTAGTGTAGGAGTAAAAAGTGGAAATAAGTATAAAAAAGTTAAACTAGGTCTTAGGGGCCGTTTAAGTATTACATAAGCAAATTTATTACAATTATTAACCCCCCGCTCCCTTAGATTTTCTCTAAAGTTGGTTTTACACTTATAAAACCTCTTGTCAAAAAGATCTCCGAAAATGATCCGTATCGTTTTAAAGCACAGACAATGTGTAGGGTGCCATATGTATAAAAAGTAAAAAGCTGCTGCTGACGTGATCACTATCTAGACCCCTCCACCCCCATGTCATCAAAAATAAGCAAAACTTAGACGCGTATAAGTGAGTTATGTCACAAATGTCAAAAATTAAAAAAGGTTTTTATGGGTACATTTATAAACAAAAAATTTAATTTCTACAGGTTAATGTTTCTTGCTTTCAATGCTTGTTTGTACAAGTGGTCCAAAGAATCCTTCTTGAAGAATCAGCATTTTAATAAAATGTATCTAACTTCATGAAATCGAAAATAAGGTAGTTCAGTTAAAACTAGTTAAACTGGACTGTATGCCAAACACCTAGTCCTGAATTACACTGACGATGCCAAACGGTTTATTGATAGAAAAAGTTAAAACTAGTTTAACTATTTGTGATACCAGGTATTTTTTCAGAGAGCTGGAAAGCTGCATGTGTTCAACCTATTCCCAAGAAAGCATCTAAATATCTTCCATCTAACAATAGACCATGCTCTTGATATATCCAAAGCTTCTGACCAGGTCTGGCATGCTTTGCTTTTTAATAAACTTCCCTCCTATGGTCTTTTAACTAAACTCTGTACTTGGCTCTCTAGTTATATTTCTGATCGACGTATATCAGTTATTGTGGATGGCCACTCTTCAAGCTTTCACCAAGTAAATGCTGGAGTGCCTCAGGGCTCAGTACTGGCACCAACACTGTTTCTACTTCACATCAACGACCTTCTTTCGTCCACAACCAATTCCATTCATAGTTTTTCCGACGTTAGTACCTTAGACTCAGGTACCAATAAACCAATCTCTAAACCTTGGTTTGGAAAGCAAACACAAAGTGATGCAGATATCTCTTTCGCAGGACCTTAATTTGAAATTGAGGAGGATTGGGGCACCAAAAATCTCGTCCATTTTAATGCATCCAAAACACAATCATTTTCCTTGCCGCGAAAAAAGTCATCAAATACTCATCCTTTACTTATGAGCGGCCAAGTTTTGCAGAGCAAAGGCACCTTTAATCTTGTGGGCGTCACATTTGAGAATAACCTTCACTGGCCTAAACTACTTGTATCGATAGCCATGGCAGCTTCAAAAAGCTTGGCTTTCTCTTTCGAGCCAAAAAGTATTTTTCCCCTCCTAATTTATACACTTTGTATGTGTCCCAAATCCCACATGCCTTGAAATATTGTTCTGAAATCTGGGTCATGGCGTCCCCCACAACCCTTAGCATTTTTGATTCCATTCAAAGAAGAGCTGTTCGCCTCATTAATGATCCTTCACTGACAGAAAAGCTTCCCTCTCTTGCCCATCGTCCGGCCGTGGGGGATTGATCGCTTTTTTATAGGTACTTTCACGACTTCTGCTCTAAAGAATTGTCCAGTATAATTTCTCCACTCACGGTTCTCAACAAAGAAACTCGTGGTGCCGCACATATGCATCCCTATACGCTCCAACTGGACAGGTCCCAAACTTCCCACTTTGTTCGTTCCTTTATCCCTAGAGTTTCTAGAACGTGGAACTTGCTGCTCGCGGAGGTCTTTCCATTCCCTCAAATCTTCAAATATTTAAGTCCCGTGGCAACAAACTCCCTCTTACCTTGCTTAAGACACCCACCGTACATTAGTATTTAGGCTTTTAGCCTTCGTGGATTGTCCAAAGATAAAAAAAACAAACAAAGCTCATATTTTTTTACTTTACATGACAGTACTAATATATCACTATTTTTTTCTCTTTAATTTTATAAATAAAGCCATATGAAATTATTTAAATTTAATATTTTGAAAAATTATTACAATTGTTTGGTACATTCGGTATCTACTGTTTTAACATACATATTATTATTATATCAACTAGCCTTAGAATCAATGAAAAAAAAGAGGTTATTTTTTAAACTAAATATAGCCTTAACCATAATTTTGTAGCCAACCCTGTTGCAATACCTTTGTTTATCTGGTAAACAGATGGGTGCAGGTCGCTTCCTATTCAGATCTTAGACTACTAAAATGAAACTGTTACCATAACTACTATACCTTATGTCAGTTCGTTTTAAATCTTCCTCCTTGAAGTTTACTTCCTCGTTTTTTAATGTCCTCTCTTCAAATTTAGTTTCATTATCAAATCTGTAAAAAAATGATGTGTGGTTTATTCATTGGCAGAACTTTTTACATAAATGGTAAATAACCAAGGAAAGGTCTTTTTAAATTCTAAATCCAATTTGCAATATCTCAAGGGAAAACATAGAAAATCAACTTTTAGCAGTGAAATTTTTAATGATGGCTAGAAGGACACTTTTTTTTGGTATTTATTTATTTATTTTACTTTATTGTCTATAATAATCCAAACATCAAAAAATACAAATTAACACTATAATTAAAAATGTACAAAAATATTGTTTAAAAATTTTAAATTTATACAAAATAAAATAAAATGCTACACAAACTAATGTGCTTTAAAACAGAATACAAATCACACGACAATTTTAAAATATTATTTTACATCAAAAAGCAATTTTCTAATAAATAGCTCTTCACAACCTTTTTAAATTTTTTATATGAACCAATTCCCTTTAGACCTGCTGGAAGGTTATTGTACATATTGCTACAGAAGCAATATGGACTTTTCTCAAAAGAAGCTGTTTGTTTATAATTTTAATAAAAATATTAGCATTGTTTCTAGTGGGGTAATTGTGAACTGTTTAAAGCTGTGAAAATCTGCTGGAGTGTTTCTTGACAAATAGTACAGCATGCGGTATAAGTATACAAGGAAATGGCAAAATTTTATATTGAGCAAAATATAGAATACAAGAGTCAAATGGATGAAAAGAGTAAATTTGTCTTATAATTCTCTTTTGCAATATAAAAATTCTTGTGATGTCAGTGCACTGACCCCAGTAAAACACACCATAACTTAAATGACTGTATGCAAGAGCATAGTAGGTGTTTAAAAGTTCCTTAGTTTTGAGAATATATTTAAGGTTTCTAATAGCATAGTATGCCATATTTAATTTCCTTGCCACATGGTCCAGGTGATTGTTCCAGTTGTTCCATTTATGTTGATATGTTTGGTTGGTAACAAGATTAATATAAGTGGTATTCTTTCGAGACATAATCAGTTTCACTTTTATTTATTTATTTATTTACTTTTATGTCTAAAGATCTTACAGATATGACAACGTCAATAAATCAATGAAAAATACAAATAAATGTTTAAAAAATTCAAACTACTAAAATAGAAAAAAAAACACAAAAATACATGAACAAAATTTTTAAAATATTATAGTAAAAACATAAAATACTAACTAACTATGGAGAAATATTCTTTGACATCATAATAGCATTTTTGTAGAAGATAGCTCTTTACGCCTTTTTTAAATCTATGATATGATGTTAATTCTTTAAGGTTTGCTGGAAGTGCATTATACATAGTGCTGCAAAAGCAGTATGGACTTTTTGAAATGAGGTTGTGTTATAATGGGGTATGTAGATATTAGTGTTGTGTCTGGTGGGGTAGTTGTGAACAGTTGTGGTTTGTTGAAATTTGCTGAAATGTTTTTTGACAAATAAGACTGACTGTAGGATTAAAATGCAAGGGAGTGGTAAAATTTTATATTGGAGAAAATAAGGTTTACATGAATCTAAAGGGTGAAGTGAAAATATTTTTCTAATTATTCGTTTTTGCAGTATGAATATTCTTGAAATGTCTGTAGACTGGCCCCAAAAAATAATCCCGTAGCTCAGATGGCTAAATGCTAGGGCATAATAAGTGTTTAGTAGTTGTTTTGTTTCAAGTATATTAAAAAGATTTCTTATGGCAAAATATGCTGAGTTTAGTTTGCTAGCTACATGATTTATGTGGTTGCACCATGTAATGTGTGGATCTAAGTAAATACCAAGTAATTTAAAGTTGTCTGTTTTATTAAGTGGTTTAGCATTAAGCGTAAGTGATAAATTTCGGGATATGATTTTTCTCTTTGTAAAAGTCATGTAACAGGTTTTCGATTCACTAACAATCAGTCTATTCTTTGAGCACCATACAGAAAATTTCTGTAAAACATTATTAGCTCGACTCTCAAGATTCTCCAAAGTGTCAGCTGAAATGGCAACTGTGCAGTCATCAGCATAGAGTATTAGTTTGCTGTTTGACTCTGATATATTTTCCTCAAGGTCGTTAATAAATAAAGTGAATAGAAGAGGCGATAGTATGCTGCCCTGAGGAACCCCACAGTTTAATATATGTTCATTTGATAAAGTGGCTCCAATTCTAACCCTTATTTTACGGCTTTCCATGTATGACCCTATCCATTCGTTAATTGCTCCTCGCAGGCCGAGCGCATGAATTTTCTTTTGCAAGTAAGAGCTGTTTAAGCAATCAAATGCTCGGGTTAGATCAAAAAATAAAACAAGAACATAGTTTGATTGGTCTATTTCTTTATGAATAAAATTGAGCAGCTCAAAAGTCGCTGTTGTAGTGGAACAATCTTTTCTAAAGCCATGTTGTTTGTTAGTGATAAGATTACCCTTGGTTAAAAAATCTTCCAAACGAGTCAAGATTCCCTTTTCAAACAGTTTTGAAAAGGTAGGTAGGCCAGTAATCCCTCTATAGTTTTCAATCCTCTCTACATCGCCTTTCTTAAAAAAAGGAATCATTTCTCCAACTTTTAGATCATTAGGGAATATTCCCTATCCAATGATAAATTGAAAATGTAACATAAATGGTATTTAACATTTACCCATATTTTCTCCAAAGCTGCAGTGGGAATGTCCTGTAAACTTGAGCAAGCCGATTTATTTTTTATGTCTTTTAAAGCGGAGTATAGTTCCTGTATGCTAAATGGTGTTAAAAAAATAGACTGTATTTGAGATTCACATGTCGTACATTCCGATATATTATAGCTACTATTTCCTAATGTAGAAGTTATTAGCTTATCTGCACTTGTGGCAAAAAAGTAACAAAATTCATTACTAATATCAAAGGGGTTAGTTAAGTAAATGTCATTGACTACAAGCTTAGAGGGATTAGAACATTTTTTTACTCTGCCCAAGTTAAAATTTACAACATGCCAAATCATTTTTGAGTTGTATGAAGCATTAATGAGTTTTTGTTTAAAGAAATTATTTTTTTCTAGTGCAAGTCTATCGTGGAAGGTTTTTTTGGTTTGATTATATAAATCTCTTGATTCTTGAGTATCTAAGGATTTAGAAAGCCAATACAAATCTTTAACATGCTCACTTTGTTGTACTAGATCCTGGTTTAACCATGATTTGTTTTGAACACTTTTAACGGTTATTTTTCTAACGGGACATGCTATATCTAAACAGTATTGGAAATTGTTCGAAAAAAATAACCATGCCTCATTAACGTCTTTTAAAGTATATAAGTGACTAAGATCAGTATGGGCAAGCTGATAGTTCAGTTGAAAGATGTTTTGGTCATCAAAAAATCTTTTAAAGTAGTGTTTGTTAGCTACAATAATATCATTGCTACCATTATCTGTATGAAAGATAATGAGCTGAGCCTTATGGTCGGCAATATTTGCCGAGAAGTTTGATGCTTCAAAATTGGGATGATTTGTAATAACATAGTCAAGGGCAGATGGCTCTTGGTTTAATGCTTCTCTAGTTGGTTCTAGAGGAAGTATTGATTTTAAATTAAAACTTTCCAGCAAATCATAAAAACTATTTTTTTCTCGTGAATCCTTTAGGTTGTTAACGTTAAAGTCACCGCATAATAAAATACTATGATAATGTGATGTAATGTGGCATAAGGCTGAGTTAAAAGCATTTATGAAACTGTTAAAACTGTTTGGTATAGTATTATTGCAAGAGTGATAAATAGTTAAAAGAGCTACCTTTGCATTATTTATATTGCACGATACTCCTACACATTCAAATATTAATTCTGTTGAAAAGCGTGATAAATCCAAAGTCCTAAAATTGTCATTTTTACAAAAAATAGCAACACCACCGTGAATATAGTCTTTTCTTGAAAAACTCGCTGCTAACTGGTAACCTGGAAGGGTGGTGACTTTTGCTTGCTCCTCTGTCATCCAGTGTTCAGAAATGCATAAGAAATGTGGTCTTTCTTGATGTACCAGCAGTTCCAATTGAGGTATTTTATTAGAGAAGCACTGGGTATTAATGTGAATGGCCTTCCAATGTGGCGCCCTAGAAATTATTCCTTCCTTGTCGATGGTGGTTGCGGGAGAAATTGCTGAAGTTTCTGCTTCGGTGATTATGTCTCTGTTCATAGTTGCTTGCTGACTGTACGGAACGAAAATTCTGATGTTTTTTATTAATATGCCTTCTGGCCAGTTGTGAGGATTTAAAAGTTTTTCTTCTAAATCTTTTTTAGCACCTATTTTAAATGCTTTATAAGCACCTGATTTAACTGCTACATTTTCAACAAAGAAGTTTTCATTTTGACCAAAATTATTTTTTAAATATTCCGGTATTGTCTCATCAGGAACCTCCCTGTCGACCCTAGTTATAAAAATTGTGGTTTGTGGAGTCAATTTTGCTGCAGTGAGTTTTCCATCTGGTTTCTTTTGACCAACGAGCCCGTTATTTTTTGTTGTGGTGTTTGGTTTGTTTGGCGTTTCTTGGCTAGAGTTTCCTGCTGTGGTATTAGCTCCATTATCAGTTATATCACTTGCAAGTGATCATGATCATTTGATTATGTGACAGGTGCCATTTGAAATACTAATAAACATTTAGAATGAAGTTATAGCCACATAAGTTTCGAAAAAAGGGTATCAGTTTTACTTCTATCTATTTGTTCACTGATCATGTCTCGAAAGAATACCGCTATAAAATTAAAAATATACAAATTTTGCTTTTAATAACTACTTACTACAACTGACTTTTTTAATTTTTAATAATGGGCGTAATCAGGGAGCTACAGTACTGCACCGCTTTAATACAGCAGTAAAGCATATATTATTTTGGCACATAACACTATCCAAATTTCTAGATACCTGAGCAATACTATTTTGATTCCTAATAATATTATAAAGTGCATAATCTAAGTTGGCTAACCTCATTTTCACTATACTTAATATAACACAATAATATTTTATTTTTACATTTTAAAACCTCGTTTTTCTATGTATTTTAAACCTTTTATCAAATAAATTGCAAAGGTTCTCTTTAAAAACATAGCAACCCATGCACATACTGCTCCTGCGCATCCACCATAATTTGTTACGATTAAAAGCGAAGCTCTGCAATTTAATTCAAAAAAGTCTAAAATACTTAGAAAAATGGAGTTTTAAAAGATGAAAATCAAATATTGTGTACCACTTTAACTTGAAATTAAATTTTGTGCAAAAAGATAGTGAAAATGAGGTTAGTTCAAATGCCAACTTTGATGATGGATATCTCGAAAATGAAATGTTTTCGACAAAAAAACTCTTTTAGATTCGTGATCAGCGCCCTAAAAACGGTAATTATTTACAAACCGGACGCATCGCCGATTTTAATGGAATTTGATACACGGGGGTTTTTGGGACGCTGATTACGAATCCGAAAGAATTTTTTTCGGACACGTTTTGTTTTCGAGATATTCATCATCAGACTTGATAACGAAAACTAACCTGAATTCACCATTTCCCCCTTCTTTTTGCACTCAATTCTTGATTAAAAGCTAAATTGGTACTCAATATTTGATTTTCACCTCTAAACACCCCATTTTTCTATTTATTTTACCTGTTTATTCCATAAAATTGCAAATATATACCAAATTTCGTCAAAATCGGAGTTGCGGAGAATTTCTTGATAATTACAAAAAAAAAAATGCATAATTTTTATATAGGTCTCAAAGAGAATTCGCTAATATGAATTCCCAACAAGACAGAAAAATTAACTTATATAGGTACCCTAAAAATTTGGAAAAAACATGTGTTGATAACTGCACATAGGGTTGCCAGGTCGCCATACTTAATGACCGGACAGACCTGTGAGTTTGGCCTAACAATTGGGTAAAAAACCCTACATTGTTAAGGATTAAAAAAATGAATGTAAAATGAATCTTTTTAAATTATTTACCATAAATCTTCTTAAATTCTAATTAAATATAAATAAAATCGATTGCAAAATCAGTCCAAGTATTTTATTATTAATCAACCTATTTAAGGCGGTACTTAGTGAAAAAAAATCAAATTCAAATTCAATTTCAAAATACTTTTATTCATCACTCAAAGGTTACACAATGGGTATAAACTTATCAGACTAGTCACTTATTAACATTCTAGATATACATTTTAAAATTATTTTTAAATTATAATTTAATGCGATTGCACATATAAGTCTTATTATCTGTCATAAATACCCAATTAAAAACAAAACTTCTTCTCTAAACAACCAAAACTTCCTATTTTTAAGGTTTACAATAAATATAATTATTATTAAGTGCGAATTTCGAAATATAAAAATCCTAACAAAAAGGCTAGGCACCGTTAATTTTGGCCAGGCAGGCAATCAATAAGCCTAACTATGTCCGGCTTTATCTGGAACCTGGCAACCCTAACTGCAGAGAGAATACACTGTTAACCATAGACAGAAAAACCTTTAATTCGTAAAACGTATCAAAAATAACGGCTATACATATTAAACTGTACACAGATAGCTTAAATCTACATGACTGAACAAAGGCAAGGGGGATCGGAAAAAAAATGGATTTTAAAGCAGTTTATACCTGATAATTACTTACTTATCTAAATCCGCCAAAGGATCCCAAATATATTTCACATCCTTATTAGCATTGCTAAGAGATTGTTCAACGTCAAAACTATGTCCTTCTGGCTCTATTTTTATTTTTGAACAAGTGAAAGTCTTACTTTCTAGAAACACGTCATCTTCAGGATCATTGTATTCTTCTTTAACTATTCCCAGCATGCACAAATGTGAAAATCTAATAGTTTTGTTTGGCATAACAAAAAGATATAACTATACACTATACAGGATGTTTTAGAACTATGGGATCAAACTTTAGAGTGTGATTTCTTATGTTATTTTACAAAAAAGTTAATATAAACATATTATCTCTGAAGTTGCTTCCTTACTGAAATACAGGGTGTTAAAATTTAACGGAAAAATGTGTTTTTTCTAAATATTTTTTAATATGCTTAGGCCGATTTGAATAAAATTTGGTACATTTATTTAAAGTAATAAGGCGCTTATTAAGCCCTAATCATATTTTTATTATTGGGTCCAGTGGCGTCTCAGTGGGCACCGCAACTTATATTATTGAGTAAAAAAGTACGCCATTGACTTTTTTGACGTTTTTATATTTTTTTATAATTAAGCACTTAATTATACAACTTTTTAGACTCTTGTATTTTTTTTATCTCGCTTTGGTTTCGATAAAAAAAAGCCACTTTAAGTCGTTTAAAATAAAATATAACATTAAAAATTAAAGAATTTCGATCTTAGTCAAAAGTGAAGATGACAATTTTCGATGGTAATTTTCTAGAAACCTGCGGCAACCCCGATTTTGACGAAATTTGGTATACGGGGGTTTTTGGGGCGCTGATCACGAATCTGAAAGAATTTTTTGGCGGAAACGTTTCGTTCTCGAGATATTCATCATCAAAGTTCAAATTTGAACTAAGCATATTTTCACTATATTCCCCCTTCTTTTGCACACAATTCTTGATTTAAAGCTAAAGTGGCACACAATATTTGATTTTCACCTTTTAAAACCCCGTTTTTTACGTATTTTACATTATTTTTGCATAGCAATACTTTGAATCATTTCAATCCCAGTGTGCCATGAAGCCCTATGTGTATGTATGGTTGCCGCATTATCAAAGAAAAGCCAAACGTCGTTAAGTGGCTGTGTGAGGTGTGAGGATTTAGAATTTAATTTAATTTAGTACGTAGAATTAAAAGAAAACAAAGTGAGGACCTTTTGTTTTTTTTTGCTCTTCTAAATCATTTTGATGGGGAAAATAGCTATAATAGTACGTAGGATTGAATATTTGAAAGAAAACAAGGTGAGGACCTTTTTTTTGCTCTTTAAAATTATTTTTATCGGAAAAACAGCTAAAATATTACCAGGATAGGTGTTACAAGACGACTAATGGACCAAAAGTTACTGAATGTTAAAACTTTTTTTGACCTTTAGCTTATTTATGAAATTTAGTACTTTCTAGTACTTTTTTTTGGAATCTAGTACTTTTATAAAAATCATTGTGGCAACCCTGATCCAAAATATTCCGTTTTAAAAAAAATATCAGTAAACAAACTTAAGGGACCGGGAAGTGAAAAGGAGTGCTAGGCGGGGTAAAATTGGTAAAACGAGTTAATGAAACTGAACATCACATGTAAAATTAAGTAAAAATTACATTTTTTCCACATATTTTTGAGAATAAAGATAAAAAATATGATAAATATAAAATTATTAATTCATAACCTAAAATTAAGAAGGAAAACGACTAAAAACATCAGTTATACCCAAAGTCGGTCTATATAAGGTCACGACATTCGGCCATATTGCTTTGACGTGTTATGACGTCACATCTCCCATTTTTCGGCCATGTTGTTCAGTGCCGGAGTTATACAGTTTATTGTGTTAGTAGAACAACCGTTTATACAACAGTTTTTAATTATTATTAAGTTGTAAATTCTTTTACTTTAGTAAACATCTTTCAACAAATATCACTACCAAAACAATACAAAATGAAATGTGCAAATTCTAGACGCCACTGGATTGATCATCAGTTTTGATTTTACCCAGTCTTGCCAACTTTTCTCTGTGAAGTGCCCTTCCTTGCGTCCCCGACCTCGAACCGCCTAAAATAAGGATATGTCGCAACCTTATAAATATAAAGTAACCTTGAGTTATACCATGCTAAATATGGAAAGCATTTGGCAACATCGGAACGGTCTGATTCTATTTCTGAGTGAATAAAAGAATGAATTCACACAAACTGGATTCTTAAAGTGTCTCTGGTGTAATTAAAGGATTTAAAAAACGTTGACTAACAAGAACTAACCTGACCACCCTTTATAATCCCTCTTTAATTAATAAACATTTATACAACGTTGCCAATTGTCCATAATAAAAGTGCACAAATGCCAAAAAAAAATTTTATTATAAAAAAATATAAAAAGAAATCATAACTGCGCCTTCATATTGTTATTAAGGACAACTAATAGATAACATGTACGTCAAAATATTTTTAAAAATCGTTAAAATAGCAGAAAACCGTATACTAAATAATTACCGTGGCTCCTTTTCCGCTTATCAAGTGAATAGAGAGATATGGATACTTTGGTTACCGCCTACGTTCTTTATTTACGTAAGGCGCTGTTTAAATACCGCATACGGTATTAGTTTAGTGTTTGTTTTTAAAGATATGGAAGACCCCGTATGACAAACGGTTAATTATTCCTGTCTGCGAATTTACAAAATTAAAAACAAATGATCCTTTAATGTGCGAATTCTAAAGTTTTTCCCTTAGACTGTAAATATAGATACAGACCCGGCCAGTCATTCATAAATCATTCTAAACGTTGTAGCATACATTGTTTGGCTATTACGATATAAGAGCAAAAGAGATAGAGGTAATGGTGGGGATGAACAAGTTAGAATAGGTGTATTGGTAAAACTCTCCGCTGCTACTCCCATACGACCAGGAACAAACCCGAGTTGCCAGATTTATACCTACGAATTCTCTCTCAAAATTGGGCTGTCGCGATATTTTGATACGTTCGTCGCACACTATATTTGTAATTTTGCCGTGATATTTATAAGATTACGCTAATTATCACCAGGTGCCCGATCGTAGATGGGAAGACGCGATTTTCTTTCAATTTGGCGGTAAAGGAGAACTACAAAGATAAACAATTTTAACGTTTTTTTAGAGGTGATAAGATTAATTTTGCTTTTTAATTTAAAGTGTTTATTTGTGATTATTGCAAAGAATTATTAGTTATTATACTTTGGGATATTTTGTAATTTCATTTTCATTGTCCTGTGTTTACTTTCGCCGTAAAAATTAAATATGGAATGGAGGTGCACAGACAATAATAATTTACTGTGCAACTTATGTGAAAAATATTTGTATTGGTTTATTTTATTTAAATAATGATATATAGTTATATATTATATAGTTTAAATTTTGTATAATTAAAGAGAGTCCAATATTATTGGTCCCCACAAAGTTTTCCATAAAATTTTCATTCCGAATAACTACGTTTGGCAACGTGGCTCATTCTGTTACTATGTTGCCGGCATCTGTGCCGTTTACACGTCCAGTGCGCTGTTGCCAAATATTTAATGAGGTAAAACATTTGAACGGAATGTGACGTATTGTGTACTGAAGATTTGAATGTAAATAAACGCGTCTGTATCTCTTTGTTCGTCTGAGGTTTTTCCCGTTATTTCAAACACATTTTACTGTACAGTTCCCACTTTTCCAGACGAGTTTTGACTAAGACATTCTTTTTGGCGCGCTCGTGGCTGCTCCGGTTGTATCGGCAAGCGTCGATCTCTGGAGTTAAGCAGTGAAGTGCGCGCCCATAACTTGGATGGGTGACCGGCGGCACACGGTGTTCTGCTGCTCGGGGATGCGGACCGAGCAACAACCATCCAAGTTATGGAATGAATGGTGTGTGAATGGGAAGGAGTAGGGGTCAAGGTACAATAAGCCTTCAGGCTGCAGTGCACCACCTAGGGGGCGGTCGTCGGCCTGGGTGGGATGACCCCGAAAGGGTGAGAAAAAGACATTCTTTTAGTAAAGTCAGGTCATTGTCCGCCGAGAATCTTAACCTTTTCGTTTCTTTTCCACCTGCGATATTTATTTCAAAATAAAAAAGCAATGCTTTATTAAAGATTAGTGGTTCAACTTTACTCTGTGGCTCTATTACAAAAATATTTGTATAAATCGTCGAAATAAATAATATAACCTTAAAAAATAAACAAAGAAAAATATTGTGCGCATGGCAATTCTATTCGCTATTTTAAAGAGCACACGGCGTTATCAGCCCGCAAATTACTCCATGCGGTAACGTTATTACTACCAGCAACGGTAAAAATCGAATCGCGCATAACTTTACTGTCATAATAGCGCTTACGTTAATACCGCATGACGTTACCGCACCACCCATATCTCTCTAATAGATCGATTCGTATCAAACAAAACTCCAAACAGTAAAGCTTAGTTCATAAACTTGAGAAATGCGATTTGCGAATCGTGTTCTGATTGGTTAATTTGTAACGAAACATTCGAAAGTCGTTACAAATTGACCAATCAGAACAAGTTTCACAAATCGCATTTCGCAAGCTTATGAACTAAGCTTTATACTGTTTGGAGTTTGGTTTGATACGAATCGACTAGATATTCACTTGATAAGCGGAAAAGGAGCCACTCCTAAAGCCGGCTGTCCATGAGACCGGTTTTCCGAATCATGATAATTCAGCGTTGTGATTGGTTAGTGCAAATTTAAAATGCTTTTTCCGCCAATCACAACGCTGAATTATCATCCGAGAGCGGAAAACCGCTCTAATGGACAGTAGGCTTAAGCCTAGTTCATAAGCTTGCGAAACGCGATTTGTGAATCGCGAAACTCGTTCTGATTGGTCAGTTTGTAACGTCTTTCGAATGTTTCGTTACAAATTGACCAATCAGAACACGATTCGCAATTCGCAAATCGCATTTCGCAAGCTTATGAACTAAGCTTTAAGCGTAGTTCATAAAGCTTAGTTCATAAGCTTGCGAATTGCGATTTGAGAATCGCAAAACGTGTTCTGATTGGTCAATTTCTAACGACTTTCGAATGTTTCGTTACAAATGGACCAATCAGAACACGATTCGCAAATCGCATTTCGCAAGCTTATGAACTAGGCTTTAGCTTGCGAAATGCGATTTGCGAATTGCAAATCCTGTTCTGATCGGTCAATTTGTAACGACTTTCGAATGTTTCGATACTAATTGACCAATCAGAACACGATTCGCAATTCGCAAATCGCAAGCTTATGAACTACGCTTTAAAGCTTAGTTCATAAGCTTGCAAAATGCGATTTGCGAAACTTGTTCTGATTGGTCAATTTGTAACGGCTTTCGAATGTCTCGTTACAAATTGACCAATCAGAACAAGATTCGCAATTCGCATTTCGCAAGCTTATAAACTAGGCTTAAGGCTCTTTAAAAATTTTGCCTGATCTTAAAATCGATCTTGAATCCAGGGTTGCTTTCCAGTGACGAAAATTTTTGTGCGTCACGCTCCAGGGCTTGAAGCTCTTGAACTGCTCTAAAAGTTAGTCACTGGAACGCATCCTTAGACAAGGAAAGAGAGATACTTTAAGAAATTTTAAAATTTCGTTGTTTTTAACCTTTCTTGGCTTTATAATAATAATCTCTTTTTAATATCTAATTCCATTTTAAATAAATAATTTTAAAAAATTCATCCTTAACCATAAAAAAACACGTTTGAATCACAAAAACCAAAAGAGGGGTTAGTGCATGAGGGGCAAGGGGAAAGAGAAACGGAGTAGCTCAGGTGCATAACACTTTCCGTCACTGGAACGCCATAAAGTAGAACGAAATGCTCCTGAGCTACTCGGGAGCGCTCTGTTTGCGTCACTGGAAAGCCATTCAGAGGGTCTTTCCAGTGACGAAAATTTTTGTGCGTCACGCTCCAGGGCTTGAAGCTCTTGAACTGCTCTAAAAAGTTAGTCACTGGAACGCATCCTTAGACAAGGAAAGAGTGATACTCGAAGAAATTTTAAAATTTCGTTGTTTTTAACCTTTCTTGGCTTTATAATAATAATCTCTTTTTAATATCTAATTCCATTTTAAATAAATAATTTTAAAAAATCTATCCTTAACCATAAAAAAACGCGTTTGAAGCACAAAAACCAAAAGAGGGGTTGGTGCATGAGGGGCAAGGGGAAAGAAAAACGGAGTAGCTCAGGTGCATAACACTTTCCGTCACTGGAACGCCATAAAGTAGAACGAAATGCTCCTGAGTTACTCGGGAGCCACAAAATTCGGGAGCGCTCTATTTAGGAGCGTCTGCCTTCAGGGCCCCTATTCTCCCCGCGTGAGCAGAGTTGAACGAAATGATTGTTCCCTCGCACGAATATGCGTTATAGAGGAACGATCCTCGTTCCCTTGAAATCTTTCTGCTTATTCTGCACCATTCGAACAGAGAAATGGAGAGGGGGGAGAAGTCGCTTTACCATGCGCGAGAAGGCAAATACCGGGCGCCGCCATGGATGTCCACTACTTGTCATTTGTCATCTGTTATTTTCACAATATTTTCCCTTCTTTTTGCACAAAATTCATATTATAATACTAAAATGGCACACAATATTTCATTTAACATCAAAAACCCTTTAAAAACATTTTTTTATTATTAATTATATTAATTCAAAAGCTTTACTTTAAACAAACTCGTGTATGCAACCATAAATACATCTACATATTGTATTTATGGTTGCAGCATTTATGGGTAAATTATTTTCAATTTAATGAAAAAAACGTGTAAAATTTATTGATCAAACGAACTTACCTGTGAAGTTCGATCTAAATTATATGAAGCGCCTCGTCCGAAGAGATCACTAGGTAGTAGTGCTCGTTGTATGCGAATAGACCACACAGTTTAAAGAAAAGAAGAAGACTTTGAAGGTTCCTTTGACCTTCTTCGGCGTTTGTTGACTCACCCGCTAGTAGATGGCACTTTTGTCATTTTGTTTAAAGAAATTGCAGAAAAAGTAGCACCATCTAGGGAGGGATGAGGTGGGAGTGATCTCTTCGGACGAGGCGCTTCATATAATTTAGATCGAACTTCACAGGTAAGTTCGTTTGATCAATAAATTATATTTCAGCGCCTCGTCCTCAAGATCACTAGGTAGTATTTTAAAGAATTATGAGGTGTTACCTTTTTTCTTTTTTTTTTTTTTTTAATTAGAAAATACTTTTAATACACTTAATATGTATACAAAACATGTTATATTTCTCAGATTGAACAACTGTGAACAAGTTCAACTTATCAGAAATAACATAAAGTATATCTATAATAATGCGAAACTAAAAATAACTTCTAAAATAAAACACACTTACAGCATAGTAAGAAGAAAGGTAAGTATAACATAATACTATTCTCTGAAAACTGCGTCAAAGAGGGAGCAATCTGATATGAGCGGCCGATTATAGAATCTGGCAAACACATTGGAAGAATCAGACCATCCTGCACTGTTCTTAATAACATCCCAGGATATGCCTCTTCGAGCGGCTGCGGAAGTAGTAGCGTGTCGCGTAGAATAAGCGGAAAAGATGTTTGTGTCAACACCAGATTCTGACAGAATTTGCTTGATCCACCGACTGATTGTATCCCTTGATGCCCTTGCATATGGCTCTTTCGTAGATAAGATAAGATAACTCTCTCCATTTCTAATATTAGCAGTTTTTTCTATATAATGGAGAAGAACTCTGGCAATACACAGTCTTGGCTCGTCAAAATATCTGAATTTAAAATATGGTTGGAACTTTGATACATTCGAAGTTTTAATGGCTTCCGATATAAAGATATCAACACTATCTTGGCCAAAAATTATATTTTCAGTCTTCAGTAAGTGTATAGTCTGAATTCTATGACCAGTGGCAAGGGCAAGTAGACTAACAAGTTTCTTAGATAACTCTAATAAAGACATACTTTGATTCTGACCTAGTGATTTAATGTAATTTAAAACTACACTAGGATCCCAGGTTACCCTATACTTAGGTTTTGGTGGTCTAACTTTTTTAATTCCTTTTAGAAATCTTTTAAGTATTGGGTTATCTAATAAACCATCTGGTAATATTAAAGCTAAGGCTGATCTATGTTGATTGAACATACCATAACTACTTTGTTTGTTTTTTAGTTCTTCCTGAAGGAATTGAATTACATCAGTAACATCACTTGTAAATAAATCTACATGCCTTACTCGTGAAAAATTCCACCATGCTTTTAGTGATGAATTGTACTGTTTAAGCGTTGATTTTGAGATAGATTGTATAACAGTATCTATAGCTACAGGTGGGCAACCTTTTTCAAAAGTGCTTGCCTGATAATCGAGCTGCCATCAGTGTAAATTTCATTGGGTGTTTTCTCCTAGAAATGGAATGTAATAAATTATGTGAGCTTATTTTCAATGGCTCATCAGTAAGTAGCCCAAGATACAGAGGATACCAGGGTTGGGTATTCCAGTCAGGTAAAACTACTATACCCTCACCCTTATCTTTAACAATCTTATTTAATGTTCTAAGGATTAAAGAGAAGGGTGGAAAGGCAAAGAAAAAAATGTTTTCCCATGAAATGCTAAATGCATCTATTGCTATGGCTCCTGGGTCAGGTAGCCAGGAAACATATTTTGGGCATTTCTTATTTGCATAGGAAGCAAATAAATCTATTTCAGGGTTTCCAAACTTATCAGAAATCAATTTAAAAACTTCATCACTCAGTTCCCATTCTGTTTCATCCGGTAATTTACGAGATTCTTGGTCAGCGACCCAGTTATCCTTTGTGTTGATGTATGATGCCTTTATCCAGATATTTCGTGCCTCGCACCATTGCCAGATATCTTTACTTAATCTGGCCAAATCTGGGAATTTAATACTACCCATACGATTTATGTAGGAGACTGCTGTAGTATTATCAATTCTTAGTAGTATAGTACAACTCTTTAGGTTAGAAGCAAAACATTTCAATGCTAAAAAAGCCGCTTTTAGTTCTAAATGGTTTATGTGAAGTTCTTTTTCTGAGGCAGACCACCAGCCATGGGTTTTCTGACTCTCAAAAGCTGCGCCCCACCCTGTTTTGGATGCATCAGAAAAAATCTCTTTATCATGTGTATCATGGCGGATATCGTTTTTAGTTATTAAAATATTTTCCTTCCACCATATTAAGTCTTGAGCAATAATAGAGGGTATTATCATTTTTGCATTATAACTTAGATTATTTTTACATAATTCTAGGTACTTGATTCTCTCCAGGCTTTTGGTGTAAAGCCAGCCATATTTTACAGCTGGACAAGCTGCTACAATAACACCTATGAACTTTGCAAAAGATCTAATTGTCGTTACAAGGATCTAGGTACACCGTACGATTATCGACTGGAAAATATTGCGGCTGCGCATTAGTCGTATTTTAGTAATTTCATGTTGTACTTAACCTAACATATCACTCATTTGAGTTTTTATTGTGCGTCTATCAGTATTCTGTGGTTTTTATTTTTCAATACTCATTTCACATTTCAAAAAATTAATATTAAATAAAATATGTTTATTCGCACACAGAAAAGGAATACTAATTCATCATCCACTTTTTTTCATATCTTTCACGTTTGTTTTTTTGTCCTTCATTTATACTGTATGTAAGTTAGGTTCGTATATTAATATAATAATATTATTTATTTATTTATTTATTTATTAAGTATACGGGATTCCCCATTTTTACAATGACTATTACAATTATTGAAAAAATAACTACAAAATTAAATTAAGCTACAATTAGATAACTAACTATATACTTATATTACTTGATGCTTGGTGCATAACTAAATTAATGTGTTTTATTTCTATTGAACCTTCACCATATCGTCAAGAAATTTGTATATACGTTTTCACGACTTGGCAAGAAAACATGTTTGACGTCACGCGGGACGAATGCGCAGCCGCAATATTTTCCAGTCGATAATCGTACGGTGTACCTAGATCCTTGTGTTGTATTGTCGTTTCCCTATTGATGTTGTTTAGTAATGAAATGACAATTGAAAAGATCTTTTTCGTTTTTCTAATGGTAACTCAATATTCATATGATGACTATCTAATATAAAACCTAAAAATTTGCAGTGCCGAGATGGGAATAGGGTACTTTTTGAATAATTTATTGTAAACCCTAGGGATTCAAGTAATGAGACAGTAATTTTGACCTTACTGTGACATTCAGATATAGATCTGGCTATCAGGAGGCAGTCATCTAAATAAAGCACACAAAGGATACCTAGACCCCTTAAATGTGCAACCACTGGCTTCATAATTTTTGTAAAAAGAAGTGGAGCGACTGACAGCCCAAAGGGCAGACATGTAAACTGATATACTGTATTTTCAAACTTAAAACACAGGTACTTCCTGTAGTAAGAGTGAATGGGCACTGAGTAATATGCATCTTTTAGATCCAAGGTTGCCATGTAATAATTTCGTTCTACCAATCTTAATGCTGTTCTGATGTCCTCTAGCTTAAAGTGAGCTGGCGAATCTAAATAAGTATTTAGGCATTTTAAGTTAAGAATAAACCTTTTGCTTACACCATCACTTTTTGTTCTTAGAAAAAATGGCGACAAATAGTAAGAATCAGAAGTGCAAGGTTCAATGACCTTTTGGTCTAGCATATTTTGAACTAAAGTTCTACAAATTTTTATATCTGACTCTGACAAGTCTGGAGGACCTGTGAAACCCTGTTGCTTTGGTTTTGTGTGAAAGCACAGTCTATAACCTTTGAGCCATTGTAGCAACACTTGGTTACTTGTAAGTTTTCCCCATTGGGAAATGAAATATTGCAGATTTCCAGCATGATTGATACTTACCGCTAACGACGTTCCTGATGCTTTTTGTCTACTTGGGGGCTCGCCTGAACTGTCGAGGACCCCCTCGCCTCCTCGACTGGCCCCTGTAGTTTAAAGGTTTCTGGTTAAAGTCCCTTTTTGTTCTATTAATTTCGGTCAATGACCTGTCAATACTTTTTGCTGTTTTTAAATTTTCATTGAAATTTTGTCCAAATAATGTCTCGGACACTGGCAGAGATTTAGTGATGTCTCTGAATGGTTTGGGCAAATATGGAAAAATTAATGCCCTTCTAGAAAGTGACATTCTAAAATGCAAGTCACATAGCTAATTTACCGGTATCACTTAGGGCTGACAAGATCTCATTTTTTTGAAAGTTGCATTATCTCTCAAGAGTAAATTTAACCCCATTCCAAGTAGTCCAATGGATTTAGCTAACTGATTTTGTCTGCTAACATAATATCTGTCACGTTTAACAGTTGTAGCAGGCAAAAAACCTAGTTCTAAATTAAGCTTAGGTGCTTCCAAGTACTTACAGTTACTAGGCATTTTAAGTCTACTTAAAATCTCAGATTTAGTATCCTCGGGAAGACCAGTGGATAATAATGCCTCCCATCTATTTTTAAGAATGTCATGAAGGTTATAGGTTTGGTTTTGTTGTATAACTTCGCCTAGACTTTTGAGTGTTTCTTCATCAAATTCCTCAGCATGTAAGGATAGTATATCTAGCTCTGTTTTATCGAGATTATCAATAGGGGGTGTGTGAGGTGTTAAATTGTCATAGTCATCTAACTGACTATATGATGGACTAGAACAAGTCTTTGCCGATGGCTTATCAGAGTTTTTGTAAAAGGTCGATGACCTGTGGGAAGAATAGGCCGATGACCTAGAAGACATAAGGGCCGATGGCCCTGGACTTGGTGACCTGGTAGGTCTTTTAGAGATAGACTGGTACCTGGAAGAAGACTTGAGATCAGGTTTAGATCTTTTGAGCCGGAGTAGGATTCATACGATGAGCTTCTGCTTCTCCTACGCTTGGAATCATGTCCTGAATCATGACTCCTACTATCCTTGGTCAGTTTTCTTTTTAGAAAACTGATCTCATCCTCCAAGTCTTTCCTAGATCTCCTATATTTCTCCCGGGACTTACTTCTGTCCCTTTTAGACATATTCCCTAAAAAGTAAGATAAATATTAATAAAATTAACAGAAACTAAAAAGAAAAGACGTGTCTAAATTCGCACACAAAAGCAGAATGACAAAGGTGCCATCTACTAGCGGGTGAGTCAACAAACGCCGAAGAAGGTCAAAGGAACCTTCAAAGTCTTCTTCTTTTCTTTAAACTGTGTGGTCTATTCGCATACAACGAGCACTACTACCTAGTGATCTTGAGGACGAGGCGCTGAAATATAATAAATAAAAAACAGGTTTTTTAAAAGGTGTTTATAAAATATTGTGTGGCAATTTAGTGTTTTATAAAAATTTTGTGCAAAAGAAGGCGGAATATAGTGAAAATAAGGTTAGTGTAAATTACTTTTGACAAATCCAGGAAAATAGGGGTAAATATGGCGGCGCCCATGCCGTTCCCGCAAAATGGGATGCGCAGTGGTCGAAGCGAGTTCTCTATCTCTCTCCATTTCTCTGCATTCGAATAATACTCCCAGTGTTGCCAAACCTATTTGACACCAATACTTCATTTGTTATTGGAATTTAGGCTGAAAAAGAAGAAAAACGAAGAATTTTTCAAATTAACCTTATTAATTTGTTGTATTTGGGTTACACAAAAATTTGTTTTTCTAATAATTTTTAGTATTAAAATATGTAATTATTGCACGAAACACCATGAATCGAAAATGTTCGTTAAATTCGGTTCAGAAAACCCTTATTACAGAGTTTTTGAAAAACCATCCTAATTTACAGACGGGGAAGTTCAGTAAGGAATTTACTTTTAAGAAAGCCCAAGAGCTTTGGGAAGAACTAACAATAACATTAAATAGTGTGCCTAATGGTGCTAAAAAGATTGGAGACAATGGAGAAAGGTAAGTACCGGATTTAAATTGAAATTTTAAATGTTTTTATTCCTGTAATTTTCAGACCTGGCAAGATTTAAAAAAACATACAAAGTCAAAAGCAGCCTCTGTGCGAAAACACACCCAAGGCACTGGTGGTGGAGGACCAGCTGTTTTATCTAAAATAGATAGTGAAATTCTCGACTTGATGAGCCCAACACAAGTAGATGGTTTATTAGTAAAGGAACCAACTTTAACATTTGATTTCGAACAGGTAACTTGTTTAATTATTACTTTGTATTTCTGATTTTTTAATCGTTTAAAAAAATACAGTATTGGTCTCTATATGAGAACTATAATAAAGGTATGATTTACTTTCTCCCTTGTATTCCTAATATTAGTTGAGAGATGACTGATGCCTAGGTAACTGATGACAAAAAAATTGTCCAATCTAACAATTTTACCATTTCACAGAATGTGGGTATCTCATGTCATATACTATAACTTTGTATGGTGTTAAGTGTTCCTATCTGCTAATATCTTATCAAATTTAAGAACATCATTATGTAAGGCTGTAAAATTGCCAGGGTGGACAGTTTTTTCTCGCAAGCAGCACATATGAATGCAGATCGGCAGCAAAATGCCACCAACATCCAGTCAAATAATATTGGGAGAATAATGCATTAAACCTTGAGGTATACCAGTGTGACGATTGATAAGAACAGAAAAGTTTTGATAATCCTAAAAACACCCCTACGTTCAATTTTATTTGCTCTAATTATATTGATTTCTATTCTAGGAAAATGATATGGATGGAGATATAGAGTATACCGTTGCTGAAGAATTTTTAGTGGTAAATTCTTGCTATTTTTTACAAAATATAATAAATTAAGGTATTTTATTATTTTAGGAAAATACTGGAGATGAGGTTTCTAGGGAAATATTTGTAAGTATAAGATATAATATATTGGTGTTCTTTTGAGTATGTATTGTTTACAAGATACCATTTTGTCTTTTCTGAGTGCAAGTGCCCGTGATAATTTATGTTGGGTGTTCATTTTAAGTGGAATAAATTCTGTAACAATTTTTATTATTTTTTAAACGAAGTTATTAATTGAGGTATTTTATTTTAGGAGAATACTGGAGCAGAAGAGGCTTCTAGGGAAATATTTGTAAGTATACAAGGTGTTCATTTTAAGTAAGCCAATTTTTGTAACAATTTCTTTTTTTAATACATTGTTATTAATTCAGGTATGTTATTATTTTAGGAGGATACTGGAGCAGAAGAAGCTTTTCGCAAAATATTTGTAAGTATACCATATATTTGTATCCTTTCGAGTATGTATTATTGTTTCGGGATACCATTTTGCCTTGGTGCATTCAGATAGCCTTTGATCAAATGGACTAAAGTCTGTAACAAAAATGCCATTCTTGGGATCCAAGTCCAGTCCAAAATGAGAAAAAAAATGGAATTTTTTTTGACAGATAAATGGGAATTTGTCACAAAATTTATTTTACTTTAAATGAATACCCCATATTTCAAATAAGTTTGTAGTTGTAGGTTTGAAGCATCCTCAGATTGTTAATTCAAAAGTTTAAAGAGAGAAAACTGTTTAAAGTTACTTGTATTAAATCATATTAATCAATTTAAAGTAAAAGTGAAGTAACACTGAAACACTCATTGTCAGGTCAATAAACTAGGCCATCCAAGAGCAACAATACAACAGCCACCTTATTGTATACTGTATTGTACTTTATTTTAGGACATAGAACCTCAGTTAGATGATCATTGTTATGCTGCCGAAAAAGACAACTCCTGCATAACATCACTGGTAAGTAATAACTGAAATATATAACATCTAAATAGTCTTAAGTTCTGCCACGATTTTATGCATTTGGTGAGTGCTGTGTCACTGTTAATCCCTGGTTTTAAAGTATAGTAATACTTTTAGTTCATAGAAAATTTTGTAATTCTCCACAGACTAAAAGTACCAGTTTAGTCTCTGAAAATAAACATTTAAAGTGTCATTTCAGGACCTAAAGTGTATAAAAGTTTTGTCACTTCGACTATCTAGAAGCTACAGTCCATAGCTATAATGTCAAGTACTTTTTTAAGTAGTTTTGGCCATTCACAGCCTAACTGAATATTGCATTAAAAATATATCTGATCTATTCCTTAGATTGTGAGCCAAAACTGTTTAAAATGAAAGTGCTTGAAAATTTTCAGGATGCCGTAGCACATTAAATTGAGCTAAAACTCGATTCGCTGCCGTTTTTTAAATATTTGTTTTGAGAAAAAGTTGAACATAGAAAAGTTTCTTAAAGTGATCCAAAGATTATCGAAAAGTTGGTAATTTTTACGGTTTTGTAATTTTGGGAAATTTCATGTGTTAATAATTAACATTACCAAAAATCAATTAACTTTCCGATAATCTTTGGATCATTTTAAGAAACTTTTCTATATACAACTTTTTCCAAAACAAAAACGGCAGCGAATCGCGATTTAGCCCATTTTAACGTGCTACGGCACCCTCTTAAGTACTTTTCAATCACCTTCTATAGGAGAGTTCAATGTTCAATTATATTTTGAATGAAATATTAACTTACACTGGGAATGGCTAAAAAAGTACTTTAAGAAGCTACTTAAGATTACAGCTCTGCTACGAGAAATTAGAAATGATAAGATTCCTGAAAACAAATTAGGACACAAGTGGCAATGTATCAATGAAATATAACAGAAGTTTAAAGCCTTGGCATGTCTACTTATCCTCCCAATTTCAAAAAATTGTCCAAATAACTAATAATTGTAAAGGCATATTTATAAAAAGTGACATTTACTGTTCTCATATATTTCGTGTTGACTGCATTTCATTTACGACTTTAGGTAACGCAGGGAAAACGCTAAACCGTTCTAACACCTGTCAGGATATCCGAAAAACATTTTTTTTTTTAAATTTTGACTTTTTGTCCCATATTCTTGGTTTGTCAAATCTGTCACTTTACGAACCTTATACCCTGTACACCACCTAGAGTAGGTGCAAGATGGGGATATGCCAGATTTTTATTTTAAAATATTTTGTGTTGGTATCATTAAAGGCCCTATTATTTTCTAGATTCAACAGAAAGTACCTGCAACAGTCGACCAAGTCTCTCAGGTTCATGTCAGTGCAACTCAAACTCCAAAAAAATGAATAAAACAATGAGGCTGGCGAGATCATTGGACATATCCAATAATTTAGTTAATTCTATTAACCAGAGAAACTCAATTTTGACTAATTATTATGAAGAAAAAATTAACCATTTAAAAAAAGACACTGAGTTAAAAGAAAAAGCTCTTTCCATTTTGACTGATATAAAAAATATTCTAAAAAATGTTTTTCCTACAAATGCAGAAATGTGATTTTCCTTTTGTTTTTTTACTGATTATGTTTATTTATAGCTTGAGTTAAGATTAACTAAGTCTATTTACTTTTGTAACTGTTGTTTCACTCAGTATACAGGGTGTTGCCTAATTGCGGTAAGAAAAAAGTTTATACAGAGTAATTTTTAAGTTGGTATTTTCCTCTTAACACAATATAGAATGCAAGATAATAATAAAAAAATTTAAATAAAATTATGTTTGAAAATGCTTTGTTTCCAAGATACAGGGTGTTAAAGTTTTAAGAAAAAATGCCTTTTTATCATAATTTTACTACCACTCCAGGTATGTCTACAAAATTTGGTAAACATCTTTTAACCATTACGTTACATTTTTTGCTGTAAAAGTTTTAAAAAATACCAGTGGCGTTCAAACAAGATTTGTTTTGAATTTTTTCTTTAAATTAATATTATTTTTAAAATAAACATTTACTTTGAAGTTAATTTGGTCTCTTGATCTTTTTCGTACGACGAACGGTTTTTGTTTAAAAAAATAAAAATCATATTGATGCATGGCAAAATCGCTAAAATCTGATATGGTGTTTTGTATGTAAAATTCGTTTTTGTCTAATTTGTATTAAAAAAGTACAGAAACTTACATTACTACAATTTAAACCTAATAAAAACTAACCAGTAGTTATAATCTTTAATAAAATTCAACAACGAATGTTACATACGAAACAACATATCAGATTTCAGCGATTTTGCCATGCATCAATATGGTTTAAATTTTTTAAATGAAAATCGTTCGTCGTACGGAAAAATATCAAGTGAACAAATTAACTATGTATGTATGTATGTATGTAAATGTTTATTTAAAAAAAACATTGATTCAAAGAAAAAGCAGTGCGGTACAATTTTTTTTAACTTTTACAACAATTAATGTAATGTAATGATTAAAAGATGTGTACCAAATTTTGTAGACATAACTGGAGTGGAAGGCAAGTTATGACAAAAAGGCATTTTTTTTTAATTTTAACACCCTGTATCTTGGAACTGAAGCATTTTAGGACATAATTTTATTTGACAAATGTTCTTATTTATTTACATTTTATACTGTGTTAAGAGGAAATACCAACCTAAAAATTAACCTGTATAAACATTGGTCCTCAAATTTTTCGTTCCCAAGATACAGGGTGTTAAACTTTTCAAAAACCAAAAACTTTGCAAAAAACACTTTTTTAGTAAAATTTGTTAAGACTAGATATAAACCTTGCTTAATAAAGTATTTGTTATTATTACATAATTGCTAATAAGAAGTTATAACACTTAATTTTTTAAAGAAAAAAATGCCCTTGTATGGTCAAGGATTATGCAGCTTAGCGGATTTTCTTTTCTGGAAAACTAAGCAAGCTCTGTAAAAATATGAGGACACAAAAAGTTTTATTTTTAGGTGATTCATTCGGAAAAAGTTGCAAAAAAGTTTGTGGCATACATTTTTTGTATATTAGCTAATATGCGTCCCACGCCGCCACTGCTCTCACCAATTAAAATTAGTTTAGGGCTAAATAAAATACCTATTCTAACAAATACCAGAGCCAAATTTTATTAAAATCGGATAAGGCATGTTCAGGATATTATTAAAAACCCAATTTTATTTTTAAAGTTTAATACCCTGTATCTTAGAAACAAAGATTTTCCGGACCTGGGTTTATATGACCTTTTTTAATAAAATTGGCTTAAGAAGACACTCTTAAATTTTCTTACCGCAATTAGGAAATACCCTGTATAGTTACCTACCAAGTTTTCTAGTATGTAGATATTATCGCTACGCTATAAGCGTAATAACCAGTGTTCTTATTGTGATACTTGGATACTTACAGAATGTATATTATATTGTTGAAAAATAAAAGAGATATTTTTGTTTGATTTGGATTTGATATATTTTGTTTGAGGTTTTTCTCCCAAAACTTACACGACTATAAGTACTGAAACATGTATTCATAACACAATTTTTACACAACACATTTTCTATTAGGATAAACAAACAATAATTGCATTTAAAATAATTTATTTACATAACTATCAATAAGTATTCAAACAAAATGATTGTTAATAATTTGCTGCTGAATATTCCTTGCAGTAACTAAGTCTGCATTTGCATTATTTTCTGGCTGATGTGGGATATTCACAAAACCATAATCAACATCTACTTCTTCAGGCACTGGCAAATTAATGTTTTCAGACAGGCACATATTGTGTAACACACAACAAGCTTTTACAATTTTTGCTGACATTTCAGGGCTATAGTGTAATACTCTATGTTTAAGTAAACACCTAAATCTATTTTTTAAAACCCCGTTGCATCTTTCAATTATACTCCTCACACTTTTCAACGCAGTATTGAATCTATCTTCGGGAGTACCTGGCATGGTATCCCTCAATGGTGTGAGAAGCCATGGGCGAAGTGGATATCCTACAAAATAATTTTTTTATAAAATAATAAATTATAAGCTTACACATTCCCCAATTCAATAATTTAAAAAGGGGTCTCTCCATATACTAAAATCTCGACTAAAATGTACCTGAATCACCCAACAGAAAGAATAGGTTTTCATTATGTCTATGGTATATAGCCTCCATCAGTTGGGATATATTTGACTGCCTCCAAATATGAGCATCATGTGTGCTTCCGGGAAACCGTTCAACAACATTCATAATTTTTAAATTCTCATCACAAATCTAAAAATTATTAAGTTATCCAGTTATCACTTACTTATTTACTTATCTTATTTCCATACCAACTGAACATTTAATGAATGGTAATTCTTCCTGTTCACAAATAGGTGCTCATTCTCATTAGGGGCAACAATTGCTATATGGGTGCAATCAACACACCCAACAACTCCCGGGAAATTATATTTTCTAAAAAACCTAAAAGTAAAGTTAACAATATCAGCAAAAATATAAAACTTGTCACAAAAATTAAAGTAAATAATCATCTTATGATCATATGGTCAGCGATGTTGTTTCCATTAAAGTTGATATTCACTAAAAATTATATAGTTCATTTTTTACTTTAAAAAAGATCACCTTTTTTTTTTTTTTTTGAAAACTCTTTATTTTTCTCCTTAAATTCTCAACAATTACAAAAAAATTCTATTCTCTAAACAGTGTTTTAAACACTGGTATCGAGAATATTAATTCTCACGCTTAATGTGCTACAAACACATTCCCTACCCAACAACACAAATCCATAAATAAACTTAACATTCAAAAATTTCAAAATTTAAAACAGCAACAGATATTTATACAATCTTAGTAAAAAATCACTTCGCCTCCACGAAAGCAGAGCGCACACACATACCTACATACCGAAAAACCTCTTAAGAAGTTTCAAAAATCGATTGTACGGAGTAGCATTTTTTATGTTATCTGGAAGTTTATTAAAAACTTCTGAGGCTTGATAGAAGGGGTTGTGAATACCCTTATTTGTTCTTATAATCTGGTGATAAATATCACCTCGAGCCCTTGTATTATATGCGTGCACGTCCGCGTTCAGCAGAAACTCTGTGTTCGTTTTTTGTGTCTTATTCAATATTCTATACACATATTTGCATTGTTCAAATTTAATTATATTGCTCAATCTACAGACACCCAGCCCAGCATATAGGTTATCCGTATGCATCATACGATCAAAGTTAAACAATGTTTTAAGAATTTTATTTTGCAAAACTTGCATTTTATTTGATATGACCGCACCACAAACACCCCACACCGGAGCCAGGTATCTGAAGTGAGAGAGAAAATATGCATTGTAAATATTCATTTTAGTTCTATAACTAAGAAAATTTCTAACCCTATACACTGCCCCGATCATTGGAACTATTTTACTTAACTAGCTCTTAAGTCTTGCAGTTCATTTAGATTATGAGGAAAGTTAATCCACTGATTAATTATGTCATCTTCATTTAATGCTGCTGACACCTCCCTAATGCAACGGCTAACACTCGACTGACTTAACCCACAAAAGATATTTTTTCCTGTCACCTTTTGGTAGCTTCCATGCCCAAAAAATAATGATGCAACAAGCACCTACAAAGTAAAAAAATACTATGGTTTAGTATTTTCTCATATTATAACAATTAATTGTTAATTTTAGTTTGAAATTCAACAGTAGCTACCTACTTTCGTTCTGATATCTAAGCTATTGTTTGTTTGGCCTTCTTCCATAAAGGGAGCTAACATGTCTATTAATCTTTGGGTTAAGTTTTTATTAAGTCGGAACATTTGGATGAATTGTTCTTCATTCATCTGCACAAGGGGATTGATCCTATTATTGTAGTAATGCCTAGGAACCTCATCAGCATTTTCCTCAGCTTCCACTAAATCATTCATTATCATATTTACAACAGCTGCTTCTTCTAGGTCCATCTTTCGTTAAAGAAAAATAACAAAATGTTTAGAAAAACATCCCACACAATAATAATACCAAACTTTATTATTTTTAAAATTCACGAACTCACCTTGCTTATTGGAACAAATTAAAAGCAACCAAATAACTAAAACAATTCAAAAATACAATTTACGAATAACCATAAATATAAAAACCCAAGAAACTTCTCGGTAGTGGTAAAAAAACATTAAAAATAACCTACATAACCACAACACAAATATTTTACCCTTGTCCCTTGAACATAATGCGCATGCGATTCCTACAAAAAGTGAATTCTCTTGATAAAAGTCAAGAGAACGGGCGTCTTCGAATAATACTTAATTTCCACTAACTTTTCGTAGGAAGGGAATACTGCTCTTATGGTTGAGAATACGGCGTTTTAACGTTTACAAAATCTCAGTGGAACACCCGCATAGGAATTCTCATATTCCTTGGCGGAGAATAGGGGCCCAGATGTCCAATCCATTGTTGCCAAGTCGTGAAAACGTATATACAAATTTCTTGACGATATGGTGAAGGTTTAATAGAAATAAAACAAATTAATTTAGTTATGCACCAAGCATCAAGTAATATTATTATATTAATATACGAACCTAACTTACATACAGTATAAATGAAGGACAAAAAAAACAAACGTGGAAGATATGAAAAAAAAGTGGATGATGAATTAGTATTCCTTTATTTAATTTTAATTTTTTTTTATAGAGAGGTTATCGTAATTATTACCTTCCTAGAAGGTATTGAAATTATGTAATAAAATATGTCATTAAATAAATCTCTTGTTTTTTTTTATGAAAAAATTAAATTCCTTTTAGTCAAACATGTAGTTCATATGTCATCTCTTCGAAAAAATGTTGCAATATGAACTTGAACAGGAAACTAATGATAATATTAATATTATGTAGTGATTTTTTTTTAACTGCAAAGCTCAAGGGATTTTTAAAGCCAAGATTAACTTGAATTATTGGTTCTCACTATGGAGACCTCACTAAATATTGCAACTTCAATAAAAAAAAGACAATATTTGTGAAAATTTTATTGTCTTCTGATAGATCCGCAGTTTCGATTACAACTCATAAGAAGAAACTGCAAGAAACTTATGAGTGATTAAAATGTTTTCTAAAAATAATACAGAATTTTTAACAACCAGTAATATATAGGTACTGTAGGTAATAAATAACAATTTATACACATATGTAAACAAATATTTTTATAAATAGTCTACTAGAGCTAGCCTAAGAATACAAAATATAAATGGGTAAATTTTAGTTAGTTATAAAATACGGTTGTAATGATAAATAAATTCACTAAATAACTACACTCGGTGCTACTTCTGCTTTGACAAAAAGTATATCTGTTTGTCCATTTTTCATTTTCCAGTATTTGATATGTCCACTTTTTCAAATTTTATCAAAAGTTATTTTCTCACAGGTATATTCAAAATTATGATGCTGCTCTAAATGAGTCCTAAGGTCTAGGTCTTTGTTAAATTTAAACGACACTTCACAACCTTCCAAACACTTAAATAAATGAGTTTCATAAGAATAATTAAGAGTCAAGTCCACTTTTTCAACAGAATGAACTTCTCGTACATGTCTGTTGAGATTCGACTGTGTTGAAAATAACTTTTCACACTTAAAACAAGATACTGGCATTTTAAATGTATTTTACAAGTCACAATACAAATAAAAAACTACAAATATCTCGAGTTTGCACAATCGAGAAACTGAAAAAAGGAGGGAAAAAAGTTAGGTTAACTTGATAACAGCGATCGAAACATAAGCGGCAACAATGGATCGGACATCTGAAGGCAGGCGCTCCTCTCTATTTGCGTCCAAGCCACTCTGCGTTGTCAAAAATGTTGACAGATTCTGTAACCTCACTTTCAAAATTGATAGTTCAAAGTTGAGTTTAAATAAACGCAGTGACTAGGGGCACGTTGATGTGCCGCGATTATTTTTACCGGGCACGTGTATGACGTCACTACTGAGCGTGCCCTTAATTATTTACTACTAAAATAGGTGCACGTTGACGTATGCGATTTTATCAACTGAACGTGCCATTAGATCTATGATAGGTGCCTGTTGATTAGCAGCTATCAGCAAGCAATGTTTTATTATTCATAAAACCAGAAGCAAAGCTATTATATTATAAATAAATAAATATAAATCTTATTTTGAACATAGTATGATAAAAGTAATTTTATAGTTGTAGGTTTACCTACCTAACAAAAATAATTTGCTCAGTGTCTCATTCACTTCTGACGTTAATATACAAATTTGATTATTTTAATTAAAACAAACAAAACTAGATATACTACTAATTTTTTATAATTGATTAAATATAAGATTATTTTCTACACATTTAAATTTAAAGTAAAATCCTCAAAAATGATCTCAAAAAATATGAACAATACAGGGTGTCCGGAAATTATGCGTCAGGATTTTGTTGGGCAATTCTGCACGAAAAATTAATTAAACAAACTCTATACAATTTTTGTGTTAATGTTATTAATTTTATATCCAAATTTATAAAATGATTGAAACAAAAAAATTCTAAGGCATTTTTCTAAAGTGAAGGACAGTTTAGGCCATATCAAATTAATAGGGCAAATAAAAAGAGTCACTAGTGATAGTGAGTATATATGCAAAATTTGGCGAAATACAGTATACTAACACTAGAAAAAAAGTTATTAGAAATAATAACAAAAAAAAATTTTCTTCAACATCCTGTATACCCGTTAATTTTTAGTTTTCGAAAAAATTTATAGAAGTTTGTTGCATTAATTTTTCGTGCAGAATCGCCCACAGAAATCCTGACGCGTAATTTCGGGACACCCTGTATGAATCATAAAACATTAAAACTGGAAAACAGAATAAAATAAAGATTTATTGCTTCAAAAATTAAAGTATTTTGTCTAAAACATGGTTTTCTCATAGATTTCGATCCATCGGTATCTTCTCGGGTTGCAGTTAGAAGGTAAGTGTAATTAAATGTAAATTCAGTTGTCTCGTTTTATGCTAATCATCAGAATTATGTAGCAAATCAGGCAAAAGACAATACTGAACTTGATATTTCATGACAAGCAGTTTTTTAAATGGAACACATCATATCCCATTTTTGTTTTCTACGGATAATTTCAGATATTTTTCAAGTAAAATATCCTATACCCCTCATCAGCTGTTTTCAAAATATTAACAATTAAAAATTGATTAGTTTGGTACTTTTGACAAGCTTTTAAAACCTAGAGCCTGAGAAATGAGGACAAATGTTGCACTATCTATCTTATTATATTTCCCAGACCGTACCCGCAAACCTAGCAGATGGTACTTGCAATAGTTGGTACTCAAAATAATGGTACCAATTTCAGGACCACCGCTAGTACCATTAGTAAGTACCGTCTAATAGCTTTTGAACAGGACAGTGCAAACCATTTCCCTGATCTGATCCAGATTTTATAGACTACAGTAAAAAGCACAGGGACGTGTAATTTGATTGGTTTGAACCCTTCACACGGTTATGCAAAACTGTCATTCAGTGTCATTGGGGGTCATGGTAAGTTCTGGTTAGTTAAATCTATTTTTTTTAAATTTGCTTTATTAAGGTATTAAAACAAAAATGATTTACCTAACCAGAACTAACCATGACACCTCATCCCCCAAAGGTGACAGTTTTGCATGACCGTCTGTAGCCTTTCAAACCAATCCAATTACACATCCCTGTGCTTTTTACTGTAGTTTAGATTTTAGAGCCTGCCAAAGTACCAAACTTGTCAATTTAAAATTGTCACCATTTCGAAGTTGAAGAAATATGTTTGTAGTGACTACCTAACCACAAATAACAAAATCATCAAAAATATCGCGTGCCTGGAACACGTTGTATGAGTGACGTCATACACGTGCCCGGTAGAAGTAAAAATAAACAAACATATTTATTTACGATTTTATTTCAATAACATGTTACTTTTTAAATACATTAAACTAAATCGGAAGTATAGTTTGGGCTAATTGAAAGCTTTCAATATGTTGCTAACGAGAAATTCTGATCAATTATGCAATAACTTAAAATTCAGCTTTTCTTTTGCATAAAAGCCTATAAATAATGGAAATACAGTCTTATGCCACGCAACAGAAAAATTTTGAAATGGTTCTTGATGATGAAGAGCGAGAAATACAAGTTACTGAAGACAAATCCCAATTCACAACTTTGAACAAGGATAAACGAAGAGGCAGGCCAATACCAGGCTTCGCTAGAGAGATAATTTTAAAGGTATTAAATCGCAACACTATTAGTTAAAGTAGTCTTTAGAATACACTGTATAACTATTTCAGGTAGCTGCTATATGTGATGAAGAAGCTAAAAATAACTATTCAAGGTATCCCTTGACGGCACCAACAAAACGAGCTGCATTGTACACAGGCGTTTCCGAGAGAACAATTCAGAGAATTAGAAATGAAGATAGAAAAAATAAAGTAAATAAAAATGGCTATGTTGAAGAAGAATCAGTAGAAGATAACAAAAAACCTATAGTAAGAAATGCTTAAAGAATATAACAACTGCCTCCAATAATACAGATACATACATATTAATTAGTTCATACTGTGTAACTACACAGGTGTCTCTAAAAGTTATTTCGTTTTTAATTTATGAAAGATCCCCTTTGAAGAAAAAAATAAAATTAATAGCAGATTCTTACTTCTCACCCTTTTGTATCAAATATTGTGACAATACACCTATTATTAACAAAATTATTTATTAAAAAAATGGTCATTTTCTAGAAACCTGCGGCAACTCCGATTTGACGAAATTTGGTATACGGGGGTTTTTGGGGCGCTGATCACGAACCTGAAAGGGTTTAGATTATGAAAATAGTTTTAGGTGTTATACAGTGTGGAATTTAATTAGAGATACGTTAAAATATTGACTAGCAAATTAAATTATAGTAGATTCTAGAATCTACTTGTCTTCTACCTTTTACAACATTGAAAATAATTTGAAGAATGTTTTTTCACATAATATTAAATAAAAAAGCAACAAAAGCATAAGAATTCCATTGTAGATAAGATCATTTCCACTAGCATTAAAATCTTCAACCAGTGAACATGAATTTCGAGGTGCGTACCATAAAATCATTATTGTGAGATAATTTTTAATTGTTTTTATTTGTTTTAAACCTATTTGTGAGTTTTAATTATGTGTTGTAAATGATTGTATTTATTGTTTTTTTATTGTGTTTGCTATTTCAAACTCTACTCTTTTTGTAGGTTCCACCTAAAAATAAAAAAGTTTTTGAAAAAGCCTGCTATGATAGGCGAAACGTCACTAAGAGTTTAATTTAAAACAAACCCATAAACCTATTCCCAAGAAAATTAAAGAAAAGTATATATATATATATATATATATATATATATATACACGTTCGGCGGTTGAAAAGTTTTGAATATGATTTTTAGGCAATGTGTAAGAAAAAGACGGAGTAGAGCGAGAACAAAGTTTTGGCTCCACCCAGGGCGGCTATCGCGTCGTCGTTGCGCTTATCAGTCCGGTCAAAGTTCAGTTGCAATTCTTCGCATACCAAGTACGTGTTACCGATCATGTTTACAATTTATTTTAACCTTTGGTACGAAGGCGGATACAGTAATAGCAGTACGGGGAATCGGCGTCGCTATCGGTGGGCGGTTACCTATGCAGTCGTTCTCTGTCTACTCTCTATCTATTAGTGTGTCTAATACATTAAAACGCAATCCGTTAGATTCAACTCGCCAAACCTGTATATATATATATATATATATATATATATATATATATATACATTAATAAAAGGTAAAGTTCTTTGGGCATATGGCTCATCAATGACTGTAAAAAAATTAATAAATAAAAAATACCCTGTAAGAATTTGGCTACTATGGTTGGTTGTTTAAAAATTACGGAGTCTCCAAAGGAAAATGGAATACCCCGGGCCCGACCAAGACGGTGACACGTGTTTCGTTTTTGTTAAGACTTGTCAAACCGCTTCAGGTCGCTAGACTTCTAGCAACATGCAGTTATGCATTTTAGGGTCCGCGCGTTTAGTAAAGAGGCCACCGACGTCATCATTTTCTGCGCAAAATCTCTTCCTATTCTCTAATCCCATATTTAAAATGTTATTTATTTGATTGAATCAAATCTTTAAATTGCCTACTTCCTAGGTAACGATATGAAGCCCTCGAAACCGCGATTGAAAGAGAGTTACAGAAGATTTCGCGTAGATAATGATGACGTCGGTGGCCTCTTTACTATACGCGCGGACTTTACAGCACATTTTAGACAACGCGGTAGTACCACCACGGTCATTGTTTTTAAATAACCACTACCTAAAACCTTTTAGAGACACCCTTTATAGAGATAGATAAAATTGGGGTTTAACACAAAAGGTAGATGCAGGGGTACACTTACAGCTAACGTCAAGCACAGCAATTTCAAAAGTTTGTATAGTCTTAGAATATACTTCTACATAAAATACAACTATTAATTTTAGAAAGAAGAAATCATCCCGATGAAGAATCAAACTACAACACTATGAAAAGAAAGAGCAAAAGGGACAAACAATACCAAATAGTGCAAGAGATGTTATTTCAAAGGTGCTAGATGCATGTGATAACGAGTTAAAAAATGGGGAATATTTAGTTCCATTTATATGTAAAAGTAAGAGAACAGCATTATATACTGGTAAGAATAAATATTTACTGTAATCCAACAGGCCTAGTAGTTATAGTAGTGTTGAATAAACCTACAAATTTTGATAAATCCACACTAATGCATTATTGAGCAAGTTGTAACTTGCATGTGGACATCACTATTGTGCTCAATGCGTATTGTTTCAGTTTAAATTTGTCAGATTACAAGGTATTCTTATACAAAACAGTTCAGATTATAGAGGGTGTTAGGCAGTACTCTACACGTTCGGCGCTTGAAAAGTTTCGAATATGATTTTTGGGCAATGTGTAAGAAAAAGACGGAGTAGAGCGAGAACAACTTGGCTCCACCCTGTGCGGCTATCGCGTCGTCGCGTCGTTGCGCTTATCAGTCCGGTCAAAGTTCGGTTGCAATTCTTCGCATACCAAGTACGTGTTAGCCGATCATGTTTACAATTTATTTTAACCTTTGGTACGAAGGCGGATACAGTAATAAAGTAAAAATGGTCTTCACTGTTGAACAAAAGATTAATATCATTAAATGGTATTGTCGTGCGGAGAGTGCAGAAGAAGTTGTCGGCCGTTTTGAGCGCGTGAAATTCCAATACTTTATTTGAGGCTGACCTACCCATCTCCAAGCGCTTGCTAAAGTGCACTGGCACTGCGAGGCAGCCGAAATTTACATTCACATCGAGCGGACCCGAGCAGTACGGGGAATCGCCGTCGCTATCGGTGGGCGGTTACCTATGCAGTCGTTCTCTGTCTACTCTCTATCTATTAGTGTCTAATACATTAAAACGCAATCCGTTAGATTCAACTCGCCAAACCTGTATAATTCAACAAATTCGATAGTCCGACATCGCCTTCTTCTTTTCTTCACATTGTTTTATAAATGTTTATTTTAAAAACAGGTGTATCTCAAAGAACTGTTCAGAGAATAAAAACGAAGATGAAAAGAGAAACAAAGTGAACCAAGAACGGGTTTTACTCACACCAGGTAAAAAAGAAAAAGATCCACTTTCAGTGATAAAATAGACGATTTTGACTTTCATTCCATAAGAAGGCTAATTGATGACATGATATTGGTTAAGAAAATTTCTCCAACGTGCACTGCCTTGCATATGGCGGTGAAGGAAAGAATAAACTTTCCTTATAGTGAGGATACTTTATATAGGTTAGTACCAGGGAAATAAACTTTTTAATATGGAGCGCTCAATCCCATTTAAACCTATGTTCACTAAATTTTTTGACATATTTTTTGCTTTTTAGTCATTGGACTTTTATATATCTTTAGTTTTTACTATTTATAGTTAAATTAAATATTTATTATTATTGCAGTTACAGAGAAAACAAAATATAATTTGGCTTTTCCCAGAATAAAATTAATAAGTTTATTTAACTTTTTAAGAAAATTAAAAATCTTATACATTATGAAGAACTATTCTGCTCTTACATAATATAATAAAAGTTAATATTACTTTAAAAGAAATAAAATAATGAAATAAACTGCTGCTCAATTCAACTGCAACTGGAAATTTTTTGGTAAATTTCAAATCGTTATTACTCTTAAATAAAATGCAAAATGCGGCTTCTACCGTTTTGTAGGATAACTTTTTGGAAAAAATGGACATTTCACTTTGTGTAAATTTTCTCTTGTTTTTATTCTACAGGATGTAATAGAGAACTCCGTTTTTACAAAAACTTTGTCAAGAGCGACATTTTACAAAAAAATAGTTTTTGTTTTTTAATTATATAGTGTTATTTAGTAGACCATTTTAAAAAACAAGTTTCTCAGATTTTTGATATCTGCTCCATTTTTCATGTTATAATTTTTTTCAACAAACTGTTTTTTTCATATTGTACTTGTATTTAACAGTTTATCACAGCGATTAATTTTTTAGATAATTTCAAATGTACATAAGTACCCTTTGAAAATTGTATTAGAATTTTATTTCTAAAAAAATTATTAACGCATCAGTAGCGTCGCAAATGTAATTAAATTGTATTTTAGTAAAATATCAATTCCCAAAGTTTCTGTGAGCACCACATAATCTGTATTTAAGATTTTAATTGTTTCTTTACAATTTTCAGAGACTGCGGACATTTATCTCGGGACGGTTTTTACTTTTTTAGAAAAAGTCATCAGTGGAGTAGATATAATTTTTCTTCTGAATGCTCTTTTTACTTACCAGAGGATTATTGCATGGAAGTAATAATTTGTAATTTGGGTTATTTTAGGGCATTTATCGATTAGCTTAGAACAAATGTTAACGTTTTTTTAATCCAAGTAATTAAAAAATATATACAGGGTGTTTCAAAAATTAAAGCTTCCACATTTGTATTTTTTTTTTTTTTAATGAAATGCAGGGTGTGAATGTGTGTGATGATTTTACGAAGAAAGTTCAAATAAACTTATGATCTGACTGTCCTAACTTTTGAGATACAGGGTGTAAAACTTAAAAAAATTGTAATGATCTAAACCTCTATGCAACTAGTGAGCAAGATCTACAACAGTCTCTTAAGTGGTTCACGAATATACCAAAGATGTTGGCAGGAAGTTCTTATAACAGAATTGTAAAAGTTGGATAAGAGAGATTTGGAGAGATTAAATTAGAGATTTAAAATGCAGGTACTTGCGTTTTTTTTAAATAAACCTTGCCACTTTTACCAAAAACACCAATAAGGCATTTTTATCAATTTTGACAATATATGAACATGCCGAGAAATGCTTAATATTTTATTAAGTAAAAACTACTCGTCGGACAAAAAACGCCATGATATCAAATTTGCTTAAAAGTAAATGAAAATTATATAAATAATTTTTGTTTCAAAAAGCAGTGGCGTACCATGATTTTCTTTAAAAATATTTAATTTAAATCCCGCTCGAACGCCACTGAAAGAAAGAAAAAATATTTTACTTTTAAATATGCCCCCAATGTGTAGTGGCTGTGTACCAAATTTTATTAAAATTTGTAGAGTAGTATCACAGTTATTATAAAAAAGTATATATTTTTTTAAGTTTCACACCCTGTATCTTAAAAGTTAGGACAGTCAGAACATAAGTTTATTTGAACTTTCTTCGTAAAATCATTTAAGGATTCACACCCTGCTTTTCATTTAAAAAAATACAAATGTGGAAGCTTTAATTTTTGAAACACCCTGTATATTTTTTTTCTAAAATTACTAAGATTTAAAAAAATGTTAACGTTTGTTCTAAGCTAATCAATAAATGCCCTAAAATAACCCGAATTACAAATTATTACTTCCATGAAATAATCATCTGGTAAGTAAAAAAGAGCATTCAAAAGAAAAATTATATCTACGCCACTGATGACTTTTTTAAAAAAGTAAAAACCCGTCCCGAGATAAATGTCCGTAGTTTCTAAAAATTGTAAAGAAACAATTAAAATCTTAAATACATAATTTTTTTAGAAATAAAATTCTAATACAGTTTTAAATGGGTACTTATGTACATTGTAAATTATCTAAAAAATACAATACAAAGGTTTCAATCTATAAACAAAGGTTCATTAGCACTCGGTTGAAATTATTTTAATCCAATAAAATAAAATCTTAACAAGACGCCAGACGAGAACTGGGCCAATGGTTGCATCTCAAAATGTGGTTACCAGTTTAGCTAAAAAACTTACTGATAAACTTGTTAGAAAACTGAAAAAAATGAAATGTCTTTAGAGTTTGACATTACTTTTGAAAAATTAACTGGTAAAAGATACACCTATTAGGTATCTTAACCAGATAAAAAAGATTGTAAAAAATGTTTAACCATTTAATAAAGTATTTTATGCGGTATTTGTTTTCTGGGAGATTAAATTTAAACAAATAAAATAATTTCAACCAAGTGCTAATGAACCTTTGTTTATAGATTGGAACCTTTGTATTGTAAGTAACTTAATATTAAATATTTCATTTTTTTTTTTTTAAGTAATATTAACTTTTATTATATTTTGTAAGAGCAGAATAGTTCTTCATAATGTATAAAAGTTTTAATTTTCTTAAAATGTTAATAAACTTTTTAATTTTATTTTGGAGAAAAGCCAAATAATATTTTGTTTAAATTTAATCTCCCAGAAAACAAATAAAGCATAAAATACAGTTACAGAGAGTTTTAAACCTGTCAACAGGGGTCACTGACCCTTGGATATTTTTTAAAGGGAATTTACGTTTAAATCGTTATTAAGGGTAAGATACTATTTTTTATGTAATTTTATTTTATTTTATGCCAGTATCGGTTTATTTTGTCAGATAAAAAAATATTATAGCAAAAAGGTGAAGTCACAAACATAACCTATATTTTCGGACAAAAAAAAGGAGCGCTTATCCTTATTAAAAAGTTGATCTTCTTGGGTTAGTACAACCAGAAAGCACTAAAATAATTTTATTTTTTGGTATAATTTCTTAACATATGCTGCCACAATAAGTGTTTAGTAGCTTTTTTATTTTTCTTTTATGGATATTGAATTGGAAAAAGTAAAAAATGTTTTGACAGTGTTGCCTGATTGCTTTTATTTCCTAAGATGTTAAAAATAGTGTCTGACCAAAATTTTGCTTTCAGCCAGTTTCCGCCAAAAATCAAGTTATGACGGCAGTTTCGGTTTCGGCCAAAATTAGCCGAAACTGAAACTGATTTTGAAGTTATCGTGCGTTTGCCTAACTTCGTTTCTCGCGGCAACGCTATCATAATTTTAAAAATTATAAAAATGATTAAAATGGACTGGTTTTAAAAGGCGAGGCCTTTTTTTTCAAAATTTTTTGAAACTCTCCTATTCAAAGAAGTATATGTACGCCCCAAATTTCAGAACATACCGTAAAGTGAGGTGTCGTCGGACAGCAGAGGCTACTTAGTACATTTGGTTTGCTCGCATATCATCGGCCATAATCGACTGCTCGTTTCGTAAAAATGGTACGCTGATTATACGCTAATATAGTAAACTGATATTGTTTTAACAAAGAGGGTAGTCGATTATGGCCGATAATATGCGAGGAAAACCAAATGCCCGAAGTCGCCCCCGCTGTCTGAAGACACCTCACTTTACGGTATATGGTTTTCCAAACTGGACCTTTTATTGCTCTCCAAAAATTTTTTGACCCCCCCCTAAAAAAGAAGTATACAGAATCAGCTAAATAATATATCACATAGGCAATGTAAAGGAAAGAGACAATCTAACGTAAATACCTGCATGTAAACACATCTGATTGGATTAGTCACATACATCCTTTTTTGTTGCTTTATTCGACGATATCCCAATACCTACCTGCTTAACCAGTATTTACGCCTATTTATATTTGACCACACCAGTTTCGGTTAGACTCTAGTTAAAAAATATGCAAAAATCGGCTAGAATTAACTTCTAAAATAAATTTGCCAAACTTACTTATAGAAAAAAAAATAATTTTATAAGGGGACCAAATATTAACATGAAAAAAGTTCTTAATTTTTTACCTAGACAAAATATATATATTTTTTAAACAAATATATTTAAATTCTTTAGGCTATTGCATTCCAAAGGTTTCGAGTGGCACAAGGGCCCCAAGGGAAAAAGAATTTTACTGGAAAAACCAGAAATTTTCAGAGCCAGACTGAATTACTTACAGAAAATTAAGAACCATGAAGAACAGGGAAAATTTATTATTTATTTTGATGAGAAGTGGATTGGAAGAGAGGGGACAAGAAGAGGGTTACATTGATAATAATAGAATTTTCGGGGTAAAAGGGGGAATTTGTTGTTCAGGCAGATTGGTGGTACTAAACGAATTTTCGACCATGGGGTTTGTGAGGAGAGCTGAGAGGTTATTTAGGCCTAACATTGGTAAGATTGAGTATCAATAAAGAAAATAAATTAATAAAGATTTATTTTAGTTGATTCAGATTTGCAACCAGACATTTCTACTGTAGACAAATGGATGAAAGAAAATCTATTTCCCAATATACCTTTGAATAGTGTCATAGTAATGAGCACTAATCCTTACAAAAAGGTAACAGAAAATAATAATAATAATAATATACCAATTCTGTGTTTATCCTTTAGATTTTTAAGTTTAATACGAGCCATACCTAATTTTTGTTCTTTGTCAAGAAGAAAGTTGTTTTTCTTAAAACAATAAAGAATATTTTAAATTTGACTTTTTTTAGGATTATACCAACATTCCAAATGAATATAGTTCCAAATCGACTTTGATTGAATTTCTCAAAGAAAAAATCTAAAACATAATCCCGTACAAACATGTCCGGATTTATATGGAATTATCAAAAATTATATGGAAAAACAGCCGTGTGAATGGACGGAAATTGACAAAATTATCGAAAATCATGGACACACTGTATTAAGGTAGTTATATTTTATTATTCTTTTTCATTCTTCATACTGGTCCTACAACCTGTTTAAGTAAGTACCTATGGATACCTTTACACCAGCCGTTGTAAAATAATATTGCTTAAACACTAACAGGTATAGATTAGACAAAGAACGCCTGCATTAAAACCTTTCCTAATGCGATGAATAGTGAGTCTCGCTTTGTGGTTACTATAGATTGTCTCCTTTCCATGCATTGGCAAAAATTTGCTAAATTGCTAAATGCGGTCTGGTTGTTTTGAATTATTGCAGCTTCTTTAGCAGTTTTTTTGTTTCCCTAATGTATACTTCACCACATTTACACTGAATTTGGTAGATACTACCAATAGGGAAATGATGACAATAAAAGTCAAGATTTTAGGGTTAATGTACCATTTTATTTTAGATTACCCCCATGTATGTCTGAATTTAACCCCATAGAACTTGCCTGGGCCGATATCAAACGTTTCGTCAGAGATAAAAATCCTTCAGGCAAAATATCAACGAAATTGGTGAAAAAATCACCCTACAGGCAATACAGTGTCTTCAGGAGGACACTCTTCAAGGTTACGTAAACCATGTGATACAAATGGAGGACTATTTTTGGGATAAACAGAGCCACTTACAAGAACATTTTGACAGAGTTACCAAAAGTAGTAGTAGGAGTAGTATTACCACCAGCAATGTTGTCAGTAGTAACACTATTTCTGTAAATACCACGTTAAGTAATGTAACAGTGTTGTCAAATGTTACACTTAGCAACACTTGTAATAATAATTCTAATACTATTTTACATGTTACTAACCCAAGTATTAACACCGTGTCTAGTAATAATGTACAACCAATGGGTTCATGGGTGACAGCAATGCTGCCACATAACCAGTTAAGTTATGTGAAAAATGTGGCAACACCGGTTCTGGATAAATCGCCTGTGATCTGTCAAAGTCAAGAAAGCGGAATGCTGCAACCAGGGCCTTCATATTTAAATCTTTAGATTTGTATGTTTTGTATATTAAAAAATTTTAATAAAAAAGACCTATAAAAATTGTTTTTGTTTTATCTTTGGATAAAAGTATAAATATAGATAAGTTAAACAAATAGTTTTAAATGTAAAATAAAAATTTCAAAATTTAACATTGCTGAAGGACTTTAGGCCAATTAATGTACCAATAAATAACTTTTTACAATACTTATATAGATTTCACACTATATTACATTTAGAAAAATATCCATAAAAGATTTTTTTTTTAAATTTTTAGTCGCGAAATAGGTTTAGCGAGGATTTTCTCCTTTTCATCAAATGTTATGAAAACCGAAAATTATTAGCAAAGTCTTAATACAATTATGTGTAAAGAAGAAAAAATAATATACAGCGTGTTCATTTAAAAAGTTACCACTCAAGTTATCTGCGAAAAGAGACAGATTTGAGAAAATTGCCAAAACACGTCAAGATATTTATTGAGGAAAAACGTTTTATATAAAAAATGGACGGCGCCCAAGGTGCTTAGAGAGAAGGTGGCCCAACTTTCATTTGACAGTTGATAGATGTGAGGTTAAGATATTCTTTTTAGAAAAATGCCGTTATTTCTTTAGTGTTTCGTAAATATCGTGTTAATCGTGTAATTTCAAATGTTAAAAAAGGAATTTAATATGACTTCACATAATCAGCTGTTTACTGTCATAGCAACGTTGGAAAACCTTTTCTCTATGCATATTGGACGGCGCCCCTTCAACTCCTTAACCCCCAGTGCTTCCGTCCCAAAATTCTTAAACTGACGAGTACTTTAAAAATTACCCAAATAACTGATTGGGATGGCCGTATTTCTCAAACTAATGAAGTTAGATGTCCTAAATGTGGTATTTTCTCAAAGCTCTTAAAAATCTAGTAGTTATAATATACAGGTTAGGATAAAAGTGTATATTTTTTTAACGAAGCCCCCTGTATATTATATTACCAATAAAAAGATCTTTAAAAGAGCTAAGAAATACCCTATTAAGTACATCTTACTTTATTAGTTTTGGAAATATGGCCATCCCAATCAGGTATTTGGGTAATTTTAAAGTATAAGTAGCGCTATTTTGTAGAAGGTAAAGATATTGACATTATATTCTAGGGTTATAAAGTACTCGTCAGGCACTTTAAAAGATGGATAACTCGACCCCCGTCTCATTTAAGAATTTTTGTGTGGTGGCCCTAGTGGTTGAGGGGTGAAGGGGTGCCGTTCAATTTTTGTAAAAGTGTTTCCCCTTAATAAATATCTTGACGTGTTTCGGCGATTTTCTGAAATCTATCTCTTTTTGTAGATAACTTGACTGGTAAGTTTTTAAATAAACACTCTGTATATTTCACCCCATATAGCATTTAGAAAAATTGCTGAAAGATTGAGATTTTTCGTGCGCGGGTGAATTTTTCATCAGAAGAACAAGAAATCAAATAAGTTAAAAAAATTAATCGATTTAAAAAAAAGGATAAAACTCACTAAAAAGTAGATAAAAATAAGAAAAATCGGTAAACATACACTAAAAAACACAACTAGTCCCTGTTTTAATACGGTAAAAGGGTAAAGTTTACCCAAAGGTTATCAATTCTGAATGCGCCCCTGATCTTTATTATGGGAGCATATACCACACTAGAGGCAGCTTTGCCGTACCAACAACGTACAGCAGAGCGAAAAAAATAGGTCTAGTACCTTTTTATCTTGCGATCCTGACTTGGTTTTTATGGAACCACCGCGAAAGGGCACTCTTACAAAATAATTTTTAAAATCGGTTCACAAACGCCGGAGTAATCGCGTAATATACACAAAAAACATCAAGCGAATTGAGAACCTCCCCCTTTTTAAAGTTGGTCAAAAATATCCTACATATATCTTCAAACTTTAACCAAATATGTAAAAAAATACTACTAGAGGTTGTTCACATTTCCATGGTATTTAATACAACATTATTTTACAAATGTTTCACAAGAAATCATCTACAGATTCAATACAGTATTTTTATAGTAACTTATCTAAAAACTGTATCTTAATATAAAACTTTGGTATTGCACAAAAATAAAACATCCAATATTTTAGGGTCCTTATACAAGGTGTGTTAAAAGTGTTTTGCAAATTATACTTATAAATACTTATAGACATAAATAAAATTTCCTAAGCTATTAATAAAGCTACATTTTCCTATAATTTTCCTTTTTTGTATCTTTGTCTTGCTTGCGATTTGGTATATCTTGGAGTTCTTTTAATTTCTTCCTTTTCTTCTTCTTGATTCTTCTCTTCTTCCTTAACTAAATATAAATTAGGTATACATTTTACCTGTTACACTTAGTAGAATGTGATAGTTATTATTATTTTTTTATATAAAAAATATTTTTAAATCTAGTGTCCAGAAAAGGGTTTTCTAAACTAATACACTCCTGGACAAAAAGGACTGAACCAACAAAATTTTGTTTAAATTCAATTTTTAATACCTTTTGGTTTTTTGACCGATTTAAATTAACTTTTGGTCTAGTTGTAGCTTCTTTCATTAAAATTATTACTTAATATGGGGATTGCAAAAAGTTTTATAGGACTAGGTGTTATACAGGGAAGAGACAAATGTTGCACTTGACCCAAATTTTCGAACACCCTGCGGTACATAATTTAACATTAAATTTTTTTACCAGTGTATTTGATTTAAAATTCCCATCTTTGCTTAACATTTATTTTTTTCTATCGGTATCTCTATTTAAAAAGAAAATACACATTTTTAAAGATAGATAGATATTTTGGGTGAAAGGTGCATCAGCGACTAGGGCCATTTAGCACATTTTTAAAGAAAACAAAGCGATTTAATTATAATGGTCATAATATATGCTATAATGCAAACATAGGGGAAACTTAAGGTTTTGATGGTAATATTGCCGAAAGTAATAAAGATAAGTATATCAAATATTTTTAAAATTCTTTAAAAGATCTTTTACTGGTGATATAATATATAAGGCGTCTTTTAATCATACTGTATATATCTTAAAATATAACAAACTAATATTTGTATTTATTTTTTATCATAAAAAAATTAATATTTTAAGGAAGGTGTAAAACTATATTACCTAAACACAAATTTGACTGTCTTCCTTAAAAATTTGTATTTCCTTTTAGGATGAAGATATTGATATAAATAAAAAAAAATGTTAAGAAAAGATGGGTCTTTAAAATCCAATACATTGGTAAATAATTATGACATTAAATTATTCCGCAGGGTGTTCGAAAATTTGGGTCAAAATGCAACAGTTGGCTCTTCCCTAATCCCATAAAACTTTTTGCAATCGCCATTATAAATAATATTTTTGATGGAAGTAGCTACCACTAGACAAGAAGATAATTGAAATCAGTTAAAAAACCAAAAAGTTATTTAAGATTGAATTTAAGGAAAAAAAATTATCTGTTTTTTTTTTTTGTCGGAGGTTTATTTAAATCGGGAAAAAACTTACTTAAATCAGGAGGGGGTTCCAACAAACCATCCCTTTGACATTTCATATATGTCCTATATGATCTCGCTAAACCATAACCTATTAAGGATATGATGATTGTGGTAAATGCCATGAGCATAGGATGCTAAAACACAAAAGAAAAATTACAGATAACAAACTTGATTTTTGAGAAAAAATCTGCCTATTTGTTTTCATAAGTTTTAAAAAATCCTCAGCATTACGAAAATTATGTGAAGTAATAGTGGTAAAATTTTCAAAAGGATGGTGCAGTATTTTTGGAGGAATGATGGTTACCGACTTTAAAAACGAAAGTTGTGAAAGAAGTGCTTTAAAGTTCTGAGCACTCAAAAATTTAGAATGAAACATCATCAAAGTCATAGATGAGGCGTGGTTACTTAAATAACTTACGGGCGATCCGGGTCGGGAAGGGATAGGAAGGGGGTTTTAAGGTAAAAAAGTTGTTCTTGATTTCCGGCTAAACTACTAGTCCTATAAAAAAAGTTAAATAGCAAAGTGATGGGTAATAAAAAGATCTACAACTATTGTATTTACACTTTTTTACATACCCCGAAAAGTTATGTGAAAAATTTAAATAACCAAGTTTTTGGTTTTTTATTTTTTTACAAACAAAAACATATATTCACAAAATTTGGTGAAAACTTACCTTGTATGTTACAAATACACTGTAATTTTTAGAATTTAAAATATTTATTTTTTTATTTTATTTTTACTTAATATTGTAAAAGTACCCTTACTTTTTCAATTGAAAATTCAGGTGTCCAAATATCGGCTTTTTAAATAAGTCGGTAAAATTATTGTTTGCTAAAGTCTCTTCTTTTTAATGGTGAAAAAAAATATATTATAATGGTAAATTTTCCCAGAAAATGCAAAAGACTCAAATCCAATTTTTGTTTTAAATCATTATGTACAATTTTAGGCTGTTTATTTATTAAAAATTGCTCTTTAATTACTTAAAAACAGGATTTTATGTTACAATAATAAAGAGAAAAATTAAAATACACTACTATAATTAACAACCAAATAAGTTAATAATGTTTTTATTTGGTAAGACATCTACAATATTTTGAAGAAATTATAGAATTTTCTTTAAATTATATGCCTATGTAAAAAAGTAGATTCAAAAATTTTAGATCTTTTTATTACCTACAACTTTGCCTCTTAGCTTTTCTCTATAGGACTTGCAGTTTTTTTGAAAATCGAGAAAAATCGTTTTTACCCTTAAATCCCCCTGCTCCTATCTTTGATCATCCATAACTTATTTTTCCTTTCATTTTTGTTATATTCTTTACCATTTCCAATAGGTTTCATTCTACCAATTTTTAAAAGGCTTCAGCACTGGTCTATAAACTGCTGTATCTCAGAGAGTCAAAATCTTACCGTAGGCTTAAATGTAAGAAGGCAATCAGCTATCACAATTGCTACTCCAATAACTATGCCTATACCGGCACCAACCCATGGAATTTTTTTGTCAGTGTCTCGTTGCCTTAAAACTTCTTTTGCCGATCTATTTAGTGCTTCTAAAATGTTGATATCATCTGGCTTAAGTTTTAGTGCTTCTCTGTATGAATCGTAAGCATCATTGTAGTGGTTTGTAGCAAATTCAACTTCTCCTAAAAATGTCATTAAAATTATAACAAACAGGTTTAATTAGATAAAATATAAATCTCCAAACTATTCTAGAAGGTAAAGGGATCCTATTGAACCAATTTCATAAACATAGACTAACCTTTTCGAAAATACCCCTTGGGCCACGAAGGGTTCAAATTTATAGTCTGTTTAGCATCATCAAAAGCAAAATAGTAGTGTTTTAGCTTAAGGAATGCAAAAGATCTATTACTATACAATGTATAGTTCTCAGGGTCTAGTTTTATCGCATGAGTATAGTGGAGAATAGCTTCATGAAAATTGTTTTCTTTTACAGCCTTGTTTCCCAGTTCCTTTAGACTTTCCGAAGTCGGCTAAAAAGGTTGGTATTGTATAAATGTTCTTGTAAAATATATTAATGTTTATTTTACTATACCTGCTCTTCCGAGTTTTCCATTATTTTTAATAGGCTGTTTGTAAGTATTGTTTATTTTTTTAATGACCCATTTTTTAAGTTAACCTAAATTCACAACGGCACTAGAGTTTTTAGGCAACCAAAATTAGTCCAACACAGTTTGTGTTGATTTGGTTGCCTAAAATTACTACACTTTCGGACTTCCGGTAGTTCAAATTCATTGAAAAAGAAACTCTATAAGCGAATTTCTGCGAGGTAACCATGTAACAATTGGTGTATTCCTTTTATGCTCTAGAACCGCCCGGAACGACACCAAGGGTGTTTCTTTTACAATTTTTTGACATTTTTTCATGTTGTAGAACCGTTCTTGGCATTATTGACAGTTCAGAGAACGGTTCAGAACGGTTCTACAAGGTAAAAGGAATACACTAATTGTATGTTTTAGTTACCGTGTAACTAGGTTTTTTGTAGAACTACTAACTTACTATGACGTAATAGTAACATTCTTCTTACCCACACCCCTCAAAAAGAACTAGATAAATTACCCGTATTTAAAGCCTGTAAAATAAAACGGCGGATCGTGCAGATACCAGCTTCTAGTAATTTTATTTTTTAATCTAGCTTTTACTACTATTGGCAACATTGTCACTTGTCACTCGTTATTCTCAATTCTGTCATTCAGATTGTGGCATATTTTGTGTTTTTGGAATTTTAATTCCATTTTTGCCGATTTTGTGATTTATTAAAAGTGATTTACAGAAAAACATTTAATTATTGAACAATGCCGACGCGCTGTTTAGTGCAAAGTTGTTTTAATACTTCTAACAACAAAGGATGCGATGTTACGTTTCACCAGTAAGTAAAAAAATATGGTATTATTAGATTTGGTAATTATTTACAAACCGGACGCATCGCCGATTTTATTAAGATTTGGTGTACGCTGCTCACGAATTAAAAAGAATTTTTTGTCCAATTTATTTTCGAGATATCAATTATCACACTTGAATTGAAAACTAACCTAAATTTGGCATATTCCCCCTTTTTTGCAGACAATTCTTGAGTTTTTCTCTAGATTGACAATTAATATTTGATTTCCACCTCTTAAAAATCCATTTTTTATTTATTTTAACCATTTTTGCAAAGCCTTTCAGTAAAACTTAACATTTTTATGGAAAAAAGGGAAAAAAAAGAATAATGGGACTCTAAGAGGTGGAAATTAAATATTTAGTGCCAAATTAGCTTTATGTCAAAAATTGCTTGCAAAAGAAGGAGAAATATAGTGAAAATAGGGTAAATTTGGTTTTTAAGTTTAAAGATGTATGTATATCTCGAAGACAAAACGTGTACAACAAAAAAATCCTTCAGAATCGTAATCAGCGCCCCAAACTTCAACAAATGAAAATTATTAATACCTAGAAATTATCTTTTTTTAAAGACTACCAACAAGTCCTCATAGAAGGAGGAAATGGCTTATAGCGGTTAAAAGAAATCCCGATCAGGTATATGGTAGAAATGTAGTATGTTCTGCACATTTCTTGCCTCAAGATTTTGTGCAGTGTGGACGCCGTAAAAGGCTAAAATTCACAGCATTGCCCTCCCAAAATCTACCTACTGTTATATCTGACAAAAGAAAATATCATTTTGAACAACCTATGACAACTTTAGGTAAGTAAAAATAATTACTCTTCTTTTCATTTTGTAAATTAGTAATCTTTGATTTTAATTAAAAAAATGGTATATTGCTGTATGTAAGTCTGTAGGTACCTACAGTTTTTTAAAATTTACAAAAATAATGACTAAAATAGTCTCTATTTAAAATCTGGTTGCCAGTTTTATACAGTATGTCCATGGATGGACTTTACAATAGGACAAATGGACCAAAAATTTAAATTTTACAGAAAGTCGTGTAAGTATGGCAACTGCTTTTTCTTTTTAAAAAAACAAGATTCACTTTGGAAAAATTTGTTATATTTTGTACAGAGGCTCCAAAATTATAAAAATGTGATGTACCAAGACAAAACTGCTTTTATTTTTAATAATTCGGCAAAATGTCAAATAAAAAAGGTTTTTAGAATTGAAAGAGGACCCTAAATCTAGAATTTCTAAGCAAATAAACAATTTTTTTAGTATCATTTATTTTATTTATGTTTTACAACAATTTTACATAATTTACCTGATTTTACATTTTTTTATTTAAATATATTGACAAAGTTCGACATTAATTATATCGATTATTAGAACTAGGTAAATGATACAAAAAAATAACATTATTTATTTTATGTAAAATTTTAGATATTGGATTCTTATTCAATTCTCTTTTTATTTGACATTTTGCTGAATAATTAAAAATGAAGCCAGTTTTGTCTTGGTCCATTTTCACATTTTTGTAGGTTTTGGAGCCCCTGTACAAAACAAAACAACTATTTTAACGTAAAGTTTGTTTCTTTAAAAGGCAAAAGCTGTTGGCATACACAAACATTTACGTTTTTTGGTCCATTTTTCCTATTGTAAAGTCCATATCGTCAGTGCGATTGCTATACCTAATATGTGTCACAGGATAAGCATGTCACATATCAGATTTAAGGCACGCACCGACGATATGTGGACATATCTAAGCACTTTTTCTTTTTTGATATTTCAGCTTCCTCAACAAGTAGATACTGGGATAAGAAGTCACCTAAGTGAAGAATTCAGACAATAGAAAAATAGGCAAAAAGATATTTAGTGAAAAGACGCTCCAGGTCAAAGACAGGCGAAACAGACACAAACAAAAAACAATAAATAATCCCACTGATTTCAAGACTTAATATTATTTGTAAAATTCCCTTTTAGCAAATGTAATACAAAAGTGGTTATTAAAAATTCCTCACTAGTTGATTATTTTTAATGCCTGATTAACATACACACACAGGCACACTTACCAAAATATTCTAATTTATTGTGTAAATAAATATTAGTAGTGGAACTGTGTCTATGTAAGTTGGCGTCATATGGAAAACTTTTTTATTATTAATTTTACAAAGAAAAGTTATTCTTTATAAAAAGTTCTGCATCGTCAAAAACCTAATATGAAATCATCAGATTTTAAACTATGTCAGTCATCTACGAGGTGTGGCCAGAAATTTAATTTTTGCTTAAGATTAAAGTACCTGTATTTTTGCTAATATCGAAAATTATTCTAAAGAAAAGATGTTAAAAATTAAAAATTACTTCTAAATATGCAACTTTGTTTATTTCCAAAAAAAAATTTTTTTAATTTTTTTCCGCGATAATATTAAATTTAGGCTCTTACATTAGTGCACAACATTTTATAATTGAAAATATTATGGGACACTTTTAACTTAACTTTTTAAATTTACTGTTTAAAAAAATGTATAATGCACTAATGTACAAAATTTTTTTTTTTGATTATTGCCGAAAAAAATATTAAAAGATATTTTTCTTTTTTAATTGAACAATATTGCATATTTAGAATTAATTTTTAATTTTAAACATTTTTCTTTATAAGAGTTTTCGATATTAGCAATAATACAGGTACTTTACTCTTGATCAAAAATTATATTTTTGGCTAACCTCATTGATGAATGACACAATTTGATATCTGATAATTTGATTTCAGGTTTTACACTTGCAGAACTTTTTATAATTAGTAACTTTATTTCATAAAATTAAAAATAAAAAAGTTTCCCCATGACTCCAACTTACGTAGACACACCGTATACCACAATTTAGATAAGCACTAAAGCTGCTTAACCACATATCTTACTGCATAACAAAATATATAAATAGTGTTGTAAGTGAAGAATGGATGCTATATAAAGAGGAGATTTTATTGGTGTTTTTATTTTGATTGTGTTTCTAAACATGTTTATAATGTAGTTTTTAATTATTTTGCTATATGAATATTAAAAATGTTTATACACGTTAAGCCAATTCAAAAGGTTCATAGGCAATATGTGGAAAGTCTAACGCGTATAAAACACTAACAGGAAGAGATTAGACAAAAAATGCCGGCATGTAAAGAAGATACCACCTTTTTTCGGCTTTGTTATTGCTTTAGTTTTCTATAAACGTTTTAAAGTGGCTGAATATGTGTATTTGTATATTTCTTATGTATACTTTACTTTAAAGCAAATAAAAGTAATTTATATTTGTTTGTTTTTGTTACTAACAACCTCTTTATGGAATAATTACCGAATAAGTCACAATTATCCTTAATATAATCTTAATATAAATTTTTCCATACTAAATTTAAAAAAAAAAGATTTAGTTTGACAAAAGTATAATTTATTTATCCTTCATGGCCTTTTTACTACCTTTTTCTTAACCATAATATTATCTAAATGACAATAAACTATTATTTAAAATTTTAAATTATTTATTATTAAAATATAATTTTTGAAAATAATATCGGACCTATTATAAAAAATAGGTTTTAAAATATTATTATGGTTGATATAAGAATTTAGCGTTTGACGTTAGCCAGTTTAAATGTTATGATTAGCTTAAAAGAACTTATATACTTTTGTTTTTACAACATTATTATACAGCGTGTCTACTTAAGTTCGCACCATTTGGAAAAAAAATTTATAATTAATTTTACGAAAAAAAAAAGTTATTCTTTGTAAAAGTTTTGCATGGTCTAAAAGCTAATATGCAATTATTCAGTTGCAATTTTTACAGTGGTATACGAGGTGTGTTAAAAAATATGAATTTTTGTCAAGAGGACATCTTATTTTTCATATCAAAAATTTTTATAAGGAAAAAATGTTCAGGATTAAAACAGCCTTTCAAACAATATGCAAATGAGTTTTGAGTAAAGTGCAAAAACTTTTTTAACATTTTTTCTGCGATAACAAGCATTTCTGTGAATTTTTGGCGGTTTTGACAGCTTTTTTAAAAATTAGATTTCAAAAGTTTTTCAGAGTTTTAGCAGAAAGTGTACCAGTTTTGTACATGAACACTTTCAAACATTTGCTCTGTTGTTTTAGCCTTTAAATTTTTAAATGTGCCATTCAGTGATCGGTGATCACCATCATTTTTGTTTTTGTTTGTTATTTTTATTTTGTTTATTGAGCAAGAAATGTAGGTGTAAGACTGTCTATTGTATACTTTGTATAAATATTTGTGATTATTTAGGTAATAGGGATGAATGTGACGCATACAGGTGTATGTTACACCTAGGCGTCATTAATTATATATTTTTTAGATATGTATTATTTTATATTAATATGTATAGTATAGTTGTACTCACTGTATAAATTTTGGTTAAATAAATGAAATGAAAATAAGAATGCACGTCACCATAGTATGCACTAATAAAAAAAAATTAAATGTAATGAATGAATTCTTTTTTTTCTGAAATGAACAAGTTTGCATATTTAAATGGTTTTTAAATCTAAATATCTTTTCTTTATAAAAATTTTCGTAATTATGAAAAATAAGGGTACTTTTCCCTTAAACAAAATTTATATTTTTTGACGTATCTCGTATACCACTGTAAAAAATTATTATCTGATGATTGCATTTAAGGTTTTACATCATGCAGAACTTTTTATAAAGAATTACTTTTTTGGTAAAATTGATACCTAATGAAAAAGTTTTTATATAGTGCAAACTTAAGTAGACACGCTATATATTTTTAAGTTATTTTTTAAGGTTAATATTTTCTTCCCATAGGAAATGTAGACTGCACATAATTTACATTGGGTATTTTTTCTATCTTTTAACTTGTAAATGAAATGGAATAAGTTTTAAATATCAATTTAAACTAAAAAAATATGGAAAGGTAAAAGGGAAAAAACACAATGATTTAATATGGTTTTATTTAAGGACATATGACATGTTTCTGTTTTAATGTTGAATTATCTGGTAAAGGTATCCTTTTTTAAAAGTAAGCATAATGCTTTATAACCTGCTGCATACATGGTATACTCTGAGATACTATTTCCACAGACCATACGGTACGAATATTTCTATTTTGTAATTTTTTAACCTGTCTTTTTTTTATTTCTTTTTTAACAGCTGTTTTTACTTGCAGTAGATAGCTACTTCAGTACTTAATTATAAATTTTGTTCTTTTATTTGTGAAATTTCCAGAGCCTTTTCACTTGAATCCATATTTAATCTAAAATATTAAGTAAATTAGTATACTCAATATTTAATATAATAATTTTTAAAAATTAAAAATTTGCTGTAAATAAAGCTTACCCAATTTACTTTGATGTGCACTATTAAAAGTTCAGATATTTGATTCATCTTGATGCTCAAGAGCAATAGCCTAATGCCGGAGGTACTAAAAACAGCCATAAAGGGTTACTCAATTTTATGTGTATATCTCAAAAATAAATCTTTTCTTTGAATGGCTATATCCAAGCCAGCCTTTTCCTTAATTGATGGCAACTGTTTTAACTTGAGCAAATTAAGGTTGTATTCTGGTTCTAATTTATTTTCAGTTTTGGACCCTTTTTGACTGATAAGCTAAGTTTTTGCTGCAAATTTCTTTCAAAATATCTGAAACAAACTCTTCTAGTAGCACAGCTTAAACAATCTTTCCTGCAGGAAGCTGCAAACCATACTTTTTGTGTCAAACTAGTTTTACGGAAACCATAAAATCTTATATTATGGATATGGATTTATCAAAGTTTTCACTTAGATTGTTACTTTTTTAGGTAATTATGCCGAATAGGGTTTTCTGCCAATTTTAAGATTTTTAAAAAATTTTGGCTTACATGTTATCTCTTATTTGTTCCTAATAATAGTGTAATGGCGCAGTTATAAATAATTTAGTATTTTTTGTAAAAAATAAAAATTGTAAATTTTCGAAAGTTATTCACTCTTATTATGAACAATCGGCAACATGGTATAAATTTCTACATTTCAAAGAGGAGTTCGTTGATTTCAAGTATATCTATCCTTATTGTTTTCTTATAAAATAGGCAAGACAGAGATAAACCGCTTTGAACAGTCCATGAAGGACACAGTTCATTTCATTTGATACTCTTCTAGAAAGTTATGTGATGCTATCCTTTAATTTTGTATAGTATAGAAAAAAGATAGAAATAATCTGTAGTGTGAAACGAAGGTATTAATAAAATGAGAGGGTAAATAATAAATTGTTCTAGTATCTAAAAGACAAAATCGAGAAATATTTAGAAAAAATAGATTATTTCTGGATTTTAACCAGAACTAACAGTTTTGGGTAATGGTTAGTTCTGGTTAGTTAAATCTTTTTATAACAACGGCTTATATCTGTTCAACTTTACGCATCCGAGTTGTATATGTAGTGGATTTTTTAAATAAAATTCAACGTGCCGTAAGTCACGGTCAGGTTAGTTCTGGTTAGCAAAGCGTTTTTTTTTAATTGGCTTTAACTCATTTTACCTATTTTACCCGGCCCATCACCCCTATTCAATTCTCGGTCCCGTAAGTTTATTAAGTTAAAATTAATTAAAAACGGGATATTTTGGATCAGCGCCACTGGTTTTTTATTAGGAAAAGGGTCTAAGATCAGTGAGTATCATTTATTTTAAAAAATTCATCAAAACGGCAAAAAACCCTTTTTTCACAATATTTTTATTAAAAAAAAATAGGACGAATTTACTTTTTACCTTTTTGACATAATATTCGATGTTGCCAATTGCTTTTACATTTTACTTGCTATAAATGGCGTTTTCGTAACCTGAATTTGTCATTTAGAGGTTATAAATTAAGTTTTTTCATTTTCTTTTAAATTTCTTATTTTTTCATCAAAAATATTCGGAAAAAATATAATTTTTACTTAATTCTGTATGTGATCTTGGCAAACATTCACTCATTTTACTCATTTTACCCCGCCCAGCACCCCTATTCACTCCCCGGTCCCGAAAGTTTCTTTAGTTATAATTAATTAAAAACGGGATATTTTGGATCAGCGCCACTTGGATTGTATTTAGAAGAGGGTCTAAAATCAGTAAGTATCACTTTTTTAAAAAATCTTAAAAACGGCAGAAAACCCTATTCGGCACTGTTACCCTTTTTTATTTTAAGAAATGGGCGTATATATACAAAATGTATAATAATTGTTTACAAATCAGTCGCTTGGAGCATTAAAGCAAATAAAAATATCAAATGAATGATGTCTGGTCTCATACACATAAAGGTAAACTTTGAAAGTTTTACTAATAAACCATTGTTTAAAGCACTTAAAAACAATTTATCTTATAATTTAACTAGTTTAAAGTCAGAACACTGCCGAAAAGCAAAGTAAAACCATAAAATAATAAAAACCACATAAGAACTTGTTTGTTTATGTTTGGTGATCATCTGTTAAATGACATTGCGGATGCAGACCTCGAACGATGTTGCCAACAGAAGTAAGTGACTGTTCCCAATATCGCGAAATAAAAGTCACTAGAAGCCGGTGTTCGCATAAACTGCCATTTTTAGAAACTAGTAAGTATTATAGTTCTTTTTAGAGGTATGTGTTCTTACCATAACTGGTAACTACCCCCAGAGTGGCTTTCCAGTGACGCAAATAGAGCGCTCCCGAGCAATGATCTGAAACTCCCGAGTAGCTCAGGAGCATTTCGTTCTACTTTATGGCGTTCCAGTGACTGAAAGTGTTATGCACCTGAGCTACTCCGTTTTTGTTTCCCCTTGCCCCTCATGCACCAACCCCTCTTTTGATTTTTGTGCTTCAAACGTTTTTTTTTATGGTTAGGGAAGGATTTTTAAAATTATTTATTTAAAATGGAATTAGATATTTAAAAGAAATTATTATTATAAAGCCAAGAAAGGTTAAAAACAACGAAATTTTAAAATTTCTTAAAGTATCTCTCTTTCCTTGTCAAGGATGCGTTCCAGTGACTAACTTTTTAGAGCAGTTCAAGAGCTTCAAGCCCTGGAGCGTGACGCACAAAAATTTTCGTCACTGGAAAGACCCTCAGGTGGATAGTTTCAGTTCGTCTATCTCTGTTCATCTTATTTATGTGTAAATATTTATAGTTTAAAAAACTAAAAAAACACGCTTTTATATGCAACCGAACTAAAAATTAGAAAATAATTTTTCATTAAAAAAATATTGTCATTTCATAGTAAAAAGCGTGGGGTGCATTTTACTATTTTTCATAACTTTTCCATCATAGATATTGGCAAATATAATAATTATAACATTTAATATATTAAGCACCCCACGCTTTTTACTATGAAATGACAATATTTTTTTAATGAAAAATTATTTTCTAATTTTTAGTTCGGTTGCATATAAAAGCGTGTTTTTTAGTTTTTTTAAACTATTAATTATTTTTCATTTTTTAGTTCGTTATATCAATTAACTTTGCTACTCTTGACAAAATGGCGAAAAATTTTTTAGTGAACAAGAGTAGCAAAGTTTGAAATGTTGCCAACAGATGGCAACCCACTAAAAAATTTCTTCGCAATTGAGTAGCAAAGTTTGGAATGTTGCCAACAGATGGCAAAGAGTAGCAAAGTTTGAAATGTTGCCAACAGATGGCAACCCACTAAAAAATTTCTTCGCAATTGAGTAGCAAAGTTTGGAATGTTGCCAACCGATGGCAACCCAGGTGTTGTTTTTATAATATAATGGAATTTTTTTCCTGGCGATCAAAAACAAGATAACGGGATACTGTTTGCAGATTATTGCATAGTCATGGGTCCTTAATACGTGTGCAAAGTTTCAAAGAAATCGAATAGCTGGAAGTTGGTTAAAATTAGGCTCAAAGATTCCGTTACATAGATAGTCAGATGGATAGATAGATAGTTACAACCCAAGTTAATAAAAGCGTGTTAAAAAGTCGTCCAAACTCAAGATCGTTTGACTAGGTAAGGTTGCCTCGTAAGTCTTGCAACATGGCGGACCATACGTCACATATGTATTTTGCTCATTATTTAATGAAGTTTTTAACAGTGTAGTTTGTGTTTTTTGTCAATATTAAAGAAATACTTTTAAATACTGCTAATTCCAGTTGTAACCGTAACTTCTTTATTTCCTATTAATAAATTATTCAACAATGATTATTCTAGCTGATTTTTAAATATTGTATATCGCGCTCTTTCGCTCTCATAGTATTATCTGTCTAGACATCCTTGTTTGCTATGTTGGCGCCAAGGAACCAGCAGTGCGGTACATATGTGACGTAATGAGGCAACCTTACCTAGTCAAACGATCTTGGTCCAAACTGCAAATTATAAATGTATTTTGTGATTATAAAAGATTTTCAGGTTAAGCTGGAAGACGTAAATTTTTTCCTGTTGTGTGTATTTTTTTATTGAGTCATGAATAAAATTACCGTTTCATTAAACAGTATTGAGGTCAGCCTCCAGGCTGAAATAGAATTGGTAAATCTCTTAAAAAAGGTAAGTCTAAACTTATACCTAATAATGTCTAAAGATATGTCCTCAAATATTTTTCGACATTATAGTGGCTCCAAATTATCCCTGTATTTTATTTTTTAGATGATACAGCTCTAATCGAGTTTGTATGCGACCAAATAAAACAAAACCAAGTAGATTTCCTTAGTAGTAAGCTGTCAAAGCATACTATGACGTCATTATACCAAGTAACCAGTATGTTGTGGTTACTTCACAGAAATTCGTTTTATGTTCAAATTGCCTAAAAAAATGAGTTGTCAAAGTAGGTAGAATAACCTCCATCCAAGAATAAAATATGACGTTTCCTTGTGTGACGTCTAGTTGTTCTTACCAAACAAAATTGAAAATATTAAATTAAAAAGTAATTAATTTTGGATTAATAAATATAGATAGTTGCTTAAGCCAGCTGAATGCATATTTTACATCCTTCGAAGCTGTTAATTAGATCGGTTACAGGTGGAACAGTTAAAAAGTTTTTTTCTATAGGTAAGTATAGGTACAGTATATATTTTTACGAATTTTAACGAAAAATTAGCTTGTTTTACTTCAGTTTTTATGTCTGTAACATCCCACATCTCAACTGATGGAATGTTTTAAATATTTTATTTACAGCCATTTTTGCTGATTCTCTACCAAATTATTACTAATTGATTATAGTAAATATTAATTGTGTTTCTACATTGAAATTAAACAGTTATATTATGTATTTTACTGCCTGTTTTTAGTACTGTTACTATTCTTGGAAAAACTAGTCCCAAGATGACAGGGTCTTCTGAATTTGTTCTACGGAGAGTGGAAAATATTACAAAGTCTCAGGAAGATAAGCGATTGTACAGAGGATTGGAGTTAAGGAATGGTAAATATGTAAAGTATAAGTAGTTTTAATATGTACATTTTAATATAGGAATTATAAATATTCACTAATTTAATGCAATTATACCTGAAAATATTTATTAATTTGAAAAATGTGACTGACATACAAAATTAAATCTCATTAATGCTAATAGGATTTAAAATTTTCCTATGACAGTTCAGCAGTGTTGTCACCTCTTAATTTACTTAATAATTAAAGGGTTTTTGCAAAAACAACCAATGTCATTTATTTCTAATATGGTGTCAATGTCAAGTTTTTCCAATTTCCAAAAACTGATGGTTATAGAACCTTCAAATATATGTATCTAAATGTGCAAAATACAGATATATTTACGAACAGATTGCAAAAAACTATTTAAAGTTAGCCATAGAGATTTAATAAAGTTTTTTTTTTAATATTGGGAGAATATTGAAAATTTGATATTGGCTGCTTTTGAAAAAACTCTTCTATTGTTTACTTATCAGACACCACCCTGATTTTGATAATTTTTTTGCATACAAATAATCTGAAAAAGTAAAAACTATTTTTATTTATTTTACACTTTTTTGTGTGTTTTATGTGCATAGCCATTCATTTCAGTTTCATTGTGTTGCTTGTTTTGTGCATTTTTCTTTTTTTTTACTTTTACATTTGATCTATGTTAATTTTATTATTATTACCTGTCTGATGTCCCCTTTAATAAATATTGGAACATGTTAGTTTCATTGTATTGGTTGTTTTATACATTTTTTAATTTATTTTACATTTAATTTATGTTAGTTTTATTATTATTATTATTGACCTGTCTAATGTCATATGTATGATCTTTATAGACTAATAAATGGAATTGAATTGAATTGAATTTTACAAGAGCTAATAACAATATTGTAGTGCCACAATCTAATAGTTCACTAACCCTTGATTCATTGTTTCATCAAGGAAAAAACCTTTATAACAGTATCCCTGAGCATATAAAAATTTACCATTATCTAAATTTAAAAACAAGTTAAGATAACAATCTTGATCGACTTATTTAACTCTTGTGTACTTCTCTATAGTTTGTATATGTTTATATCGAAGGTTTAAGATAAATTAGATAAATATTGTACAACATTTTTGTGTTTTTCAATAAAATGATTTTGATTTTGACTTGATTTGCCCACAATGCTAAATGGGGATTTACTCGAGCGTCATAGAGACCTATTGGGTTGCAGAGCTTAAATGATAAGAAGAAAAAAATGTTATATAATGTATACTTTTTATCGGTGGGGGAAGTGGCTATAGACTTTTAAATATGTCACAAAAATACTATTATTATTTCGGCCTATGGATATTGTGCAGGTTGTATCCAATTATATATTTTTCTTATCCCTGCCCTCTGTTTCCCATATGTCACTCTCAAATTGTCAGATTAGTGGAATATACACTGTTTGGCATGTAATTATTTTACCCTATTGTAATCTGACGCACTCAAAATTTCTAGTGGATATATTTTTGTTTTTTATGATCGGCTCTGTATACGGGGCTCATATTTGGAGGTACTTAACCGGGTACAAGGTATCCTCCGGTATATAAATTTGCCGCTCTGTAGTAAATCCCAAAATCCCCGCTTGGGCTCCCCTACCATCTTAAGCAAAATTTATATTTTATAACATACCTCGTATACCACTGATGAGTGCATTTTAGGTTTTAGACCAAGCAGAACTTTCTATAAATAGTAATTTTTTTCGTAAAAGTAATAATAAAAAGTTTTCCTTATGGTGCAAACTTAAGTAGACACACTGTGAGTATGTTCAGAATTTTTTCATTACTTATACAAAAACATTCTTTAAGTTTTCTATCAAAAGCACATATTTCAGTATGATGAGGGCTTAAAATTTGGGCAGTTTCATAAAGATCCCAAAAGTCAAGGGATGTTTCAATATTTTATAGAAAACTAATTTTTCTTGTTGATTTACAAAAATATATATTTTTTGAAACCATTCAATTGTTTAATTATGGATATCTGGCAACATAGCCTACTGACAACATACATACATACATAAGCTCTCGAGACAAACTAAGAAAATGTGTGAAGTGTTAAAATAAGTTGAGTCTTCAAAACATTTTAAATGTTTACCTATTTATTTTTCTTAGGCATGAAAGTGCTCCTGGTAAGTGATCCACTCACAGACAAATCAGCAGCAGCTATGGACGTCAACGTCGGGTTCCTTAGTGACCCCAAAGAAGTGAAAGGCCTTGCTCATTTTTGCGAACATATGCTCTTTTTGGGTACCGAGAAGTACCCAAACGAAAACGACTACAACAAGTTTTTGCAGGAACATGGAGGCAGCAGTAACGCAGCTACTTACATGGATCATACCATGTATTATTTCGATATTGTTCCTGAACATTTAAAAGATGCATTGGACAGGTAATTTTTTTATTTACATGTTTATTTTTGAATTTATGCAATTTTTATTTATAAATTTATTAATCTTCAACTTTTTGGGGTTAACAAAAAGGCCTTAAGAAAAAAATGATTAAAAAAACCGGAGTAGACAATGACAAAACAGTTAAACTAGTTTTTCTATTATAGCTTTATAGTACTTAGGCAGTAGTAATTTTAAAAAGTATTAACTAAAAACAAAAATAAAAACTTGAAAATAAATTATATAATTTTTTTATGTTAAACGTTTTTATTGTACTAAAAGCTAAAAAATAATTTGGTAAGTGCTAGCTACCAGATCGCACAAATATTCTCATCAATCTGGGGGAATAATCAGACAAATAATAAAATCGTTGAGCACGTGAAATTTCTATTATATCAAAATCAAATCAAAATCATTTTATTGAAAAACACAAAAATGTTGTACAATATTTATCTAATCTATCTTAAACCTACGAACACTACTCACTACATAAATTATTAAATTTGGTAGTATTATACATATACAAATTATAGCGAAATACACAAGAGTTAAATAAGTCGATCAAGATTGTTATAAAATTCAGTTAGTGAATAATTTGTACAGTTTAGCAGGTGTTTTCTTAACTTGTTTTTAAATTTAGGTAATGGTAAATTTTTTATATGGTCAGGGATACTGTTATAAAGGTTTTTTCCTTGATGAAACAATGAATCAAGGGTTAGAGAACTATTAGATTGTGGCACTACAATATTGTTATTAGCTCTTGTAAAATGGCTATGCACATTATTTCTCCTTTGAAAAAATCCCTCCAAATTGTACTTATGCAAAAGAGTTAGAGTATCAATATGTATTTACTCTGGATATGCTATACCCATGTCTTAAAAATTAAAGTATAAAATATAAAATCTATAATACAGCCTAAGCCACCCTACATATGCCTGCAACACACCTCAGAATATTTCATTTAACATAAAATTTTAATAAAATTTAAAACCTACATTACATTTAAAATACAATTTTTTATAAAATTTAAAACCTACTACAAGTAAAGCCTAGAATAGCAATTAAGTACTTTTTTCTCTTAAACTAAACAAGATATAACAAAACATTAGGAAACATTAAAGCTGTATTAAAATTTGGTTAATCTAAATAAAATACAAATATTTTACACTTACTTATTTTCCGTAGTCAGTAGCGTTTCTTTGTTAGAAATATTCATTAAGGTGTTGCTTAAGACGCTACTGGACTTATCAAGTTTAATTAAGTTAGTGTTAAAATAACCCCTTAATGACATAAATAACATTGCCAAATTATGACAGAATTGGATAAAGGTTATTTAAGACTAACAAAAACTAATTTTTTATCACAACTTTAACACACTGTCTCTTGAGAAAGAAAAATTTGCAAACGCAAGTTTATGTGAAGTTTTTTTCTTATTTTGATAGGACAATTTTGGCACCACAGTTCACTATGAGAAAACCCTGTCTACAGGGTATTCATTTCTTTTTAATTACTATTGTAATATGATTAGACAATAAATCTAATATATTATATAAAATGCTAATGTACGTTCGTGTGTCCACGATTTTCGCTATCATCCGCAACTCCGATCGACTTCTCGTCGGGGTTACAAATACCCCTTGGTCTCCCATTGTGAGTAAGGGAGTTTGGTCGGGGTGGGTGGAAGTGGGTGGTTGTGGGTGGCAAAAATGTAAAATATGTGTAGTGACGCCATCTGTTGTCGAGTAGTTGAACTTCATTCAGAACAACGGTTATTTGGGTCTCATATAAACTCCCGAGCGAAGCCGGGAATCATAGCTAGTCTAATCTAATATATTATATAAAATGCTGTACGTTCGTGTGTCCACGATTTTCGCTATCATCCGCAACTCCGATCGACTTCCCGTCGGGGTTACAAATACCCCTTGGTCTCCCATTGTGAGTAAGGGAGTTTGGTCGGGGTGGGTGGAAGTGGGTGGTTGTGGGTGGCAAAAATGTAAAATATATGTAGTGGCGCCATCTGTTGTCGAGTAGTTGAACTTCATTCAGAACAACGGTTATTTGGGTCTCATATAAACTCCCGAGCGAAGCCGGGAATCATAGCTAGTCTTACTATAAAAATGTTTTGACGAGTCCACCACGAATATTCATACCGCCAGATATAGAAGCGGCACTTTAACCACCAGAGTTTATCAAATATTAATAGTTAATGCACTCTCTTGCGGCTCGTTTGAAAGCAGCTTTCAAACAGTGCCGGCAAGGTCAGGCCACCGTGTACCATTCGAAGCGACCGACTACACAGTATAGAAAAGAATAACATGCTTTGTTGTGGCCAGCAAGTCGTCTGAGGAAAGGCGGGGCAGAAGGGGCCCGATCGGAGCCGCGTCGTCGAGTGAATTAACTATTAATATTGATAAACTCTGTTTCAACCCAGCCTCAGTCAATGTTGAATGTTTTACATACAATTTTTAAAGAATGTGCCAAAAATCGTAAGTTTTAGAGTCACGAAACCATTAGACCCATGGGCAAGTCTTGGGTATCGGATTGAGCGGGTTTCATAACTGTAACCAAAACCATTTTCGGCACAATGTTTAAAAATTGCATGTAAAACATTGTGGTAAACTTGTCCGACAAAGAAAGTGACGCGTTTGTCCAGTCCGAACATTTGGCATTGACAGGCTGGGTTAAAGTGCCACTTCCATTTATGGCGGTATGAATATTCGTGGTAGAGTCGTCAAAAGGAACCCCCTAAAAAGATTTTAAAAGTGATATTATCATAAAGTCAATTTCATTACTGACCCAGGGACCATTAGTTTTATTTTTTAAATTATTTATGGTTTTTATTTGGTAAAAGTTAGTTTAATTGAGGTGATGATTTTAATTGTCATTCTGATAAACTGATTTAAATCATTAAAACCTTATTTTTTTAGATTTGCTCAATTTTTCATATCTCCCCTGTTCACTGAAAGTGCTACAGAACGCGAAATCAACGCTGTGAACTCTGAACATGACAAAAACATTCCAAGCGATCACTGGCGAATTAACCAATTGGATCATCATTTGTGTGATCCGGATCATCCATATAACACTTTTGGAACTGGAAACACGGCAACATTAAGTACAATGTTGAAGGAAAAGGGGATTAATGTTAGAGATGAACTTCTGAAGTTTCACAATCAATGGTATTCTTCCAGTATTATGGGTTTGGCTGTATTGGGAAAAGGTATATACATTAGGGTATCCGTTATTTCCCAAATCGATTTTTTTTAGCCCTCTAAACTTTTAGTTTATAGCCTAAAAAAAAATATCCAATGTAAAAATGCTCTTAATTCCCGATTTAAACCGTGCCCCGATCATGTTGCTTTTCCTATTTAAATAACATGGGGTTTTTACTTTTTTTCTCAGCCAAAAATAAATGAAAAACTCTACTTATATTACGAATTTGCGATAAAGTCACTGCTTTAAGAGTTATTTGCCGTCAAACGTTCAGTTAGGATTGGGGGTTCCTTTTGACGAGCCTTACACGAATATTATTTTTTTTTTTATTAACCCATCCTCGGGAGTTTAATAGTAAACCGGCATTTTTAAATTAAACACTCTGTATATTACATCACCGTAAAATAGATATTATAAAAAGCTTTAAAAAATACCACATTTAATATGTCTATCTCTTATAGTTTTGAAAATATGGCCATCCAAATCCAAAAATAGTAGATAATTTTATTAGTGTCTATTTTATCTCCGACCCTCAACTTAGTGCTTTTAGCTTAGCGCTGAAAATATTATTATTTTTTTAAACTATAAAATAATACATATCAAATGTGATACTTTCTTTAAGCTCTTTAAAATATCTATTTAACGGTGATGTAATATACACAGAGTGTTTTATTTAAAAATGTCGGTTTACTATTAAACTCCCGGGGATGGCCACAATCCAATCTTAACTCAACGTTGGACGGCAAATAACTCTTAAAGGAGTGACTTAATCAAAAATTCGTAAAAGAACTTTTTGTAGAGCATTAAATTTCACATCAGAATATGCGATAGTAGAGTTTTTCATCCATTTTTGTCTGAGAAAAAAAAAAAGTAAAAATTCCAAAACCCCATGTTATTTAAACGGGAAAAGCAAAATGATTGGGGCAGGGTTTGAATCCGGAATTAAGAGCATTTTTACATTGGATAATATTTTTAGGCTATAAACTAAAAGTTCAGGGGGCGTTGGCTAAAAAAAATCGATTTGGGAAATAACGGACACCCTAATATACATACATTAAACCATTTAGTTATTATTTTTCTTATTTGTAACTTTATTTATTTTATAGAAAGTCTAGATGAATTGGAATCTATAGTTGTGGATTTGTTTGCCAAAGTAAAAAATAAGGAAATTGAGGCCTCAAGATGGGAAAAGCATCCTTTCAGAGATGATCAGCTGGGGACTCTTGTGTATATCACTCCAGTCAAAGACGTTAGAAATTTGAACATTGTTTTCCCATGTGATGATTATAGTCAATATTATAAATCTAATGTAAGTATTTTGGTATTTATTATTATCATAAATTATGATATATAAGCATTAAGATTTCACAAACAGTAAACACAGTGTAAAAAGTGAATAGAGTGACTACTTTTTTTTACCAACCCATGAGTAAGAAAAGACACTTTATGAATGTTGGGGTGGTCAAAAAATTGACAGTTTTTATTTTGACTTCTGACACTAAACAGTTGGATCCTAAACTCTGTTCAAGTTACATATGCAAAATTTTAAACCGTGATTAACGCATGATATAGCATAATATTGCGTTTTCTGTACGGCTATTGATTGAAAGGTGTATAACGCATGTAAATAAACGTTCTGCAATTATAACGATATTTTAAGTTATTAGAGTTTCGTTTTTTCCAAAAATTGATAATTAGTTAGCCCAATGGATGAAGATAGTGATGGTGATGGAAAATTCGGAAAAATTACAAAAGATAATGAATATACACAATATCAAGGTAGGAAAACAACACTTTTATTGAAGACGTATGCAGATAAAAACCCTAGAATACAAAAACAATATAACAAAGAGACTCCTAAAAAAACAGTAAAGACGCCCAACAATTTAAACGAGATTTTAGCACGCCAGACGCTATTTTTAACGACAACATTGGAGATGAGGCAATCTTTAAACCACGTAATGTTGTAAAAAGAACTCCAGATTCACACAAAACTGATCGTACAACAGAGAATATATTTAATTCAAACAAAAGACAAAGATCCAATTCCAGTCCAAGCCTATTGGAAAAAAATAAATTCATAAAAAAAAACAAAACATGAATTATTATTATTCACAGACTTTATTAGGCACTTGGCCCAAAAGGCTAACAACCGAAGTCTTCCTGCCATATAAACAATTTACAGTGTTTTTATATTTACATTTATACTACTATAATACATACATATACAAAAGGTAATTAATCATAATAATTAAAACATATCCTTAATTTAAACAATATTCACCTAAATTTAATTTTGTAATTCTAAAAGGGTTTCATATAGGGTTTGTAAAGGGTATTTACGTTTTGGACGGATAATAGGGTTCCTGGTATGAATAAGAGGATTAATAGTATTGAGGTTTGAACGTTTATTAACAAATTTTGTTTAGGGTCTGAAGGCGAAAATTTGGGTTTGTTGGTATAACAGGGTATTTGAAGGATTAAACAGAGGATTTGTAAGGTGTCTCATTTTTGTTACTGTCCTTAGGCTGGTTCTTTCACCAATCTCAATGTTGTAGAGAGCTTGTCTGCGGGCATTACATATTCAAATTCAAATTCATATATTACGGTTAAAACAATTTACATTTACCGACGTCACAATTTAAAATAGTATAAAACTACACAATATTAAAATAGTTAAAGCACAAGTCTAAATTATACATTACTAAATAAAATTTCACTACAAATACATTTTTTATTTTCTGAACATTTCTGAACATTTACATTTAGACTTATCCAACTAAAAGTTGTCATTGACAAAAAAAAACACAGATTTTGCACAATAAACATAAAGTCACAAAACTGGGAGTACTCTACACATTGTCAGGCTGAGAAGGGGCTCTCATTCCCCAGAAAGAATCTAAATCAAAATTCAGATACTCCTGGACGCCATAAAAAGTACACTCTAGAAGCAAGTTTTTTACCTTGTTTTTAAATGCATTCATGGGCAAATCCTTAATTTGATCAGGAAGTTTATTATAACATTTTGGGCCGAAATAGTTTGCTGAAAATCGTGAGCGTTCTAGCCTATGATAATTAATTCTTATTAAGTTATTTGATCTTGTGGGGTATTGATGAAAAAAATGATTTTTATTAAAGAGATGTAAGTTTTTATGGCTATATACTAGACACTCATAGATGTATCTGCATGGCAGTGTCATGACCCCTAGCTCTCTGTAAGCGCCTCTGGCATCATCCCTATAGCCGACACCAGCAATCACCCTTATAGCTCTTCTTTGAGGCTTAAATATTCGTGCAGCCTGGGTTGAGTGACCCCAAGCCAAAATGGCATAGCAGGCCACCGATTGAAAGACCCCATGAAATGCCTGAAGAAGACTGGATCCTGGCAGTATGACCCTAAGGTTCCTAAGCAGGTATATGCTTTTTGAAAGGCGTTCGGCCATATGCTCAACATGTTTGTCGAATTTAAGGTGTGGGTCAAGATATACTCCCAGGAACCTGACCTCCTCAGTTCTCAATTTCTCTCAGACCGAAAGTCATTCCTTCTGTTTTTGTTTCATTAAGTGCAAGTCTATTAGCATTAAACCTATTTTTCAATTCACTCTCACACTCATGCATACGCTCCTCAAGACTCTCCAGGTTCACACCCGCATCCGCAATAGATGTGTCATCTGCGAACAGCCAGATCTTTGACATTGGGACTGCAGAGTTTATGTCATTTATGTAAATTAAAAAAGCAGAGGGCCCAGTACAGAGCCTTGCGGGACTCCATACTGGAGCATTGCCTCATTTGATAAATTATTTTTATATGCTGTCACCTGAGTACGGTTGGACAGGTAGCCCCTGATTAGATTCACACCAGCCTCATTTATGCCATATGCTCTAAGTTTATCTAGCAGGACATCATGGGACACACAGTCAAAGGCCTTCGAGAGGTCGCAGTAGACAGCATTTACATATTGCCCCTGCTCAAAGGCCTCCGCTATGAACCCCATGAGGTCCAATACGGCTAAGGTTGTTGACCTTATCAGTCCTAAACCCAAACTGTCTTGAGGAGAACAAACTGTTTGATTCAAGGTAATCACACAGTTGGTTCTTCAGTAGACATTCAAAGATCTTCGACAATATGGGCACGAGTGATATGGGCCGATAATTGCCTACATCATTTCTGTCTCCCTTTTTGAATACTGGGACCACCCTAGACTTTTTGAGCGACATTGGAAAAGAGCCCGCCCCAATGAACAGATTGATCAATTTGGTCAGAGGAATTACGAGTAAATTCTTAAAAGTTTTAATCATAGACACATCGATGCCAAAGATATCTCGGCTCTTTTTGTTTTTTAGAGAATCAATAACCTCTCTGACCTGGTTAAATGTGACTTTTGAAAATGAAAATGAGTTCGGCTCCCTTACACTGCCCAAAGAATAATCATGATTTGAGTCCAAAGTTGGGATATTTTTAATGCAATTTTCTGCAACATTAGAAAAAAGTTATTAAAGTCTTCTGCAGACAGTACGGTGTCATCATCGCGACAGGCACCCTTGCTCCTCATACTATTAATCACATCCCAAGATGTTTTGATGACATTTGATGAGCCCAATATGTATTTTGCATAGGAGTTTTGTTTTTTTGTCGGATACTTGCCCTGTATGCATGTCTATACTTTTTCAGATATTTTTTGAGTTCACTAGATGGTCTATTAGCATACAGTTCTGTCAAGAATTTTAGGGTTTCGCGCATTTGGTAGAGAGAATTATCATACCAATGAACTTGGTTGTTTTTCTTAGGAATAACTTTTTTGCGAATGATCGGGAAAAATGTGTTCATTCCACTCGTCAAAATTTCTAGGAATTTGTCAAATGCCTCATCAGGACTTTCACTCATCTCATTCACAAAATTCCAATCTTGCGACTCTAAATAATTATACATTTCAAACTTACCCCTGTTAGTAAAAGGTCTACTTGTTTGGTAGCCTTCACTGCTCCCACTTTCATGCTCCACCTCCATTAATATATCAATGGCCATATGGTCAGAAAGCAAGGGGTCATAAACATTTGTTGTGGTATCATACGAATTTGAAAAGTTAATAAAAATATTATCAATGCAGTTTATGTGGTTTGTATTTTGAAAAATTTGTTGGGAAAAATTGAAACTACCCATTAGATCTAAAAAATCACATGTTCTTTGAGAATTACTATTAAAAATTATGTTAAAATCACCCATAATTACTGCTTGCTTAAAGCCCTTCCGCTCGACAATGCGTAGCACACTCTCCATAGTCTCCATAAAAATGTCAAAGTCTCCATTGGGGGACGGTACACACAAACAACAACCATTTGATGATCATCCAACTCGAAAGCCGCTGCTTCACATTGCGCTTCCACAGACCTCTTAACTACCATTTCCAGTGAATGCCCCCTTAGTCCAGTTCTACCCAAAATCAAAGCACCTCCATTATTCTTATGCTGTCGTGCAAACCCCGATAATAGGGTATAGTTCTCCACTTTGATATTTTCCATTTCAGCCTTCTTTAAATGATGTTCACTAATGCATATTATATCATATTGAACGGGATGCTGCTGGAGAAACACCTCCAATTCTTCTACTTTGTTCCTCAGGGAACGTATATTAATGTGCAAAACATTAAGCGTTGTTTTGCTCTGACAATTCTGGGCAGCTGACCCCTTAAATGGGTTCTTTAAAGGGATCGCCGACTGAGGTTCAAAAATGGTTCACCACGATGCCTCGAGGCCAGACACCAGGGCTTAAGAAATCTTCTGCATGCATTTCATTGATACCCACTCTGAATGAGCTTTTAACATGGTCCTTTCTCGTGTGTAGTTTAGTACAGGTACTTTCTATCTTCAAATTCTTGTTTATATAGAGGGTTAAAGCTTCTGGCGTAGTATCCGTGGTAAATCCAGAGACAAAGAACCAAGACTTTGACTCAGCTACCTTAATATATGGGGACAAACCAAGGACGAAAATAAACTTGGGTCTCGGACAACACCCTACTGTGTTCCAGGCCGAAATTGTAGCCATAGAACAATGTGCTAGGGAAATCATCAGAAGGAGCTATGAGGATAAAACCATAGTAATCTATTCGGACAGCCAGGCAGCCATCAGGGCACTCAGTTCATGCAAAATCAGCTCCAAGCTGGTGCGGGACTGCGTAATTGCCCTGGAAGAGGTGGGTGCGTCCAACAAGCTAACCATTGCCTGGGTACCAGGACACGAAGGCCACGAAGGCAATGAAGAAGCTGATAAATTGGCAAAGGAGGGGGCTGGCAGGACAATGGTAGGTCCCGAGCCCTACTGTGGTATTCCATCATGCCAGGTAAGGTCATCCATTAGATCATGGATTATGAGGGAATCACAAGACTGGTGGATGAGAACACCAGGACAGCGTCAGGCGAAAGTGTTCATCAAGGCTTACTCGCCAGAATTTACAAAAGACCTTCTGAATTATAACCGGAAGGCAGTAAGAATAATAGTGGGTCAACTGACAGGTCATTGCAGACTGAATAAACACCTGGAAACTATGGGCCTGGCAGAAGAAAACCTATGTAGGTTCTGCCAGGAGGAGGAAGAAACCGCAGAACACGTATGGTGCTACTGCGAAGCCCTTTGTCGTCTGCGGTTTGCAAGGCTGGGTGAAGAAAAACCTAAAGCGGCAAAATATACCAAGGGGCCAGTTTCAAGCTTGTGGAGTCTGATTAAACAGACCGGCTTGGATAGCGTGCTCTAACCTATGGATGGAGGACACACAATAAACCTGAGCAGGTTGCAGTGCTAGAGGATATGCAATCCACCTCCTAATCTAATCTAATCTAATCTAATCTACCTTAATATCATCAGGCCTAACTTGTGGTGACATTTCTCGTTTTCACTTTATTGGGGCAGGTCTTAAGAACTGAGGATGTTGATTCCTGGCATGAGGATTACCCTTTTTGGGCCCCTTCCAGTCACTACTTTCCATTCTTCATTATTGCTATGGATTGTGGAGGGAGGATAACCATCTTTTATGGCGGACAAGTTGAAAAAGTGGCCATCTGAATGTAGCAAATTGGGATGGCGCCACAGGAGCCAGTGGAGAGATTTTGGTATTTCTTTCCTTTTTTATTTTGTATCTCACTCTAATAATTCATGCTCATTGGTTAAAAATCTCCTCTGGTTACTGTGGCGCCACCTTAAGTTGCACCTTTCGACGGACACTTTTAAAACATTCAGATGGTTATCCTCCCCTCCACCATCCATAATTATTGCGTTGTGATATCGGAGTAATCCAATGACATGACATAATGGAGCGGCCCTGATGTATTGCTGCTGTGAATTTATTTGCGGCCAACAAAAGAGAGAGAGGTCCGAGAGAGATGGAGCTAATTACGGAAGAAAGCCCTGCAAAAAATGGAATTTAAATGGGATAATGGGGATTAAAGTATATAAAGTATATATAGTATAGTATATTAAAGTATAATCACTTTTAAAATCAACTGCTTTCCAACGGTAAACGAATTTTAAAAGCACGTTTTTCCGTAATTAGCTCCATCTCTCTCGGACCTCTCTCTCTTTCGTTGGCCGCAATAAGCGATCGCAAGGGCCGGTCCATTATGTTACGTCATTGGAGTAATCGGAGACCGAATTCCACCATGTTTACTAATGTCATTTGTCATGTCACTTTTTGGAATGACAGGGATGACTTCTGTTGGTAATGCAGGTTTCTGTATATTTTGATTATCGACTGGTTTTTCAGAAATTATGATTTGGTTGCTATCATCCGCATTTTTCGGAACAATGGGAATTTCTTGTCGAATCCCATTTTCTTGAACTGTCGAAGTCATGGAGACCACGCCTACTGGATTTAGGGATGGCAACATCGAACCAAGAAACCGATGTATCGCTACATCGATACATCGGAGAGATAACATCGATGTCTTCGATGTATCGGTAAGAAAACATCGATGTTGTGAAAAATCGATGTTTTTAAAAATTGAAAATTTGTGATCATTATACAAACATTAATTGCTGTTTTGGAAATAATTAAACAAACTAAAAGAAAATGCTAGAAACCTTTTATTTAAAAATACACACATATCTTAAAATAAAAAAAACATATACTTATTTTAAAGATGTATAAACAAGATATCCATTACATTACCAGAACTCGTCTGAAAGACTATTCAGAAAAAGTAATTTTGGCAAGAGTTTTCCAGACAGACGATTTCTTTCCTGCGTTACAGTATCTGCGGCACGTGAAAACAGCCTTTCTGAAGGAACGGAAGTACAAACAACCCCAAGATATTTTCTGGATACCTGATAGAGATTTGGATATATGGCTTTTAAATCTTCCCATACTTCTATTGGATTTTCTTTTAAACTTGAAAGTGGTGCGGAAAGGTACATTCGTATTTCTGGATTAAGAGTGTCTTCATTTGTTACCTGTTTTAATTTCACATTTTGCTGCTGAGTTAATGATTTATGGAAACTCCATATGTCAATTTCTTCATTATCAGGTAAAGGTGAACTGATACTAGACTCGGGCGAAGAATGTTTTGAGCTTTCTTGTTTTGAATTTATTTCGTTAAGGACGAAGATGTTTATCTTTTTTAAGACATTTGAATACGCAATGGGGTTATTAAAATGTACATTTTTGAATCTAGGATCCAAAAATGTACCATATGCTAATAAATTTACATGCTCTCTAGTGCCAAAACGTTTCTCTAATTCTTTTAATAAGGAGTCTTTTAATGCAATAGCTAATGAGAGCCTAACACTTACCGTTGTAAAACTTTTAATTGCACAATTAATAAGAGGTATGACCATGCTAATTGTTACGTAATGCTCTCCCGATGCCTCAACGGTTAACCTTTCCATAACTTTAAGTAGGCTTATTATCTCTCTTAAAAGTTCAATCTCTCCTGCAGAAAGCATCGGTGGAGAATTTGGTTTATTTAACATTATACTACTTAAAATATTTAAAAGTTCTAAAAATCGCTCACACATATAAAATTTTGAATTCCATCTAGTGGCTACATCCAAAATCACCTTTTTTATTTTACCCTCGGGTATACCCTGTTTAAGTTGTTCTTTACGCAGGTCATCAGAGGCATTAGTACTAGCTTTAAAGAATTTTACAATGTTGCGAACCTTTATTAAAACCTCGTCAATTCCAGATTGTTTAATTGCATTTTCCACACTTAGATTTAAAGTATGAGCAAAACAACTCAAATGTTTGTTCATACCAAACAATTTACCAACCGCCTTTAACATTTTCGCATCATTGTCAGTAATAACAGCTACTACCTGTTCTAAAGTAATGTTCCAACTTAGCAAAACATTTTGCAATGTATTACATATATATTCACCTGTATGCGATTCTGATAATTCAATTACATCCAAATTAATAGACACCAACTTGGCTCCTTGTAAAAAGTGCACAGTGATTCCCAAGAAACTTTTCATTTGCATAGTTTCAGTCCATATATCTGATGTAATAGTTAAACTTGTGATTTTTTCGAACTTTTCTTTAAACAAACATGACGCCGCTTCATATTTTTTTATTATCCGACTCTTAATGGTATTCCTGGATGGTATTTTATATAAGGGGCTAAGTTGTCGCATAAATTTTTTGAAGCCTTTCCCTCAACAATGCTGAATGGCAAGTTGTCTTTGCATATAAAATAAACCAAATCCTCGGTTATTTTGCAGTATTTTTTTCCACCTTCTGCAAAAGATATTATATGTATTAGTTAAGCAAACCTATTTGTAGATTCGTAGGTACTAAAATACAAAAATACCTTCGAAGTTAGCAATTGATCGAAAAGCTTGTGATATTTTTGGTTGAATCACTGCTGGTCCCTGGTCCTCATAGCAGTCATAGCTCCTACACACTCCTGTTTGCGTAAAACTTTTTCACTTCCCACAAATGACTTAGTAGATGTTGATGTTGATTCAGTGGCCTTTAAAAAATGTATGGGTTTTTTTAAAGTTTAGAAAAAATAGTTCTGTACTTACAGTTTCACTATCATATTCATTTTGTCCTTGATTGCTTTCGGGTTGTTGGGTTTTAGATGTCGACGGTTGAGGGTCATCTCTTTGGAAATATGTTTCAATACGTAGCTTTTTTGCAAGAGGTTCCTCAACCTATTAAATTTATTGATTGGTAGGTAAACACATTAATTTGGAACATTATATACGAAGACACTTTCCTATTACTAAATTGAATACGTACTACATAAGTATATTATTGTGTAAAATTGTGATAATGTGTTGACTCAGTTGACTGTTTAATGAAAAATGGGAGACATTTTTGTTCGAAAAGTCCACCAGAACCAAAATAATTAATCGTAATTATTTTAAACTTGCTTTATTTGTATTGGGTGAAATTATAAACGTTATAAAAATGCCTAATAGAACCTACCTCGACTTTTTCCTTTTCTCGGTCATCAATTTGTTTTTGATGCGTTTTCATATGTCCTTTTAAGTTAGAGGTATTACCACTTGTCTTAATGTGTTTCCCACATAACTTACACTCAGCCACACTTTGTCCTACCTTTGAAAAATATTTCCAAACGTCGCTTTTTAATTTTGGCATCGGCATGATAATTATAATTATTAAATTACTACTAGCAATAGCAATATACAAACGTAAAAACACGACGAAATTGTGACAGCAACGATCGAACAATTTATCAAAGAGCGCAAAGTCATCTTGAACGGGATTTCCCCGCGCTCACTTTATGTACGGTTGCCGCTTTTACTAATTTTCGGTGTTGCCAATGCCACTAGCTGACTCGGGTCGGACTCGGACGTCACTTCTATACATTTTACCAACACGTAGATAATCGATATTCGTACATTGGTTCGATGTATCGATGCATTGCTGCGTATTAAACATCGATTAGAAACATCGATGATTCTTTTCCGATGTATCGATTTTTCTAAAACATCGATACATCGTTGCCATCCCTAACTGGATTGCTTTTTTGGTAGCATGGATGTCATTTTTTGTGATAGGTTTTTCAGGTTTTTTGATGCACTAACCTTCATATCTTCTAATTTTTCCTCTATCAGCCTCTTATTTTCCTCCAGGAGAGCATTTTTCTGTTTTAATACTAGGATTATTTCTTTTAAAATAGATATTGTTTCACAATTTTCGTCATATTTCGTCGACTCTGAAATTGCATGATCGGCACAAACACAACGTGTTTTGTCTATCATAATTAAATTATCCGGCCAATCTCTTGTTGCACATGAGATATGGAATGCTTTTCCGCACTTTCACACGCAGGCCGAGAACTTTTTGGTTTTACAGCACTCGAAACTAACTTTTTCCTCCGCGACACTTTTCGTGCATTCTTTGATCGGCGCCATCTTGGATACTGGATACATAGAAGTACATGGCCATATTCAATTATCGGTCTACATATCATAGTGTATATTCGGGTTGCAGTCTGAATATTGATTCCCTGGTCTTTGTAAGTCAGTGATCGAAAACGTTGTGCTCGGGAGAGCACTTTCTTCTTGACATCTTGTGTGTGTAATTTAAAATTCAGTTTTTGGTCCAATATTATTCCCAAATATTTGCATGAGTTAGTGGGATGTAAAACATGATTGAACATTGTGACTGTAGGAGATGCATTAGAAATTTTGTGATGGAATATCATGAAATTAGATTTTTGTGGGTTTGGCTTAATGCGCCACTTTTGCATCCAGTGACTAGTGGTGTTACACAGATTTTGAATGTTAGCTAGTCCTTTTTAGTGTATTATCGTGGGAAATAATGGCGGTGTCATCAGCAAATTGAAGTATATATGAATTTGGGTTAATGAAATTTGGATTTGCAAAACTGTGATTGTACAGGTCGTGGCAAAAGATGTTGTAAAGAAGTGGTGATAGCGGAGAGCCCTGAGGTAGTCCTTGTTCAGGTATGAAACTTTCAGAATAAGAGTTGTTTACACGAGTTCTTAGCTTCCGGTTTGAAAGGTAGTTTTTAAGAGATATATTAGATATTTGGGACAGTTGAGTTTGTTTAGTTTGTAAAGCAACCCATTATGCCAAGTACTATCAAAGGCTTTTTGTATGTCTAAGAAAAAAGCAGCTGAATATTTATTTTCTTTATAAGATGTTTGGACATTTGAAGTGAGTACTGTTAAAGGATGAATGGTGGATACTGCGTTCTTGAAGCCAAATTGGTAACATGGTATGTTGTGACCCAATAAAGAATTCAGTCTGTTTTTTAATATCACTTCAAAATGTTTTCCTATTACCGAAAGCAGTGTAATCGGGCGATAATTAGATGCTATAGCAGCGTCTGTATTTGGTTTGGAAATAGTTATTATAGTGCCCTCTTTCCATTCTAAAGGAAAATATGAAGATTTTAGACAAAAATTAAACAACTGCATTAAATGTAAATGCACTCGTATGTCCAGTTTACGAAAAAGTCTTCTGGGTATATTATCGGCACCTGGTGATGTATTACGGCCTTTTGTTAGAGCCTCGAAGTATTCTTCTTCATCAATGGGAGGGGCATCTTGAAAGTTGGGTATTTCATTAAAAAGTTTTGGTTCCATAGATCAATGTCTCTTCGGTGGTCTTCATTAGAACATTGGGTCTTCTCCAATTTTATAGGTTTCATTGAAATATTTACCAAAAATATTCGCCTTCTCTTTGTCTTTGTTGTAACTTTTTCCCTTATGAATCAGATGACTAGCCGATTTGTCGTTTTTATATTTTGATAGTTTACGAACTTGTTGCCAGTAATTTTTACCATGTGCCAATTGAATATCACGACATGCTTCTAGATATTTTGAAGATCTGTACTGTTCAATGAGTTTGTGAATGTCTTTATTTAAATTGTTAAATTGCGTTTTGATTATGCGGTCTTGTGTGTTTTTGAACTGCCTGTAAAGTTGCTTTTTCCTTTTAATTAGATGTAAAATATACGGTGGTAGAGTATGCGAATAGAATTTAGCTTTAAATTTAGGAGTATTGTTGGCAATGGTAGTTGAAATGCAGTTATGGAAATCAGTGATTATGGTTTTGTTAATTTGTTTGTGGCTGTTATGTTCTAAGTAATTTACTAGATTGTTAATAAAATAAAACAAAATATATACTTTGTTCATAGTCACTTTATTAAAGTGACTATGAACAAAGTATATATTTTGTTTTATTTTATTAATTTAAAATGTACGGTTACAAAGTAACGGACGAAACCATAAATTCTTTACTAGATTGTTGTTTAGCTCTTCCATGTTACATTTGTGAAAGCTATACCTCAGTGTCTCAACATCAATGATTGGAGCAGACAACAAATCTAGTTTAAATTCAATTGCCATATGATCTGAGCCCAGGTCCGGAGTAAGTACAATATCAGATATATTGTTCCTAATGTTTTTTGTACAAAAAAAGAGGTCTGGTGTGGTGTCATCATTTGCATTCATGATAAATGTGGGTGGAGTAGTAATTTGTATGAAGTCCGAATTATTTAAGAAGTTTTCGATTTGCTTGTTTTTTCTGTTGTTTGGGTTAAAGTCTCCAATCCATTAAATCTGGCGACAAAGTCAATTATGAACCTGAGTTTTCTAAGAGTGATTCGAGTGAATCCATTAATTTGTTTAAAGAATCCTCAGAAATTACACTGAACAAAATTATGCAAGCGCTTGAAATCATTCAGGAACAGACGTCGAAAACGCACAAAGATCAAACAGCCTTTGACAAAAAGGCGCAAAAATGTGTTCAATCTGCACTGCTAGCTGTCCACACACAAGTGACAGTATTAGCATTTAAAATTGGCCAGGTCGAGACGGAAAACATACGCTTAAGAGCTTCAAATTCAAATTCAAATTCATATATTACGGTTAAAACAATTTACATTTACCGACGTCACAATTTAAAATAGTATAAAACTACACAATATTAAAATAGTTAAAGCACAAGTCTAAATTATACATTACTAAATAAAATTTCACTACAAATACATTTTTTTTTCTGAACATTTCTGAACATTTCTCAGGGTATTCAATCTGTTATCAATTGGTCACATGAGGACATCAGATCAAACAGTAATAATAAACATACACCAATCCAGGAAACCTCTTATAGTGATAAAGTAAAAGTTGTTACTAATCCCGAAAAAAGAATTAAAACACCCGAGTGGACTACTCTGCCTCAACGTACGAGACATGAGACAGTCATAAAAATGAAAGATCAGAATGATCCCAGAATTGTCTTTCAAAATGTAAAAAAGAATGTTAAAGGAAATATAGAGGGTGGATTTAAGAACATTAGACATCTACCAAGTGGTGGTATTGTAATTGAATGTCAAAATGAAGCACAAAAAGTAACGTTAAAAGAAAATCTAGCAGACACAAATTTAGAAGTTAAGGACTTTCAAAATAATGACCCGATGATGATGATGATCACTGGTATACTTAAAGGATTAACACCAGAAAAATTTATTGATGAATTTGTGGAAGAAAATTCAGGGCTAATTGATACATTTGGAAATACAGTAAAATTAAACATTAAATTTATCACAAAAAGGGAATGCAGAAATAAACTAAAAGAAAACTGGATATTACAGACCAATCCAAACATTTTTAAATGGCTACTTAGGAATAAAAATCTCACTTTCGATCTTTGTCCCATATTTATTCAAGAATACACAAATGTGACGATGTGCTTTAAGTGTTCTGCTTTTGGTCATGTTGATAAGTACTGTACTGCGCAAGAATGTTGTCATAAGTGTGGAGGAGCTCATGATAGCCGACAATGTAACGAGAGTAATTTGAACTGTCCAAACTGTACGAAACTTCGTTTAAACAACCGAAACCATTCAGCTAGAAATCCAACTTGTCCGGCCTATATAAAAAGGATTGATAGGGTGCGACAACATACTAATTATGACAGCAGTGATAATTTTTTATTCAAAACGAAATAGAAGTCAGTAATCGTGATAAAAGTACTTCATCAAACTTGTCAAACTCATGGAAAGGTATCGTAAATCCTACACTAAATATAGCCTATCAAAATGTTCGGGGACTAAATACAAAAACATATTTTGGCATGGTCATTTCGTATTGCTAATATCAAATTCTACAGTAAAAAATACCCTTTTTTATTTATTATTTAATTAGTTAGGGATTTGACCATGCCAAGAAATGGTTTCTATTTATTTACGCGAAAACCGTGCATTGAACAAACAAAAGTCAAGAAATCAAATTTGTTTAAACTAAACGGGGATTTTAAAAAAGATTTTTATATTAGAAAAATTCAGTGGTGTACCATTTTTTCTTAAAAAAATATTAACTTTAAACCCCTTATGGACGACACTGGTAAAAAATTATTTGTTCTTTTATCTTAAAATTTCTTTTAATGCATAGGAGATGTCTCCAAATTTTTAAAAAATAGTTTAATTGATATAAAAATTGTATTAAAAAAACGATGTTTTTACATAAATTACTACATAATGACATAGATGACATAACTCTAACTTCAAAACTTAAGTTCCATGTGCCAGCGCACAGAACTAGAAATCCTCTTACCTTTTATTTAGATCCACAACGAACAAATTAGGTACTGTATGAATGCGCCCATCAATGTTATGTGTAGATATGTAAATGAGATGAGGCAAGAATGTGACATTTTTCATGTAAATAAGAATACATTGAAACATATATTAACACTACATTTATATAATAATGAATAGTCTTTAATATAGCATGTAAGATTTCTACCTACCTACTCACAACAATAATGTATGTGTGACAGAACAGGAGTATGACATATTAGCACTGACAGAAACTTGGCTTTCTAACAGTGTATATGAAAGTGAAGTGTTACCAGATCATTTTATTCAATATAGAAGTAAAAACAGAAATGAGGTTCAAAAAGGTGGTGGTGTACTGTTAGCCGTGAAAAACTCCTATAAAAGTTGCAGGGTACCTTTGGATTTTAATGAGCCTGACGTTTTATGTGTAAAGGTATTTACAAGTAGTTATAGTTTTGTTTATGTGTTTGTTATTTATATTACTCCAAGTTGCTCTGTTTTAATTCGGGAAGATTTTATTGCGTTCTTGGAGAGTCTACATTTTTTATTTGATAGCAACTTTATCTTGGTTGGTGATTTCAATATTCCACGACTTAATGAATATTACATAAATGTTACAGTGAAAGACAATCTGATAGACTCATTGCAAAATTTTCTTAGTTATTTTGATTGTAAGCAAATAAATAGAATATGTAATAATAATAACAAAATTTTGGATCTTGTTATTACAGTCATGGAGTGTAGTGTAAACAAAAGTACATTTAGTTTCGTAATTGAGAATTCCCATCATCCAACACTACTGATTAGTTCTAAGTTAAAAGAGCCAAAACAAAAAGACTTAATTACAAACAATATACAAAGGCGAACTATGATGTAATGTATCAAATGTTTCAAAGAATTGAATGGAACGATTTGGAACTATTCACCAATGTTGATTTAGCCGTAGATTATTTTTATAATAAGATATATGATATATTCGAAATAGGCGTACCAAAATCTCATACGGCTAAAAGGTATCCGGTCTGGTTTAACAAAGATATAATAAAAAACTTAAATAAGAAGGAAAAACTTAAAGCAAAATATCGAAAATCAGGCAATAATAATTTTAAAAATGAATTTATTCAACTTAGAACAAGGTTAAAACATGATATACAAGTAGCATAAAAATAGAGCAAGACATTGGTAATGATTCCAGGTCGTTTTGGCAGTTCTTTAAAGATAAAAAGAGTACCGTTTCAATACCAAATAATAGGTTCTTGGGTAACAATGAATATTCTAGCGGAAAATCAATTGCTGATGCATTTGGGTCTTATTTTAGGTCTGTATATCAGACAGAACCGAATATATTTTGTAATTTAGAAAATAATAGTTCATATGATTGTGTGACACTT